>VZZY01018764.1:20724-44806 GCA_013400335.1 Eurystomus gularis | reverse complement strand
GTGGTGCTTCAAGACATGGTATAAGGGTTAGGGAGATGAAGAACAAAGGCTGGGCTTGATGATCCTACAGATGTTTTCCAACCTAAATGATTCTGTGATTCTAAGGGGTTATTCCCCCTCCAAGTGCACAATGCTGAACTTGCCCTTTTTGACCTTCAGAGGCTTCCTCTCTGCCCAGCTCTCCAGCCTGTCCTGGTCTCCTTGAGTGGCAGCACAGCCTTCGAAGTGTGCTCCACACAGGGGTGCTCCCAAGGCTGGGCTGGGGCTGCACTCAGGTCTCTCTCGTGTCCCTGACAGCCAACATCAGCCAGGCAGGTTTTGCAGCACCATAGCCATACCACCCGTTAAATCTTGGGGAATCTCTTTTTGGATTCCCTCAGAACACAGTAGGTTTCTCTTTGCTCCCAAGGCTCACAGAGGCAGGAGGCAGATTTTCTCACTCTTCCACTCTTCACATAGTGCTCTTCAATTTACAGCTCCCCCCTGTGATCTCCATCCTTCTGCCATAATTTATTATCTCTTGGGCTACCTCTCCCCAGGTCACGGGTCTTTCTCCTTCTGGTGTCCTGCCTCCCTCCCTGTGTGGCTAATGCCTCCCACAAATGGTCTTGTAGCTGTACTGAGCACAGTTTCAGAGAATCAGGCAGGCCTCAATTCACAGGAGAGAAACATGGCATGCTCCCTGTTGGAAGCAACAGCTCTGCAAAGGAACTACAAGTGCTGCCCTTGCAGCCCAAAAGAACTAGACACAGTGTCCCCAAGAGGTGAAGATCCCTTGTAATCTTAGACTGAAACAGACATGGTGACCATGGGAGGTGGAGATTCCTTCTCATCTTGTACTGCATTGGGCAGGGTGTCCCCAGGAGGTGGAGATTCCTTGTGTTCTTGGACATTGGTGGAACCCCACACCTCATGGTGAACCACTACACCACGACTAGAACGTTCCATTATCCCTGGGTTGGAGTACCCAAATTCCTGACACATGGGGTGGCTATATTCACCATGACTGCTCTTGGTCGGAATATGCTTGGTCCCTTAAATATTTTTTGTCCAGTCCAGAGAGTGTAATTGATGCACGAGAAATAAATCCCTGACCCTGTAAGAATACCCCTCTAATGAATTGTTCATGGGCGGACAGTTGTGAATTGCTGAGGTGGGACCCCAGGGAAACAGGGTATGTCCCAGAACTGTGAACCTTTTCTCAGGATATATGTACTTGTTGGGGTCTTCTGGTGCCGGGGTTTAAACCTGGAGATCCCATGTGCAATGGAACCATTACCGATCAGGAAATGTTCAAAGTGTGGAGTCACGCTCACCCACAAAACAAAGGGGAATTTTGCCTGGGAAGGGGACGCCAGACAAACTGAGCCCTATGACCCATCAGAATTCTTCACTGCCAAATCTCCATCCAGCCCCTCAGCATACTCTGTAGGCATGTTCACATAGGAAAATGTACTTGCACCTGCACATACACAAACTGGTGGGTTTACCCTGTACCTTCGGAAGTCCATCAATGTGCCCCTTCAGAACATTTGACTTGAATGACCCTGAATACAGCCAGAGGAAATGGGATGTTCAAACACCTCAAGCTGCACCTGGGTGAGTAAGAGGGTGTGGTGGTTTAGTAAAGCTGCGGCAGCTCGGTCTCTGCAGGCAGCCGAGCCACGTGGCCACTGCTGCTGCCCCCCTGCCGCGGACACAGGAAAAAAAGTTTTAAAATGCCCTTTTTGAGCTGAGATAAGGAAAGTTTAATACAGAAACACGTAAGAAGCAATCGCAGTAACAAAAGCAATAACAACAGTAAGAAAGAAGCAATACACAGAAACAAGCAATACCAGGGACAAAGAGAGGGAGCGCAGAGATCACACACCCTGAGCGTCCTGCTGAACCTGGAACAGGCCCTGACCTGGAACTGGCCCCAGGGCATGATGTTAGCATGGTATAGAATAGCCTGGCTGCACCAAATTAACCATGTCCTGGCCGAACCAGGACAGTGGGGTGCGAGCACCCTCTTATTATTATATTGAACCCCAGCACAGTGTAAGGAACAAGGGCCAAGTGACCTTCCTGTGAACACTCAAACAAGGCCTCAGAGATGGACCAGGCACAGATGGGCAGCAGAGCCCCGCTAGTCCCCCTTCTCCTGCCCCAGCAGAGCCCGCCTATGCTGCAGCGGCAGCGGGGCAGAGGGGTGAGAGCCGGTGGCATGGCGAGTGTGTGGCCGAGCGGGCGAGCAGCTCCGCTTCCGGCTGAGGGCGGGAATCCGGCCAAGGAATCCTGCTGAGCCCCCAGCCTGGCCCCTGCCTTGGCCCCGCGCATGGAGGGGCCCAGTAGAGCCTGGAAGCAGCCGCGCTTCCCCAGCCCCGTCTTGGCTCCGCTCCGGCAGGTACGGCCTCAGCCAAACCTGGGCAGAAGGGCAAGGGCTGCGGCGTGACCCCAGGCGGATCAGGAGGGCGGCTGCTCCCAGCCCCCTCAGCATCCCTGCATGGTGGGGGGTGGGTGAGACCTCAGGAGATCCCCCAGTGCAACCCCTCTGCTAGAGCAGGGACACCAAGAACAAACTAAAATGCAGCTTGATAACCGAACATGAGAGTCCTGATACATGTAATAGAAGAATCTAAATTACATGGCCCAGGACACTCTTCTTCCAAGTTGACACTACTCATAAGCTTCTTGCTCTGTTGGTGTGCTTTCTTCCTCCATGCTTCCTCTTAGTCCTACTTTGCTCCTGCTATTCAGGCTTGCCAGGTTTTCTTAGGTTACTGGTTGCCTCACCCACAAAAATGCTGTGGAAAAATGGTGACTCCATTTTAGACAGTAGAGCAGGAGAAAATTAAGTCCCCCTGATTGTTCAGGTTTGCAGTTTCCAGTAAAAGCCTAAAAGAGAACCCAGGTTTCCTGAAGGCACATTGAGATCTTTAACCACGTGCTTTGCATCCAAATAATGATTTTTATTTATCTTAATGAGCTGCTGTATTAACTTGAGGAAATATTGCATTTAAATTCCAGGCAAGCATGCAGAAGGAAAGCATTTAGATCACACTCAGAGGCCTAAGGTTGGGCTCTCATAAAACAGTAACTCTGCAATGAATTGAGGACACATAAAGCTCTGGAACATCAGCTCTGAGCTTAGCTGTGTAGCTGAAGACCACACGTCACCCTGGGATGTAAATCAAGGGGACCTAGTGGTCTCATTGAAGTTGGGACACAGAGGTAATGTCAACCCACGTAACACTTCTAAACACCACTAGAGCCATCACTGGTATGCTGAGACCAGCCCACTGTGTAACATGTATGAAACAGTTCAACTAAGTTGGGGAGATGCAGAAAGAACTGCAAGCTTTACCTGAATTGGGCAGTGGAGGGGGAAAATGTTTTGGAGAGACTGAGGAAATTCGCCTTCTAAATCTTATGCAAGAAATGGTTAAAGTTTGATTTGATCAATCTGAAAAAAATCTACAGAAGAGAAGAGAACTGACTGTCAGCTCATTAATCTATGGCAGGGGGGACATAATTTTTAAAGGTTCATGTTAGAAGAGGAATTCAAACTACAAATTGATTCACTTTTTTTAAGACTGAAAGTTAGAAACCACTGGGATATTTTATCTGGGAGCATGAGGCATTCACTTTTGCTTGAAGTTTTAAGATTACATGTTTTCGTAAACTGATACCTAGCAGCTTAACCTGATGTTGTATAGTGCCCAAAACAGTAACTAAGTGAAATTGCTTTGTGTGCACTACGTGGCAAGTCATGAGCTGTCCACCCAATGGTTCTGTTAGTTGTATGTATTGTCATTGTGCCTTGTTAGCACCAAGATCTGCAGTCACATACCCTGCTTAGCTTCAGTGACATGCAGTTTCAGATAGGAGACTAGGACAGGCATGTTTGGAAGTCATGTAACCAGGCACAGCTCACATATCCAAATGGAGTCTGTGAGATGAACAGGTCCCTTGAGAGAGACTGTAGCAGGAAGCCAGGTGCGAGAAAGTTTATCCATTCTGAAACTGGGTCTCTTCTCTATACCTGAGGGACATCTGGGACACAAGAGAAGATAGCATAGCATAGTGTCTTACGAAGACAGAGCAACCCTTCCTCCTCCTTCTGGTTTACTCCAAAATGGGAGCCAGGGGCTCCCCAAGCACTAGGGGTTACCCACCTGCCTGTCTCCAATCTCATCAGGTCCCACCACTTGCACACACTGTAATACCTGAGCTTAACTCTGTGAAATCAGGCTCTTCGTGCTAAAACGCTGGATTTCAATCCTGCGTTGTGATTCAGGAGACAGAATCATAGAATCATAGAATCATAGGGGTCGGAAGGGACCTCTGAAGATCATCAAGTCCAAGCCCCTCTGCTAGAGCAGGACCATGGAACCTAGGGCAGGTTACATAGGAACGCATCCAGATGGGTCTTGAAAGTCTCCAGAGAAGGAGACTTCACAATCTCCCTGGGGAGCCCGTTCCAGTGCTCTGGAACCCTCACAGGAAAGAAGTTCCTCCTCATGTTGAGGTGGAACTTCCTGTGCTCTACCTTGCATCCATTGCCCCTTGTCCTATTGCAGGGCACAAGTGAAAAGAGGTTGCCCCTTTCTTCATGACACCCAGCCCTCATATATTTATACACATTAATTAGATCCCCTCTCAGTCTTCTCTTCTCCAGACTAAAAAGCCCCAGGTCTCTCAACCTTTCCTCATAAGACAGGTGTTCCAGTCCACTAATCATCCTTGTAGCCCTCCACTGGACTCTCTCCAGTAGATCTCTGTCCCTCTTGAACTGGGGAGCCCAGAACTGAATGCAATACTCCAGGTGAGGTCTCACTAGGGCAGAGTAGAGGGGAAGGAGGACCTCCCTCAATCTGCTGGACACACTCTTCTTCATGCACTCCAGGATACCATTGGCTTTCTTGGCCACAAGGGCACATTGCTGTCCCATGGATAACTTATTGTCCACTAGGACACCAAGGTCCTTCTCCATGGAGCTGCTCTCTAGCAGATCACCTCCTAACCTGTACTGGTGCATTTTGTTACTCCTTCCCAGGTGCAGGACTCTGCGCTTCTTGTTGAACCTCATTAGGTTCCTCTATACAAGCAGCTCAGAGCAACAGTTAGACACATCTAACTATAAATTTGAGAATTAAGATTATAGGCCATTTCTTTACACAGAGACTTGTCTAACTTAAGTCTTGAAAAGGCTGCTTCTTTATGTTTAGACAACTGCGGCAAGGGCTCCAGCTTTTCACTGGGGGAGTGATGAGTACTTTTCTCTCCATCTCAATTAAATTTAAATTCCAGTTACGAAAGGGAATATGCTCCACTTCGTGTTCTGGCTTGGATCTCTCATGATGTTGGCATATCAGCTTTGAGGATGCTGTTAGGCCTACCGATTTCCTTCAGGGAAAGATATAAATAGGGTATGCATTTAGGATATCCTTCCTGAGTTCGCGTTATCCATGTGGATAACACTAGAAATGTAGGGAGTACTGAACCTGTGCACTGAGGTCTCAAGAGGGATTTAATTTCACAGAGGACTTAACAATGTCTTCCATGGTGTGCTGAATTTCACTCCTAAAGTTCTCATAGGAAAGAACTGGCGAGATTTTTTTTTTACCAATGTGTTTTTCATTAATTACAGCAAATTTGTTGAAATAAGTAAGTGAGGCAGGAGGGACATATTATTCCCCAACTCAGACTGGCTCAGGAATTGCTCCTCAGTTTTTGTAGGGACTCTCACAGCAGTGACTCATCCCTACTCCTGTACGGCTTCAGCTTCTCCCTTGTTCCCTTCCTGACATACCCCAAAGGATCGTATCAAAGGATAACATAATGCATATCAAAATATTTATGTTCTCCCGCCTTTAGAATGTAGTCTTCTATGTGCTTGCCAGCTTCATGGCTAAAGATAAAGATGCAAAGAACAGGATTTCACCAACACATGTCCCTTTGGCATCTACTGGAGTTATTTTACTTCTAATGAGTGCAGCAGCTTTCTACTTGCCAAACTAGGTGGTAGCCCTTGCTAGAACACTTTCCACCTCTATAGGGGAAATTATGCCAATGTCACCAAAAAAATAAAACCAAAACAAACTAACCCCTCCAGCCACCCCCCCAAAAAAGAGGTTAAGAGGGATATAGACATTAGAGCATCTAAGAGGTACCGACTATGGAAGGGAAGACCTGCCAAAAATGCAATATACTGATTTTTGGCTTGTTTGGCCAGGAGTTTTTGCTTGTTCTAGTAAAAACACAATTCAAGCCATGTAACACAAGGTTTTGGTTTGACTCATGTTTAACAAAAACCCAAAGAAACTCACATCTATATAAGGTGATCAAGGGACAGTGTGCTGTGAAGTAGGGAATACCAGAAACAGTACTGGAGTTGTGGCTCTACCTGAGGGAACAGACTGTGCAAAAATTCATGGTTTCACCCAAGGAAATGACTGGTGCCTCACTTCCACACGAAATTCAAGGTGGAAAGAAGTTAAAGGAGTTTGATCACGGATTTAATCAACACCTTCACCAACATGTTTAGCAGGTGAAAGATGTTGATGCTTCTGTTTTCCATGCTCTGCTACCAGCGAAAACTAGCTCGGTATCCAGTTCTGCAGAAGGTCAGTAGGGACCGAGTGGAGAACTCCCTTGGAAACCTCCCACTACTACTTCCTCCTTACTGCTATTTAACCAGAGAAAATCTAGGCACTCAGAAATAAACACATGCAAAACATCTTCAGGATTTATATTCTCTGATTCCCTAACAAAAAAAAAAAAACCAAAAAAGAGGAAGGTTTTGAAAACACGTGCCATTAACTGGAGTCTAATTTAGGACAGCTGAAGGGATGCACTTGTTTGAAATGATCAGCTTTTGGAGTAGGAATGGTCAAGGTCACTGCAAACTCAGCCACTTTCCATTTTATGATGTAGATTAAGTGTTTTGCATCTCAGCTTCTGTAGTAAATAAAAAATACTGTAGTTAAATATATGACTCTCATCTTCAGAGCCGAAGGTCATACAGGACTTGGGACTGAATACAGAGAAGGTAAAAGGCTGTTTTACACAGCACCGGGACAAAAGCAGGGATTCAACTTTAATAATCCCTCGTTAGTGCTCAGCGCATTTATTTCCCGGTTTCCCTAAGCTTTGATAATTCCTTCTGATACTGAATACAAAAAGAGTTTGTGTCATACGTCTTGATTTTTTCAGGTCTCAGTGTCAGAAAATTAAAGAACCTGCAGTATAAAGTATTATGCAGTTAAGCAAGCTGTGCTATTCCCTATGAGCATTTTCCTCAGAAATAAAAAGGAAGAAGAAAGGCAGGCTCAAATACATGCTCAGATTTCCCTTTACAGCAGAAAGAAATAATTTTATATTATATTAAATGGTCTGTGCTGTTGAAGCCAAGAAAAGCAAGCTAGGTCTTGAATGAAATTAAGGCATTACTGGGTACTGGGATAAAATTGTGTGGAAAAAGGCAATGAAATTGATTTTTAAAAAAACATAGTAGTTGACATCTGTATTTTTTTGTGTAAAAATCTCAAAGCATTTTACAGACACTGAGACTTCAGTTGTGCCATTAAAGAACTGTATTAATTACTAATTTTTGTAAAATTGAATCTTGGTGGGAAATTGAGGCTGGAGTGTCCTTCCAAAAGGACCACCTTTCCTGAAAGACGTACGTGTGGAAGGGAAGTTTTCAAACTGCCAGTACCTGAAGGAGTAACAGTATATCACAGGCTCCTTCACTAACCACTAGAAAAGTCCTTCAAAGAAGTGAAAAATGGAGTCTAAAATCTAACCCTTGAAAACAATTGGGTATGATTATTCTGTTTAGTATAAAATGTAATACCTTTAACACAACAATTAATTCAGCACATGGTATGCCAGTGACCTCAGCATCCAGCTGTGCTGTGAACAATGTGAACTTGATTCTCTAGTCCATATCAGACAACAAGAATTTGACCCTTGGGTTGTTTGTATACAAGGCCAATATCTAAAGTGCAAGTTTCCTGGGTGAATTCCCTGCATATATTTACTATCTTCAAGAAAAATTTTACAGAATTTGGGGTATTTGAATTAGTTGTCCACATATTTTCGTACCTGTTCCCTTATTGCTGAAGTCAACACTGGCCTCTGGAGCCAGTTAAGAAATTCTTGTGAATAAAAAGATGATGATGAATGCATGGTCAACCTGTTAGAAAAGAACAACAAAGAGAGGTTAAGTATCTCAAATCATTACTTCTTTTGGGACCTGGAGAGATACGTGACTACTCAGTGAACAAAAGAGGTCATGCAGCCCCTGAGGACCCTTGAGCTTGGCTAGCAGGGAGTCCTGGAAAGGCACGGGTTTTCCCTATCTAGACTTTAGTCTTCAGCTGACAGGGAGGAAGGAAAGCAAGAGGGAAGAGCTGCTGAGACACGAGAAGCAAGTGTCTCCAGACTGTAAAGTGATCACTACTTCGTTTGTGTTACTTCCCATTCTCATTATGTTCCTTGTCAAGTGAATGGATTTATGTGCTGCCATTTTCTGCACTCATTACGGTGTTTGTCAAGTTAATGAATAGTCTGAGGATTCAAATTTCCAATACTGAGGAGTGAATTATGGTACATGAATTAAAATAACTCTTCATCTTGACCAGGTTCTGCATCCCAAACCAGGAGAAGCTTGCTCTATTTCTCATACAAGATACCAAGCATAATAGCAGGACAAGATGCACTGAGAAGTCCTGAGTAGGTCAGAGAGTGGAAGCCTATGTTTCTGTAATGTACTAGGTTTTAAACTTCCAGTACCTTCTTTTCACAGCAAAGCCAGGACAGAAAATGGCATGAAATTGATTGGTAACACTTGATTATAAGTGACAAATGGTTATTAATTTCTTTGATATTCCTTACAAAAACATTAATCATGACAAGGTCTTTTGGACTTAATGTGACTGTTAATACGTGATTCCAGAGGAATTCTGGTGTAATTTAGCATTAATTAATGTCCACTTACTGCAAAGTGTTACCATATTAATCTATTTTCTGTTACTGAGGAAGGAAAGGAAATGAAATAAAGTTAAACCTCTCTAATGAGATCCAAATGTTTTAATCCTGCAAGCTGCAATGACCTAGATTGCATCATAAGCCAAAAGTAAAAAAAATTATGTTTCATACTCTTCAAAGTGTCAGAGAACAAGGCCAAACTAATAAAGAGAATACCAAGAGAAAAGTAGAGACAAGGCCCAGAGACTTTTGCTTTCCAAAGGAATGGCTCATGCAGAGCTTGGATGAGCAGGAAAAAGAATCTCCAAAATAACGTTTCCCCCTTTTTTTTTTTTTTTTTTCTGAACAATGCATATGTGGTGAACCGACCCACATATTAAGAAGCAACCCACTGGCGCGGTTGGCAAGGAGCTAAGAAATCTCCTGAAAATACCGTATTTTATCAACAGCAGCAGTATGACTGTCAGTGTGACATAACGGCTGAAGTCCGTGTGCGGGGCAAGGCAAGAACACATGGTAAGAGGCAATCCATGGCTGTTGGCACCAGCAATGTAAAGTACAAGACAAATGGAAGTTACTAGTTACGTTTCCTTCTCAGTAAATTGAGGAAAAGAGAAATGAAAATAGAGGTTTTGAAAACCCTTGAAGTTCTTTTGAGATTTATCAGGGCAGACTCACACAGGGGTTTTCTGCATTTCTTGTGAAGGACGCACCAAAACGAGCCTGCCTGTCTTTTTTTGGAGTGAGCCTGCAAAACTCCATTTGTACAAGGATACCTCTGAAATATCTTTGGCAACTGAAGACAGGCAGAATGAAACATGCCTTTCTTATGGCAAAAAAGTTATTGTACTGTTGGCATCTAGTGGAAAAGGACTCCTCACCTGCGGCTTGTCAATTCCTCTCTGCCTGTTTCACACACCATGGTGGACTTCCTCTTTTTCTTTGTCTTCACAAGTAGGTATTACTGGTTAGGTTTCAACTAGGTACATATGACATGAGAAACCCTAGAAGAACAGACATGAAGTAAACTGACCTTGTCTGATTTTAATTATTCAAAACCTAGAAATTTGCACTAAGCTTGTTGTCTGTTGTCCCTCTGTTGTCATTGAAAAGCAAAAGATCAATATAGGGAGAGATTCATCCCAGTCTGAATTCAATGGCAGTTATTACTAGGAGTTTCTGAAGATCTCCCATGTCCATCCAATGACTGTTAAATAAACAACCATGGCCAGTAGGGACCCCTAAGGGACACCACTTGTCACCTTTTTCCATCTGGACACTGAGGCATTGACCACTACTCTCTGGATATGACCATCCGGCCAATTTCTTATCCACTGAACAGTGCACCCACCAAACCCGTATTTCTCCAACTTGGAGAGAAGGATGTTGAGGGGGACCATGTCAAAGGCCTTGGAGGAGGCCAGATAGATGACATCTGTAGCTCTTCCCTTGTCCCCTGATGCAGTCACTTCATTGTAGAAAGCCACTAGGCTGGTCAGGCAGGACTTGCCCCTAGTAAAGCCATGCCGATGCTGCGATTGAAGAGACGGGACAAAGCTTGATGCAAGCAAATGTCGTTTTATTGTACACAATCATTCCCTTATATATGCTTATATTGACTGCGTGTTTTAAACAGATTGGTTATTTAAACATATTTTACTTATATGGCTACATCTAATTGGTTACAATACATTACCTCATTAGTTCATAAATACATTACCTCATTAGTACATAAATAGCAAACTAAAAAACACCTTCCAAGAAGTCTGTCGCCATAATAATACATTGTTTAACTTTTTATGACAGGGCACCTGACCTTTTTTATCTTTGCACCCTCTTATCTTCCCAAGGTTTCTGGGTCATAGAGGCCAGTGAACTTTTACTAATCAGTTGCATAATGTCTGGATTTCTGTTTTGCAGACTTCTTTCTACATGCCGACTCTCTTGGATCACCCCCCTGTCCTCCATGTGCCTTAGCATATCTTCTAGGAGGATCTGTGCCATGATCTTGCCAGGCACAGAGGTGAGGCTGACAGGTCAGTAGTTCCTGGTGTCTTCCTTTCTACCCTTTTAAAAATGGGTGTGATGTTGCCTTTCTTCCAGTCACTAGGGACTTCATCTGACTGCTGTGGCTTTTCCAATATCATGGAGGGTGGCCTGGCAACACCAGGCAATTCCCTCAGGGGAATGCATCTCATCAGGTCCCATGGACTTGTGTGTGTTAAGGTTCCTCAGATAGTCACAAACCTTTGGCAAGTGATTTCCCCTCACCTGCCTGGGCAGACACTGACTTTTGGCTGTTTCAGCTCTGAGGAGGAGTGTGTGCATGTATTTGTAGTCGTTTCTGCTCCTCACTTACTCCCCACTCCCTTCTTCGCTAGTGCCAGCAAGGTTAGTAAGGCCAGGTTTGGAGGCTTATGATTCTGTTCATTGTCCAAGATTAAATGTTTTGTCTTGATCAGCAAGGCACCAAAACCTACATTTGCCTACATTGCATAAAAGCCCTGGAAGGGGGGAAGGGAGAAGCTAGTGTTTAGGTTAGTCCCAGGGTGAATAATTACTACATGGAAAGAAATAAAAGATTATTTATTAATTCTCATCTCTTTAAACATTTATTGCTTTTTAATTCAGACTGAATGTCAGGATTCTTTTTCCTCCTTGAGATGACAGTGATAAATGCACTCCTGAGATATGATCTACCAGACTGCAGGATTGTTATCAAAGTAAAAAAATATTAAACAAGCCACTTCAAACTAAAGAAAGAGAAGAAAAGAGAAATACACCACCATCACAGGGCTTCTGTAAAATCTGCTAGCAGAGGCATCTTCTCTTTGTGTCCAGTTTTGGGTGCCACAGTATAGGAAGGACATTGAGGTGCTGGAGCGGGTGCAGAGAAGGGCAACAAAGCTGGTGAGAGGTCTGGAGAATATGTTGTATGAGGAGCGCCTGAGGGAACTGGAATTGTTTAGCTTAGAGAATAGGAGGCTGAGAGGAGACCTCATTGCTCTCTACAACTAACTAAAAGGTGGTTGTAATGAGGCTGGTGTTGGTCTTTTCTCCCAAGTAACTAATGATAGGATGAAGTAATGGCCTCAAGTTGCACCAGAGGAGGTTTAGATTGGATGTTAGGAAGAAGTTCTTTACTGCAAGAGTGATTAGGCATTGGAACAGGCTGCCCAGGAAAGTGGTGGAGTCAACATCCCTGGAGGTGTTAAAAAAACAAGTAGATGTGGCACTTCAAGATACGGTCTAGAGGTCAGGGAGATGTTGGATGAAGATTGGACTTGATGATCCTTGAGATCTTTTCCAACCTAAATGATTCTATGATTCTATGATTTGCTAGAACCCATAGATGATCAAAAGGGAAAGAATTATCAGGCAGCAGCTACTGCACATGATCTCTAGTGTTTTCTGAACCAACCACTCTTAAATAGTCCCTATTTCCTTTTCTGAGATCGCTCAGACACAAGACACTCAAAACTAGGGAGATGTTGTGATACCTGAACAGTGATGGTTCTTGTTTCAGAGGTGGACAAGAGGATCTCTCTCCTTTTTGGATGTGAGAATGGCTTGCTATCTGAAAAAGAAATAGATAAAATCCTTGAAGACTACACATGCAGAATGATTTTGAAAGTTAATGACAGGGGAGGAGCCAGTAATGTGGACTCAGATATGCACAAGCCTCCCAGCCCCAATACCCCAGCAAGAAATGCATTAAGTATTCTGGATGTGTTGGGCTTATTGTGCAGGCACTGGAACAGGTGACCATTCTGTTCTCTTCATTTTCAGAATTGTAAATCAGACATGGCATGTGTGAAAGAAGGCCATATGAAGGTCCATCAGACAAGTCAGATTTTTACCATGTCTTTCCTAAAAGTTTTTGTTTGGGTTTTTAGATGGAGGCTTTTTAGTATTTATAGGATGCTAAACATACACCATTTAGGAAAAATACTTTTCTGTGCATGTGAAGTGCTGGGGCCTGAGCTATGAGCCCTGAATTAAAGTTGACATAGGGGTGAATCTCCCAACCAAACAGTGTGTTTTGTTACAGAGACCAGCAGAGGGTTTTTCTGTGCTTGGAGACGTACTGCAAAGCTGTGAGAATGTGTGATTAAGACTGAAATAGATGAGAAGATTCCTTTGGGTTTGGGGTTTTTTTGGGTCCAGGCCCTGGACAGGCTTTGGGTGGAATCCATTAAGGAGAAAAATACCAAGTGTCCCACTCTGGAAGTTTTGAAGGTCATTTGTATGACTGAGATTGTTTGTTCAATGGCATAAAAGCTGGACCCGCTTGCAGCAACTTCGGAAGCCTACCTACAGGTGAATGCACTGCATAGGAGTTCCCTATTGCTGGAAAATGTTCCCTGAGTCCTCGCTGCAAATGGAGCTTCCCAGCGACTGCAGGACTGGGTGAGGGTAACATACTTGGCAATGTGTCTCCCTCATAATCACTATGGTGATTTTCGTGTGACTATGATCAGATTTATTACCTTGCTCATTCTTTCTGCTGTTAACTATATTATGTCATTTCTGCATCCTCTGGAATTAGTAAAACAAGTTTATGCCTTGTGTTGGTAGCTGTATCCTTTCTGCTGACCCAGGTAATTGGCAAACCACCAGGCAATCATGCACAGAAGCTCAGATGCCTATATATGTATGCCTGATTAATTTAGAACAAATGTAATAATGAAAAAAAAATAAACCAAAGTAAATTCCCTTTCTGTTGTTTTCCAGGTTGTATTTGTAATTTGACATTGGCAAGCCTCTAAAGTAGAGGTCAGAGCTCAGAAACCAACAGAAAATTCTGCTGTCAGTAAAATTTGAAGGTGGCTATGTTACAGGAAAAATATTTGCTTTATGTGAAATATAACATTAATCCCAACTCGAAGGATTTGTCATCACTCAAGGGTCCCATTGTCAACAGATACACCTTGGATAAATTGAAGAGCATTATACAATGACCTTAATAACTAACTCAATAAATAATTAAAATTTGGAAAACAATATGGATGAGGCAGGACTATGAGTTCACTTTTTAACCTCTGATGAGATTGTGTTACTATTTACTTGAAGTGCTTTACACTTCTGCAGTGCCTTGCATTTGTCAATAGGTGCAGACTATATAATGATACTATCATTATGTTCAGACAGTTGACTGGGTTTATGACATTTAAGTTTTTTTCTTTACCAGAGATGGAGATAGTACACTTGGTTTTGGATATCTATCACCCTAATTCTACCATCGCATCATCTTCCCTCACTTCACTTCCCCCCAGCCACATGTATTCTCTACAGATTGGAGCTTTAATTTAACACAGCCACAAACCTGAGCTGAGTCTGTGAAACTAGATTTTGGTTTTTTTGTGTATCCTACCTCCTACACCGCAGTTAAAGAGTGCCTTTCAATCTTTAAAACGTTTGTCCTCTTAACAGCCCTAGCAAGCCAAGGAATGATATTGTTTGCTTTAAACACAGGAGTAACAGGAGTACTAAGAGATAAAGTGACTTTTCTGAGAAAATCTGTAACAAAGCAGAGACATGAAGCAGGATTTTTCAAATAATAATAATCATAAAAAGTCATTCTATTCACTGTGCAATCATATAGAGACAGATTAGGGGCATTTATTTTTTTCCTCCACTAAAATAACCTATCTTTCAGATAATTCTGAACATTATTCCTAATTATTTATTGTTTTCTATTTTTTAAAGTAAAATGCAATGGAGGTCTTCCTTTATATCCAGTCAGAGAAGACATGATTTTGAATTATTTTTCTAAACCTAGCCTGCTAATGCAATAAGGTGATGCTTCAGAGGGAAAGCTATCAAGTCTGTGGTTGTACGATTGCTGCATACTAAAATTCCAATTTCCAGACTGTTACAAAAATACTAGTGCCAATTAGGTAACATGTTGATGATCTTCATGATGACGTAAGGGAGATGACTTATTTCCTTGAACTCCTAAAACCATTTCATCTAAATTACAGTTTGAGCTGATGGATAAAATTCATTCATTGTCTCTCTCTTTTTCAGCCAGTTCCTCTGAAATGCCATTATACTCAAGTTATATTTGAAGGGATTTAAATAATTTAATTATTTTCTTCCCAAGAGCCCTTCCAGAACAACAGCCAAAAGAAGAAACAAATAAACAAAAAGGAACACAAACTATACCATAGCCTAATAAAATTTTTAAATCCAGTAACAGATCCAAATCCTGACACTACTGATATCAGATTGTTTTGGCATGGATTGAAAATATAACCACAGTAGGTGAAAGGAAGCTCTGAACTAATCTGAAGTCATAACATAGCATTTATTATGTGGAAAGAGGTTGCATGGCATCATCCTATGTGAATCAGGGCCACCCAAATTATTTGGCTTGGCAGAGGCCTTCCCCCATGAGAGAGATCCAGACTGCTATCTTAATAGCAATCATATAATAGAGATAGCTATTGTTGTTGTTATTGTTTTGTTTTCCCCATTTCTTTTTTAAGTAAATGATCTAACCTTTACCTTGTGCAACAACACGACCACTTCTCCATCTCTGACAAAAATATTTTGTGTCACGCATCCTGAAATACCATTCACATTTCTTGTTACCATACCTGTGGCCCACAATCAGTCTGTGATAGTCAAAAAAGACTAATATCCCCATATCCTCAACAGAAACTCATATTATTCATCCCCTTGCTTTTCACAGATGCTGTCTGTATTTCTCTCCCATCATTTGTTTCAGCTTTCTTTAATCTTTCACCATTAAAGAAGGCCAAACTGTAAACAAAATTCCTATTGAGATGTCTCAGGGCCTTGAACAGTATCTTTAGTATTTCCCGATCTCTACTTACCCTGACAGATCATACTGGCATTTTTCATGGTCCCTCCACATCGCTACCTAGTAATCTTGCCCTTTGTTTTTCACTGGTTGTCTCTAGCTGAGTCACGAGATTGGGGCAGAAACCCTTGTTACAAATCTCTCAACTCACAGCCATACTCTTTGCACTAGCACATCAACATTATGACTACATTTCTGCCCCTTCTGTGCTGAACTGCATTGCAGCTTTCCTGTAGGATGTTCCCATCAGTCCTAATTCCTAGGTCAAGAAAATGCTGTACTTTTTTATTATTATTACTATAGACTTCCACAAAAATTCTTTTTGCCATTTTCCACTTACTTCCAGAGCATGGATGATTCTCTCCTTCAAGAAAGTCTCACATCCTATTAAAATCAGAAAAGGTTGCCTCCTTACAGAGTTTGCTTTTCCTGGTTTTCTAAACGTATTTCATAAATCATCTAATCTTCATGCATACAGTAGCATTCCTAAATTTGATAGAATTTAAAATAAGTACTTTTATATCCTTAAGAATACTGACATTTCCAAAGACTATTCAGTATGTTTGCCCCTTTTTTTGCTGTAGGGCACCTTTTGCTTTTGAAATTTTATAAAGTAACCTTACAACTTTAGGCGTCCATGCACATGACCTGTTACCATTAAGAAGGACTGAACTGATTAACATGTTTCTAAGAATCTGAAAACCTAATGCAGAAATGTAGAGAGGAGAGGAGAGGGTGCAGGAGGCCAACTGCCAAGTGGCTTTTCCAGCAGAGATGAGGCAGCTAGTGCATCTGTGGGAAACCAACCCACAATTGAGAAAATGTCTTATTTAAAACAGAGAAACCACAACTCCCATGGACGTCTGCGGTGGCTGCCGCCGGAAGCCGGAAAATCTGATAACGCGCGGCAAAGTATAAAACTCGGAAAAGAGAGAGAGAGAGAGAGAGAGAGAGAGAGAGAGAGAGAGACTCGGATCACACCGAAAAGCTGCAAGCTGCTGACGTCACTGGAGCCGCCCAAGTCTCCCGGCCGGGCGTCGTCGCCCCAGCCCCGACGGGACCGTCGCCACACGCCGGAAAGGATAGAGAACTGATATCCACATACATACACCCCACATCACTTATTATTTTTGGACATAATCAACTTCTTATTTCGCCCTGCCCTTTCTATTGGTTCCAAACCTTCCCGGGACGGGGAGTGAGCGGGTGGGTGTGGCACTCTTTCATATTGTAACATTTCTATAGAGTAGATACAGCTGTATTAGGATATATTTAGTAATAAACTTATTAAATACTCGTTTGATTTCCATATTCGCCTGCGAGCTTGGTGGGGAGATATCCCAATTTACCCTCAACCCTTCTCTCTTTGGGAGGTGGTCGGACCTCTGCGCGCCCGACCGCGACAGCATCCATCATGCAGAAGGGTCAATGGCCAAAATGCCCCAGGGGTCTTCAGCTTGGATAGACTGAGCGTCTGTACATCCTAGTGGAAGAACAGATCTGAACATACCCACTGAACTGATTCTTGGGGTCCACTGAACTATGGAAGTAAAATTTTATATAGAAATTAAGCTCTAATGGTCTATAAATCATTATGCAGCTGCTGGATGCCTTTAAGGCAACCAGCCTGTTTCTTAAGTCAGGAAGGTCTCTATCCTGGGTTCAGCTACGGTAGGGTTAATTTTCACAAGAATCTGGAAGGAGACATGAACTAGCCAAGGAGATATTCGATACCATCTTCATATTCTGTATATAAAGGGGAGCTGGCCATGGAGAGGAGCACAAACAGGCAGGCAGCAGGACCGGTGGCTTCCAGGAGCTGCGCAGTTACATGGTATGTCACTCACTTTATATATTATTTCATTAGTATTAATTTTATTACTGTTCTTTCTTTGTGTTTTTTTATTAACCTGTCCATATCCCAACCCATGGCATTTTAATTTACGCTGTTGATTGTCCTCTCCAACCCATCAGAGGAGGGGCAGTGAGTGAGCAGCTGTGTGGGGCTTTGTGGCCAGCTGGGCCTAAACCATGACAGTGTCACTGAAAAGTCCACATCCTCAGTGGGACACAACTCTAGGCATCAACCTAAACCTGGGGCAAGACATTGGAGGAGGCACTCCTCTGTGGGGAACACAGAATCATAGATCATAGAATCATCTGGGTTGGAAAAGACGGTTAAGATCATTTAAGTTGGATAGTTAAGTCAGCACTGCCAGGTCACCACTAAAACATGTCCCTCAGAAACAACATCTACACATCCTTTCAATACTTCCAGAGATGGTGACTCCACCACTTCCCTGGGCAGCCAGTTCCAGAGCTTGACAATCCTTTAGGTGAAGAAATCATTCCTAATATCCAACTTAAACCTCCCCAGGTGCAACTTGAGGACATTTCCTCTTGTACTATCACTTTTACTTGGAAGAACAGCCAGCAACAACCTCACTTTACCTAAGTCAGGGCAGACAACATGCACAGCCTTTCCCTCATCCACTGTGCAATTCACCTTGTCACCAAAGGAAATCAGGTTAGTCAAGCAGGACTTACCTTTCAAAAACCAATGTTGACTGGTCTTAAACATCTAGTTGTCCTGTATGTGCCACATGATGGCACTCAGGATGATCTGCTCCATAACCTTCCCTGGCACTGAGGTCAGGTTGACAGGCCTGTAGTTCCCTGGATCCTCCTTCCAGCCCTTTTTGTCGTTGGATGTCACATTTGCATCCAGTCCACCGAGACCTCCCCAGTTAGCTTTGGCCCTTTTCATTTTCTCCCTGCATAACCTCAAAAAATCTCTATAGTCTTCCTGAGTTGCCTGGCCCTTCTTCCACAGGCCATAGACTTTTCTTTTCTTCCTGACTTCCAGTCAAAACTCCCTGTTCAGCCAGGGTCATCTTACAGCACGTCAGGACAGCTTGCTTCTGTGCTCTAAAGATTTCCCTCCTGAGGAAACGTCCAGCTGTCCTGGACTCCATTGCCCTTTGTGACTGCCTCTGAAGGGACTCTGTCAACTAGACTCCTAAACAGATCAAAGTCTGCCCTCTAGAAATCTAAGGCAGCAGTTCTGCTGACTCCCTTCTTTACTTCTTGAAGAAGCAAAACCTCTGCCATTTCATGATCCCTGAGCCCAAGACAGCCTCCAACCATCACATCACTCACAAGTACTTCTCTCTTCACAAACAGAGCAAGGAAATTATCTCCACACACTCCAGGAACCTCCTGGACTGTTTCCTCTCTGTATCGTATTTCCAGCAGACATCTGGGAAGTTAAAGTCCCCCATAAGAACAAGGGCTAGTGATCATGAGACTTGCCCTCCCCCAGGAGCTTACAGACACTGTGTTCCCTCTCCTGCAGTCTTCAACATCTCTTCCTCAGTTTTCCCATTTCTTGGCTTTATTCATTCCCTTCTCTGGTTTGGCTGGTGTTCTTACTTATGTGGATTTCCTAGCCATAAAAATTGCCAGACATACTCTTAAGGGAATCTCATGGGAATACAACTAGTAAACAGGGTGAGCAAAGCCTAATTTAAACATGCCTCATTAAAATTAATAACATCATTGAATGTGAGAAAGATCTTTTGGTGTGGCCAGGGAAACTGAGCATAGTTTTTATACTAAAAAAAATTTAAGGCAGAAATATTTTTTCCTCTCTCAAATAATATATGGCATATACTACAAAGCATCTCTATAAAACCTCACATTATACCCCATGAATTACTAGAGACACAGGATTAAGAAGGTTCTGGCAAAATCTCTTGTGTCTCCAGCTAAACCATAAATTGAATACAGGTGTGTGTGTCCCTCCTCCCCCAAATCAGCCTCATCTTGTTTAATTTTGCTGTTGATTTACATAGGACATGAAGAGTATGCAAAGAAAATACAGTAATTCATAGTAATAGAAAATAACAAATTATAAAGAAGAAATATGTGTTTTCTGGCTGGGCATTCAAATTTGGTATTTGGAAGAGCTAGGAGGATATTACTTCTTGCCTGATAGCATATTTTGCAGCTTAAGATCACAGGCTTCCTATCAATGCTGGTTATTGCTCCTGTTCCCAGAAGAAAGAAGTGGGTGCGTTTCCTGGGGGAGCTTCATTCATAGAAATGAGCCCATTCATATGAACAGGCCCAAACTCACTGGAATGTTTCATTAAAAAGGAAAAAAAAAAAAAGTAAATATATTCAAAAAATATTCAAGAAGACAGGCATCTGGCTGGAGAAGAGAAGCTCTGTTCATGCCCCATGAAGGTAAAAGTTTCAGCATAATTTAACATACAGTAGCCATCAAAGAATGCCCACAGGCATACCTTTCTGGGATGCAGTGCTGTGAGGCATGGGCATTGAACATTTTGCTTCCCAGATGAATCACTATGCCCTATTTTCAGTCCCAACTGCCCCCAGCCAGAGTCACAAACCTCAGCAGAAAACAAAACCTCTGTGAGTCCCTATCTCAGCAGCCCTGAGTCTTTATGCAGCCTGTTCAGGATGAAAAAGTGACAAACCCTTAAGGTACAGGAGGGTGGGGTGCTTTGCCCACCTGCAACAATTAAGGTGATTAAGATTTGTGCCAGGGTAACTGAGGCACATTGTATGTGCCAGTTCTGTTATATGTCGGGAATTCACCTCCCACTTTGCAGATGTGATCACCTTTCCTCCTTACAGGAGGCTGCATGAATAAAAATAAAGCCCATGAGTGCCAAGACACCACAGCAGTGATGGTCAACCTGCGAACACAAGTTAAATACAGTGTTCTGAGTGATGGAGAACAGGAATGAGCCATATTACTCCAAGAGCAACTTCCCTGATAAAAACAGTTCTGCCAGGATCAAGTTTGTCCAAGCCATTTTGATACAGAGAGGAGCTTTATCCTGTGACAATGAGGCTTTGGGAAGACGACCTTCAAGGCACAGGTAATCTCCAGCAGGCTTAACAGCAAATCTCAGCAGAATCTCTTTTTAAGATGGAAAGTGAACATCTGTAGTTTTCCACAGCAGCTACTACTGGCCCTGGACGAGGCAGCAGCACAGAGCATCTCAGCTCCATGTCATGGGCATATGAGACAGTGCTTAACGCTGACTGAGAAAGAACGACTGACATACTTGTTTGAGTGGTTTATTCTCTTAAGGCTTGATTGTGAGCTCTGACGAATAGGACCTAGGGATAACTTGCAACAGTTCGTAGGAACAGAAAGGAACCTCTCTCATACCCACACACACCTTTCTCTGCCTCCAGAAAGCAGGTAAACACCCATGCAAGGGTGAGAGCTCAGATGTATTTATTTAATGGCCCTTCTTTGCAGTCACAATCTCATTCTTTTTTCTAATGGGAAGATACCCACAGGGAAATTGCTGCTAACAAGTGGTGGCCCCTTCCTTAGTCCCAGGAAAATACATTTGCAGCCAATCATGGCTTTAATTAAGGATCTGACCCTGCTCCTAATGCAGACAATGGCAAAACAACTCTTAGTTCCAGAGAACTGGAGGAGGCAGCAGATATAGCTCGTTTGAACCTGGAAGCAGGTTGCTTGCAAGCATATCACACGTCAGTCATTGAATACAGTGCTGCAGGGGACCTCGAGGGATTCACTGGTCCATCCGTTTACTCAAAACCAGGCAAACTATTCCTGAACTACCTCTGACAGCTTGTTGTCTAACCTGTCCATATAACCCCCTACAAGCCTGGGCATTCCTCTGTTTCCTGAGGCAGTCTCTCATGGTGCTTATCTATCTACCCTTAGTTTTGGAAAAGTTTGGATTTTTTTTTCCCTTCCCCTGCTGTCTGACCTAAATCTCCTCTGTTGTTTTACCCGCCTGGTGTGTCCTTGCTCTGGGTCTCATTCTCTGAAGTGCCATGCTGGTATCTAAGCTGGTGCAAAGGCAGAAAGATCAACATCTCTCAGATATGGTGATACTCCTAGACCCGTCTTGGACAAACTGAGGCTGTCCCATAGCAGACCTTCAGATGGGACATGGGTGACCTTGGCTGGACCTTCACTGAACTTTGCAAGAACCTGTGTAGTTCTCCATCTCTGGCAGCGTGAAGCTGCTTTGATTAAACTCACAATTTCCCAGGACTGCTGCTTGAGGAGGATAATTGTAGCTTCAGGAGGGCTGACTTTCTGGTGTTAAACCTCCCAACGAGCTTTAAGAACAAGAAGCAGCTGGAATAATCTTCTCAAAAGAGGCACGTTTTGAATTCATTATTTATGCCAGCCTGCAGGGGGGAAATTGTTGTTATTCTCAGTTAAACACCATTTGGCGACCCAGGACTCCTCCCATTAGCTGCTGAGCCAAGTTAGCATGTTGCAAAATGCAAAATAAAACTTAATTTATTATGATTAAGCACTGTGTGACAAGTAAATGGTCCCAGCACAGCGGTGGCCAGAATGACTTTCTTCCTGAAAGCTCTGTCTTCCCTCATCTGATACTTGTACATGTTTGTCTCCTTGATGTTTTTCTTCCCCTTTTCATTGTTTGACTTTTTGTGGGAAAAACCACGTATGTGCTTTCCTTCCCCTTAGACTTTTATTTCCCATGCTTTAGCCTTATTGTGTTTAAGTACTGAACATATTCTGTGGCGTGAAGAATAACGAGGAGGGAAAGAAAATTTAAAAAGAAAATAAAAATAATAAAAAAAGGTCCAAACCTAAACATCTATCTGAGTTTATTACAAAAGTAAAGAAGCTTCCCTTGGTGGTGCTATGGCTAAGAGCCAGCTGTAAAAAGCTCTGCCTTCTGCTGCCTGGAGTTATGGGGTAAGAAGCCCACGCATGAGCCCTTATTCTCTAAGCAGGAGAGCTCCCACTGTGTGGTTGTCCTACCCTGCAGCCAGCAAGCACTGCAGGGATGTCACGCTGCTCCTTCTGCTTCACCTTTGCTTCTGGCTTACTGATACCCTGTATAAATTTATAGACTTCATTTCAGTTGATTAGAAACTCCAGGCTGAGCCACGTCTGCCCTGTTAATGTTTAGCCAACGTTCTTTGCTCTCTCTGGACCACTCCTGCTTGTTTATTGAACTGCAGTTCTCCCTCTGCTTCAGCCTGGTCTGTAATGTCCTATGAGTTTGAACAACTATTCAACTATTCAACACTATTTCTTTGTGTATGCTATTAGTACAAGATAGCCTTGAACCTGACCAAGAGCTCAGTAAGGGCAGCAGACAAGTCCTGATGATTTCAGGGGACTCCAAATGAAAAAGAGTTGTTTTCATGATTAAGATGTAAGCATTAATCCTCATCATTATGGTTTAACCTTGGTAGGCAGCCGAGAACTACTCGTTAGGCACTAGCAAAATGCAAATGGCAATAAATACTAAGCTTTTCTGCAAGCGGACTCAGCAGTTCAAGTCATTGTACAGTTCAGGGTGGGATAAGAAATGGAATAAAATATTTTAAAAAAAGTAGGAGTCATACATAACCTTAGACCTTCAAAGCGCTACAGAACATTGTGACTACCCTTGTGCTCCTACAAAATGGTAGAGCCCTGGCGTGTCTTCATTCATTAAAGCCCAAGGTTTTGCAAGACTGAGGGCTGGAACCAGCTGTAATACTGTTTTCCAGAGTGATCTGCAAAAAGCTGACTTCTCTTGCTTATTTTTTTTTCACTTTTATACAATGAATTTCCCAATAGCCACCTTCATAAAAACTTGGCCCTCTCATTTTCAGTGCTTTGTTTATTTCTCTGTTTTATGCAGTAAACTTGGAGATTATTGTATAAGCTGTTTATGGTTGAGGAAGGAATTTTATGTTTTAAATTTCCTAACTAAAAAGGAAACTTTTTTGCTTGCTTGCTTGTGTGTTTTTGCATCTCAGCTAATTACTCTAAATGCTTGGCACATGTTACCTCTCAAATGTCAGCCACACAGGGAACCTTCTGCAACTTTTAGCTAGCTCAGATGCCACCAGGACTAGTAATTTTTGAAGGTTGTCTTTGGAAGATTCTTGCAGTTCTGCATTTCTAGGAGTGAGACAAAGAGGTAAACATCTAACACCAACTGGACTGCTGCAGCACATGTGTTCTTTACTACTGGGAGCATAAGTAGCTCCTTTTAGCGAAAATAAGTCAGCTGCTTTTAGATAGAGATTAAAAATGGGTCAGGAAGGGAAGCAAACCATGCAGTTAAGGGCTTACCATTGAAGCCCTCTGTTAGTGCTGTATGACCAAGCTTCAGCTCTGACACTGTCCCCTTTTCTGGCACTGGGCATCACTGCTGTGCTGCTACTCAGGAAAACATGATTGTCTGTCCTCTGGAAACATACTGAGAAGGGAAGGGGAAG
>VZZY01018764.1:3316-20261 GCA_013400335.1 Eurystomus gularis | reverse complement strand
GGGAAGGGGACAGAAGGCAATTATTGGAGAGACATTGATTCTAACAGTGTCTTGTTAGAGGGACATGAAGCACATGGTATACAAAGGAATTGAAATGTTGATTTAACCATTTTAAAGAACATAATTTCTGCATGTATATAATTTGTGCTTTTGTTACTTCTCTCCCATAGCTGTAATACTACGAAAAGGAAAAATTGAAAAAAAAAAAATCAGAAGCATGGTAACTTCAAATAGCATTTTGAGTCAGCGCACATTCATCCAGGCAGATAGAGCCATCCATCCAGGAAAAAAAGTTATTTGTAAGCCCTTTGGGATGAAACTTGTCACCATCTCAATGCTTCTTAAAAAGTTTATTGCAATGAGGACAGGTTCCCCCCCCCCCACACACACCCACACCCCTCCACTGCCCCACTGTTATCTAGACTCCTACTTGTGAATTAAAATTCATATTTTGAAGATGACAAAGCTATTGAATCTGCAACTCAAGTCTGTGCCTTGACTTCATTGAACTCCTTCACATAAATTCAGTTTTCTGTGGTTTATTTTTTATTTCAGGGCTCGCATATCTAATTTCTCTGACATTCACATACCACAATTATCTATGAAATACACCATTTCTGCATATAATGGCTAATGTGACATATGCAAATGTTTTCTTTCCATATATAGCTAGAGAAATAGTGGAGCTACCACTGTAATTATAGCCGAGAAAATGAGGTTGATGACATTATAATATAAACAGATAAAAACTTGGGCTACATATTTAGAGTTAACTTTTTGTGGAATTTGGCTATCACATTAATTCAAAAGCAAGACCAAATGCCCTGTTTGACATTGAAGATGTGCAGTTTTTTCATCTCCTGTCCTACATCAGAAGATGCTATTTGCAGAACTTCTTATGAGCAAACAAAATAAAATCTGGGCTAATACCTACAGGTCATAGTATTTAATTGAATATGTATTAGAGTTGTCTTTCTATAAAGCATACAAATGGAAATGCCCATGGGCTTCTTTGGTAGACACAGGAAAAATTGTGCTTTTCCCAAACTGTTTTGTGCCAGTGGACAACTTCTTCTGCCATCAAAATCTGCCTCATTAATCATCTGAATTTGCCTCCTCCCCATTCTCTTAGCATTTGTTTTGTTTTACACTGATGCAGAATAAGATCCTTCACTAGTGGATATCTGGCCCTCAAAGTCTCCAGCAGTTCATGAGTTTTTCATGGACATTGTGAAGTTCTGGCCATTGGGCATCCCCTTCTGTTTCACAGAGGGCAAACAACAGGGCTAACAATGTGATAAAAAATGAGACATCTGACAGTATCCTTGAGCTATGAAAAGTTTTCTAACACTGTCTCTTTCAGAGGGGAAAAAAAGTGTCTTATTCTTAGATATATTTGCATTTTCTCCATAGCTTTCTACACACTTTCTGCATAGCCAGATGCAGGTCTGACAGCCACCAACAGGTTAAAGGTACCTGTTGAAAGAAGGATTTATATTTTTTTCATGCTCATATTCTAGCAGTGGCATTTAGCAGGGCTTCACTAGGTGCTCCGTGAACCTGGGACACAGCAGAGTGACAGTTGCCTCTGGCACTTGGCACCTGTCACCACTGCCACAATGATCAATGTATGCCCTTCATGTCAGGGATGATTTTTTTTTTTTTGTGATCAAATGTGAAAATTTCCTCAAGTCTGAAAGCAGTTAATTTAACATCAGGTATTAAAAGGAGACACAGGTGGTTAGGAAGGAGGGGAAGAGGAACAAGCCTTGCTCTGAAAGTTAGCCAGAAGCAGGAGCAACCTCAAAAGCTTCAAGCTCCCTCCTGCTCTGTCAGTCTCCTCCAAGCTCCAGAGAAGCGGGAGGTGGTGGGGTGCTTTTTTGGCCAGGTACCAGTGTACATGCAACTGGGACAGCAGTGAGGCTGGATGGATAATTCCATCCCAACCATGTGGTCATGTCCATTCCTGCTGATACGCGTAGTTGAGTTTAATTTTTAAAGTCATCTAAAACAACATTAAAAGGTGGGTAAATGTGTAAAAGTGAGACAGATGCTTTGAAGGACAAAGCCTGCATGTTCACTTGTGTTTACATTGGTGGTGCTTACTACATCTCCAGTGGCATCTTCATTAGCAAGTGGAACAAGGCCAGGCAACAATTCCAGACAGCAGAACTTCATTATCATGAAATCACAAAATCATAGACTCATTTAGGGTGGAAAAGACCTTTAAGATCATCAAGTTCAACAACTTTTGTGACCCAAGTTCAGGACCCAGCACATGGCCTTGTTGAACCTCATCCCATTGACCTCAGCCCATCAATCCAGCCTGTCCAGATCTCTCTGTAGAGCCTCCTACCATCAAGCAGATCAATACGACTTTGGTTGTCGTCTGAAAACTTCCTGAGAGTTCTGTCAATCCCCTCATTCAGATAATTGATAAAGATATTATCAGGACTGGCCCCAGCACTGAGCCTTGTGGAACACCACTTGTGACCAGCTGCCAACTGGATTTAACTCCATTCACCACCACTCTCTGGCCTGGCTGTCCAGCCAGTTTTTTATCCAGTAGAGTTTACACCCATCAAAACCATAAGCAGCCAGTTTCTCTAGTAGAATGCTTTGGGAAACGGTGTCAAAGGCTTCACTAAAGTCTGAACAGTTTGGGTTTTTTTAAGACAGTCACCACAGTTTTGCCCTTAATTAATAAACTAACAGTATCTGACCATGGTTTCAGGCAGCATGATGGCCAAGGACCTTTCCTGGTAATCGAGTCTGGATGTGCCCGTCCTATCTTGAACAGTAAGGTGTTTCATTAGTGTGGCTTCAGGCTGGTTTGTGCTGCTGATGGCAGTCCCTGTGGGTCCATGCAGCTGCAGCAGTATGGAGATAGAAGGCATCACACCTCAAAGCCCATCAGATTGCCATCAAGAATTATCCTGTGGATTGTGTATACCTCTTATCTGCTTAAAGAATGAAGTGCAATTAATTTTCTTCTTTAAACTTAGACATCAAGCCCTTGTTCTGAGCTATGGCCTGGGGGCTATAGGCAGCAGAGCTGGATGCATGGGAATGCGGGTCTGGTGTTTTTAGCTCTTAGGAATGAGGATGTCAGTCAGAGTTCATCACTAACCTCCCTTGCTTTTAACAGAAGGGCTTTGAACTTCATAGATTTTTAACAGAATATTTGGGGTCAGCCAACTGGTACGTGCCAGTTAGACGCTATTTAATTAGAGCATCTCAACAAGCTTTATGCTGGGCCTGCCTTTTGTCATGGAAGTCACTATCTATTTTTGCTGCTTTTATCTTCTGTGATGCTGTTAGTAAAGCTGATCGAATAGCTCAAAATGAACTTCTTATACATCAAACTGACCCACATCAGTTGCTTCTGCCATGTCTGTCACTGCTTTTAATACTCTTGCATGTGTCTGTTCTGCAGAGTGTTTTGGGATGTATTTGTATACAGAGAAATACACAGGTACACAGATATGTGTATAGTTTTTTTTCAAATGTTATAACTTTCAATTGACTGTAAATGTTTTTCCATAGGTTCCAAAGATTCCCTTGCCTGTAAAAACTAATTTAAGATATCAAAAAGACTGACAATAATAATATAGTACCCCTTTCTCAACTGTTGCCACTGTATTTCTATAGAAATATTTCTCTGTAAACTATCTGAAAGACTTTTTAATAACTATCAGGTAGTTCTGGATGAATTATTTTGAACTTCGTATTTGTGTAGGAAAGGAAGTAAAGAAAGGAAAACGGCGAGCATTTTCTCTAATTGGATCTATCACTGCCTTACAGTGAAAGATTACTTCACATCTCCCAGGGTCTGAAAGCTAGGAAAATATCACTTATGTTACAACAGATAGAGATTTGTTATTCTTAAGCAGAAAATATTAGACCCATGTACTATAAACATCCAGTCAATTTATATGAGTCAGAAATAGCACTTTGACAGCAACTTTTCTTACAGCAAGGACCAGTATGCAATTAAGTTCAATTCTTCCCTCGTTTCACCTAAATAAAATGTTTCTTTCTTTTGGAGGTGGGATGAAGTAAGCAGCTCCTATTCAGGACATCCTCTACAGCGAGGGTTCTCTGCACATGCCCAGAAGCTGGGGGACAAAGCTCTTACTGGCACTTCTTCCTAGGCTGTGTTTGAGCTTAGGATGTTGTGGTGCTGTATCCAAACATTACAAGTGTAAGGGACAACACTGCATCTAGAGGTCTTATTGGGATAAATTTTCCAGTGGACAGGGATCAGCACAAATGGGAAAATGTTAATGAACTGTAATATGAAGTATATAGCCCAGCTGCTGAGAGCTCTCATTGTAACATCAGATCAGAAGGGATGCATCTCTCTCTCTGAGAGAGTGCATCACTCTCTCCTGATGAGAGAATAAAGTAAATTCTCTTACATTGCATTCAGAAATTAGGGTGACAAGAATGAGGTAAGCTTTTACAGCCTTTGTTTTTTCTTTTCAGNGAAGAGAAGAGAAGAGAAGAGAAGAGAAGAGAAGAGAAGAGAAGAGAAGAGAAGAGAAGAGAAGAGAAGAGAAGAGAAGAGAAGAGAAGAGAAGAGAAGAGAAGAGAAGAGAAGAGAAGAGAAGAGAAGAGAAGAGAAGAGAAGAGAAGAGAAGAGAAGAGAAGAGAAGAGAAGAGAAGAGGAGAAGAGAAGGACTAATTGCAGTCAATAGGACATTTTCCTTTATCACACACAAATTACAAACCCCTGATAACACAGAGGGCTGTAAAGCAGGTAATTATCTGCTTTTCCCATAGGGGTTAGAGAAAATATCTTACTTGGTACATGAGTCTCTCAAGGCAGGAATATACTCACTTGCCAAAAAAACCTAAGTTAAAGATTTTTAGGAGATTTTTTATTTTGGTTCTTTAGTGTCATGCCATTAGCTCAGGGGTTTCAATCCAAAAACTCTTGTGATGGTAGAAACCAGACGTTTCTATTTATTAAAAAGTGGATTTTGAACTGACAGTAGAGAACTTGCAAGTTTATTGTTTCGACAGCACTAGGTATCTTTATCCTCTGTCTAAAAAACACAGACAGTTTCTTTATCTGACCAGCCACTGCAGTGCTGTGTGGTTCAAGGAACAGAAGTTGTATCAGCAGCTGAAAACCAGGAGTTTCCCAAGAAAAAAGGTGTCTGAGGTGTCCTTAGTCCTCCAATGGCTGTGTCATGGACTGGTAGCACTGCTTCTCCTTGCATTTGCCTCTGGGGTCAGGCCAGTTTGGGGTTGTGCACCTCCACATCTCATTTTGAATTTATGCATCTCTGGGAAAAGCAAAACAAAGTTTAAAGAGCCATGAAGAGAAATAATAAGAAAGAGCTACAATGACCTCAAGGACATTTAGCACCTCCCTGGGCTGAGGGGAGGGAAGTTCCCCAGTCCTTGGTAGAAGCCCATTTTCCTTAGGAAAGGATGCAGTGCTCACCTCCAACCCTGCCAGTGCTTTAGTGCTTGGTGCACTTCCCTCAAATACTAGTTGAGCTGTGTTACTGCTTAGGAGGACCCTTGTTTCATACATCCCAGACAAATCCTCTTACTGCTGGCTGTTTACATGCAAAAGGTAAGTGGTGTAACCCTTCTGTCATTCTTGAAATAAAAATAGCTTTGATAGTTTTGGATCATGTTATATGTTTTTTAAAATTGCATAAAAGGTTGGGTTAGGAGACAGGTTCCCAAATTCTCCTTTTAGTTTCAACCTCCATGAGCTTCTCTGGGTCTCACGCAGCCTCTGGTCCTTGGTAGAACAGCGTTTAATTTATATGGCCTCCACTGAGCTTGCTCTGTGCAGATTGATACAGCAGAAAACCCTCCTCACATGACAGTTCAGCAAAAAGAGCATTAATGCACTTCCTGCCTAAACAGCAGCTCAGTTTCCACGGCTGTCTGTTGAACCTCCTGAGCGTGCAACTCTACTGTGATTTTTGGTCTTCTCGTCCTGTCATGAAGCAAATGTTTCAGCCCATAAGACATCCTTGTGCAAAACTGGCAACATTTTGTGCTGATAATACAGCTCACAAAAATCCTGAACAGGGCCAGTTTTACTCAAAGGGCATTAGACCTGAAGAGCACAGCAATGATCTAATTTGTACCAGCTGGCCCGAGGACTGGACCTCACTCCTCTGGGCACATTGCAGTGGGACTGCAGCTGTAGCCACTGGAGATCACTATTCTCTGCTGTTTTTGAGACACTGATCTAATCACAGGTCTGCTTTTTCTCATTAGACCCCCTCTGAGCTTTTGTGCTTCCCCGTAGTTTGAGGAGCTCCACTTACATGAAATATTAGCAGGTGGGGGAAATGTTCATTACTAAAGCAGATTCCAGCTGAAACAGCCATATGTTGGTTCTTTAGCAGTGTCCCACACAAACTGGAAGAGTAGATACCTATCTGCTGTGCAAAGGCAGTGACAGACAGAGTTCAGCATGGCTTGGTACCCAAAATGGTATTTAAACTTTCAACCTTCAAGCAGAGACTCCAGGCTGCATCTCATTTTGCTCCTTTCTTTCCTAATTTGTAACCAAGACTTGATTTAGTAAATCCCAGAATTCAACTCTGAGAATGAATGGGAAACCCTCAGGAAACTAGTGACCCCCTTAATGAAAGAATACAATAACTTTACTAGATTTAACATTTCTGGGATCTATAAAGATTGAATTGGAAAGATTTTTTTTTTTTCTTCCTTTCTGCAGGGGGAAAATGAAAGCACCTGGACCACACAGCTGGTTACTAGATGCTACCTATAGTGACAAAAACAGAAAGTATTGGCTTTCATTACAAGTCAGAAATAGGCAGGTAACACAAAAAAGACTTTTGAAATACCTTCCACAAAAAGCAAAACGAATATTTGCTTTTCAAGAAGTTGATCTTCCTTAAATGGAGATCAGAATTTAAAAGTAGATATAAAATCCAGCCCAGGAGTATTTAGAATCACAGAATCATCAAATGTATTGGGTTGGAAGGGACCTCTAAATGTCATTTAGTCCAACCTCCCTACAATAAGCAGGGACATCTCTTAACTAGGTCAGGTTGCTCAGTGCCCCATCAAGCCTGACCTTGAACATCTCCAGGGATGGGGCCTCCACCACCTCTTTGAACAACCTGTTCCCGTGATCAACCACTCTTACATTAAATAACTTTTTCCTAATGTCTAACCTAAATCTACCCTTTTCTTGCTTAAAACCATTACCCCTCATCCTATTGCCACAAAGGCTAGTGAACAGATTCTCTTCTGCCTTCCTATAGGCCCCTTTCAGGTATTGGAAGGTAGTTATAAGTCTCCCCGGAGCCTTCTCTTCTCCAGGCTGAACAGCCCCAACTCTCTCAGCCTATCTTCACAGGAGAGGTGCTCCAGCCCTTGGATCATTTTCATGGCTCTCCTCTGGACACGCTCCAGCATGTCCCACGTCCTTCTTGTGTTGGGGGAGTTATGAGGGAGTTATGCGCACTTTTGTCTCCCCCTTACAGGAAGTTTTAAAGCAGCACCGGTTCCAATTATCTTCTGGAACAGTTTTCTGTGAAGCTGACATTGCTACCTTCCAAACAGCAAGTACAGCTGATTCTTCCAACACAGATCATCACCTGTTGAAGTCCGTGGGAATACATGGGCTAAAAGTTGCTGCAAGATCAAAACTTGACACTATCTGACAAGAAATTATTTGCAAAGCTTCATATCAAGTGATCAAGATCATTCAGTTGGCTAAATTATCTACCTTCATTGCTCAGGCAGGGTATGAAATGAGATTATGGCAAAGCAAAGCCAAGGAATCTCTCAAAAGATTTTGTCACCTGTTTACATTACTGCACTAAGGCTGGGGTACATCTCACTTGGGTTTAACCATACAGAAGTGAATACTTAGACAGCCACCTTGGTTTCCTCTACAATTAACAGCAACGTGTAGAGGTAATAGAAACTCCTGGAGGTAATTAATTCCTTTCTAGAATAGTTCTGAAATAGATGCAATGAATTGCCCTCTGGAGACAGCTCTTCCCACATACCATCAACAAATGCAATACACATGGTTAGCTTTGATTTGTTGCTGTAACTTTTTAACAAGGTACTTAAGTAAGGCAATTGTTTCCTTTTAGAATTTTACTTTAAAACACACTTAAAATGCTGGACGAGCCAAAATGTTTTTTGAGAAACTTACTGGAACCAGGCATGAAGAAATTTGACTTTGAGATTTCACAGTCATTTGCTGCCCTGGCTCACAACTTGAAAGTACAAATCTTAAAAACATGGACTGACCTTGCCAGACATAATTTGGATCATCTGAACAGAAATTTTTCCCTTTTTTTAGACTTTCAAATGATTTACTTTGCTTTGATTTTGATAATTTAAAAACTTTTAAAGTCAAAAGAACAGGTCGTTTCTAAACTGAAAATTATGTATTTTGTTCCTTCCCTTCTGCCTGAAACATAGTATTTCAGTTATTCAGAAATATAAATAATGAAATAATTCAAAACAGAGCAACCTTATCAATTTAAATTTCCAAGAATATGAATTCTCTGTTGATAATGCTTTACTAGAAAACTCCTGAATAGACCTACTCAATGCAGAAATTTAAGTATTACAGAGCATATGTAAAGAGTCTGGAATAAATAAGATCTCATCTGTCTATGGAGGTTGACTGCTATTTGTAAGATTGTTTTAAAACTTGATGATTAGAAGTCTTTGTTTATCCAAAGACAGCCAGAGGCGACTGGTGATGATCAATCCTGTTTTTAACCACCCCATTATCCGTGATCCGAAATGCAGACCTCACTGCTCGGTGCAAGCAAAGTCAGGCTGAGGTCCACAAGAAATGCTATGAACACTTCTAAGCATTTCTTCACTGAAAGACAGCTTGTAAAACAGAAAGACTAGAGAAAGTGCTTTTAAAAAGTATCAGGTAAAGTTATAGTTCACAAATGTGTCTTACATCAGAAATATTCCCATTAATTCGATGGAAAAGCACAGGCAGCACCACCAGTTCAGGCTCTAATGCAAGGTGATTTTCAGTACAATTGCACTCAAGTGAGCTTACTTAGATGCAATTAGCATCTGAAAAGTTGGACCTTTTACACGAATATCACAACAATCGTTGAGCTGCTAAGTAGAGGAAATGGGGAGGAAAATCCACAAAAATATCAAGGAAAAGACTTGAGGGAGAGCAAGAATTCACACCAGCATGAAAAAAGCTGGAATAAAGCCAGGCTGCCAGATTTGGTACCCTATACAAAATGATCTGGAAAGGAATAATGTAAAGTTTAACTTCATGTGCAATTGCTGAGTGCAATGCTTGCAGTTGGAGAACACTCCTTAAAAAGGAGCTAATGGGACTTACAGCCAGGTTGACTTTACTGTCCCTTAGCTCAGGTTTTTCATTGTATTTTAGTATACACATGACTGGATGTATTGCGTGTGGTGAGAGGATGTGTGTCTGGAATCCTTTGTGGAGTCATCACTGACTAATTTTTCTGTGGATGTGTTCTAATGAAGGGATCGGTCTCAGATGTGTTATAGGACAAGGGGCAATGGATTCATGCTCCAATGGAAGAGGGTAGATTTAGATTGGAAAGTAGGAAGAAACTCTTCACTCTGAGAGTGGTGACACTGGAACAGGTTGCCCAGGGAAGCTGTGGATGCTCCACCCCTGGAAGTGTTCAAGGCCAGGGTGGATGGGGCTTTGAGCAACCTGGTCTAGTAGGAGGTGTCCCTGCCATGGCAGCGGGGCTGGAACTAGATGAACTTTGAGGTCCCTTCCAACCCAAACCATTCTATGGTCTTATGCTAATACTACACAAGCAATATATAAACCCACAGAATTCCAGTTTTAATAGTACCCTGCACTTCAGTTTTAAAAGTGCTGTGCTTATGTGCATGAGAGGAATTACAAATAGATAAATAGATGTAGCTTTAGCAAAGGCAAAGCTTTGAAATATCTTGGGAGCTGTTCAGGTAAAGGTTTTCTGCTGGGGACAGGAAGCAAAAGCTCTCTTTCTTGGGTTCACTTGAGACTGTAAAACTGTTTTGTTGCTGGACTTAGGAAGAACATGAAAGAAGTTCATGACTCAAAAGTCCAGCCTCACATGTCCTTTGAGTCAATGAAGTATTTCTCTCTCAAACCAGAAAAGCGATCTCATCTATTTAAGGAAGACTGAACTATGAGATTTATACTCTTCTCTCATATACCCCTGCTCATTTAAAGGAAATTTATAACTAATGTTGCCTAGTGCCATCTTCAAAGCAAAATGCTTGGCAGGAGTGGTCAGTATCATTATTTCCACTTTACAAATGGAAAGAACAAGGCACTGGCAAGGTCAGATTACACGTGTGTGTCGTGATTCCCAAATTGATGATATAGTGCTAAGCCACAATGCTTACCCCTCAACCTTTCCTTCTCTTTCTCTGTCTCCCAATTCATCTTTCCATACCTGCGATCACCATTAAGTTTACCACACCTGTATCTCATATGCATATCCATTTGGACTTGGAAAGAACTTGCCCTTCTTTTCATTTATAGTTGGATGAAAACATTCATAAATGCATTGCAAACACGTCAAGACAGAGACCATTCTTCTGTTTTGTGTATTTCCTGCCTACAGACACTCTATCCTGGGGCACAACTGGGGTTAGTGCTTTACAAGCCATTGTTCTGCAATTGTTCTGTCTGATTTTAAGTAACTGGGTAATTCACAGCATCATTTATAGCAATTTTAGTAAGGCATAAAATTACCTTTCACTGATGTGTTAGTATGGCTGTACTGTGCATTTACATTACAGTTGTTCCCCAGATGTGAACCACACCTCCTTTGGACCAATAACTCATCTTACTAGAATCAAGTCTTGAATTTATAGCAGGACTTCGCTAGGAAAAAATGAAAAGAAAAAAAAAGGAGCTTGAGAAACACAAATGATCCAGAATACCTGCTTCCAAGGCTGTAGTAACTTTTTTTGGACAATCAATAGAGAGAAGCTTTTGCAATTCTTCAATTAAACTAAGCTCTCCTTGTATGTTCTGCCATTAATATTTTCCCTGTCTCTCACCATCACATATAGGTGGGCATCCTTCCCACCTCTCTGCTTGTTAATGCCTTTCTCTGCTCTGAATGGATCAGCTACCTTTTTCTCAGACTGACTGACTCATGTAATGAAGCTTAACTCAGAACAATCACTCTTAACCTGTAGGCACCTTTGAAATATGCTCCTATTTCAGGCTAGATAAAAGGTTTGTAGACCTCAGAGGCTGCCTGCATTGGCAGGGTTTTGGGATTTCTTTCTTTTTTCTTTTTTTTCTCACTTGTTTCTAATACAACATTTTCCCTAATAAGTTTTCCTCAGCATGTTATCAACTTCAACCAATGTCGTCAGGCTTGGACAGCCCTTTTGCTCGGGGTGCTCAGGGAGGAACTTTGGATGCACGTGCAAACATGTAGGCAGACCAACAGTGCACCAAGTCCTGGTGCTGCAGAAGTGGAGACATAATATAACCCCAGAGCCTCACTGGGTTTCCAGCTCCTACTGCCACCACATAATAAGCAGGAGTGACAACTGCTGCGAGGAGGGGATTGGGCCCCTCATACTCAGCCTTCCTCCATGGTAGTGGTGGCAGACAGGATGTGCAGAGCCTCCCTAGCTCGCTGGATGGGACAAAGGCAGAAACTTTGGGAACACATTTTTTTTAACTGACCAAGTAAAGTTAAAATACTCTGGCTCATCCGCATTTTCATCTATGAATCCAGCCTCTAAAGAATGCTATTTTATTGCTTTTTATTAGAATTTGTCATTATAAATCATCTATATTACCACAGTGCCCAAAGCTGTAAATGAAAATGATAATCACGTTGACTGCTATGCAATTTTTAATGGGCTTTACGCCTGACCTGAAGGGGTTTCCAAAGGAGACGCTTAATTCTTTATACCTGTTTATTGTTTTCTCTCTTAACTTTTGTCCTAAGGAGGTGCGAACTGAGCTGAGGCTTTCCAACTCAGTACACAGGTGGGAATGAAAAATCCCCAAATCTCTCCAGCACTGGTTCCAGTGACATGGTCACTACCGTTAGCACACCAATGGAGATTATGGAGCCTCTGCGAGGATGTCAAGAGAGCAGTTTTTCCTCTGTCTTCTTTGACCTTCCAAATAACTCAGAAACATGACAACTCTGCAGCTGCGTGAGCAGATACTAGTGGATCTCTCTAGCACTCAGGGGATGTTTCCCTTTTCTACTGTTTCTTGTACAATACAGAATTTTCAGCAAGCATTGTCACAGCAAATGAGAGGTGGTTTCTATTGCCCCCACTTAAAAATCAACCCAAAGGCAGAATGATTGTGGAAGAGGAACCAAGCACCAGGAGACCTCTTGCTGCTGGTGATTTCACTGCAGGATGATGGCTGGGCTACTACAGCAGTGTGACTCAGTTTCCCCACATATAAAACTAGAATGCGTGTTTTAAGTGGAGACCGATTTCAGCTTCTAACTGATAGTTAAGAGGTGAGATTGGTATGTGGGCTCTGTCTCCAATTTTGTGTGCTTTAGCAGGTTTTTTAAGCTGCCTGCAACAGACAGCTTTGTAGTGAATTCCCAACCTCATTGCTATTTTCTATCTTCCATTTCCTTTGGGCAAGATCTTCCCTTTCTACAGTGCTTCGCACAAAGAAGTGATGGTCTCTGCTGACCTCTCTATGCTCTTACCTGCTACATAAACTAGCTCTGAGCACTGCAGCTCTTCTCCTGGGGCACCAGCACCCCGCATGTGAGCAGTGATAGCACCGCTCGATCTGTGATGATGTTGAAGTAACGAGGTAACTGAGCAAAAAGGTGGCCAGCTCTGCCACTTCCAGGTGAGGTAAAAGAGAATGTTATTTATCTGGTGCACAGGAGAATTAAATCCATCCCCCACTTGCAGTTGTTCTGCCAGCTGTATTGTGCATCCCTGCGCATATCTGCAGGTCAGAGGAGCCAGAGAGGCAGCAGAGCAGGCAGGGGAGCGCTGGCAAATCTGCTTTGGAGCAGACCAACAACAACTGAGTTACAGAAAGCTGAAGCCAAGGGAGCCCTAATCTCCTAACCACAAGACATTGAAGGTTTTTTATATTCTTTGCCCTGTGCAGGAAAATGTTCTCTCTTAAGGTATTAGCAGGCAAATCTCTTCATTATACAACATCATTAGGGAAATGACGTCTGTATATTCAGACTTACAGGAATGTTGTTTTCTAAATTCCAGTTCCCGCCTTCAGGATTTGCAGTCGCCTTCCCAGAAAAGTCATCGAGGGAATATCGGCAGTTGGAAGGAATTCATGGTACTAAAAACTCGCTCCCAAAGCACAGACATAGGCAAGCCCAATCAGCAGCTAATATAATTCTTAGCTATCCATCTAGTCCAACTAGCCCCAAGTTATGAAGGAAACTCATCTCATCCCAGGATATGTCATAATAATTGTGTTAAATCATGCCAAACTATTAGATGTCTACAGTCCTTCTCATTCAAAGTCACCTTTAGCACCCTATCCTTGGTGTCTAATATTTCTATAAATAAAAATAGGTGATACTAATCCTATGATGAGAATTGGCAGTCTCAGCAGACCTGATGGCTAAGGTAATATCCTTCTTTCCCTTTACTGATGGAAAATTGAGGAACCAATGCTGAAGCCGGGATCAGGCCAAGGCTGCATATGGGACCAGCTGTCCCCCTGACATCAGTTCAAGGATCCAAATTGTGCAGCCAGGCAGGAGGAGGGCTGGGAACTCTGCATTCAAAGCCTCCTTCTCCAGATTTGTAAGGTGGGGACAGGGCTACACAGATTGTTTGAGATTTACAGAGGGAGGATACAAAGGTGGAATATTACTATAAAGACTGCTTTATTTTGCAGCATTTTGCAGAAGTAGTTACTCTTTCTTTGTCCAGAATAAGGAGTCACAGAGCATCCTTCAAGAAAAATGACATTTAAAACATTTATATGCTTGCCAGCTGTGAGCCCTTACATTTAATGCCAATAGAACAGTGATTGCTGCAATATCCTAACTTGCAAACCCTCCCTATTACAGTGTTTGTTCTTACACATCAACACCTCTAGGACATATAGATGTGACATGTGGATGCACAGACATGCTACAGACAAACTGCTATCTTTGGATCCTCTTTCTGTTTCCACAGTAACCTTACAGAAACAGCTAGCAGTCAATAGAGAAAATCAAAAGCAGGGATAAGTCATAATTTTAGGTTAGGGAGGAACAGACCTTGAATACTGAGCAACTGATACACAGCGTAATACAATTTGGAGTGTTTATTATGCTAACCCGGGGCAGGAGCATGTAGGAATATGATGTGGCATTTACGACACACATTTGTTGCTGGTTAAGCAGGAGTGCAGATGAGAGAGCGGGTACAGCGGTCTGTATGCCCAGAGACTGTTCAATGGCTTAATCCTCCTGCTAAACTGAGCTGAGCTTTGCTTTGTACATAATGCTTCCACACACTTGTCCGAGAAGTGGCACTGAGACATTTATACACAGATGACCCGTCATTATCAGTGGACTTTGTATACTAAGGTGAGTTCAGGAAAAACGGCAATAATGAGGAAAGACCAATCAAATATGTTAATTTAGGAGTGACAAACTCTTAATATGAATCGGTGCTCATTAGTGTGACAAGTGTCACATTAATTGAGTCTCTTTTTTTTGGTAGCTGTCAGTATATTGCTGTGTATTTCACAAACAGTTTTTCTCCCAAAACTGTTTCTCTCTAGGGAGCAGTTTAGGCAATAGTCAGATGAATTACCTAGTGAAAATTGAAAACTGCTTTTTCTATTAGTCACTCAAGGGGTAGTACTCCAAGTAAAGAGCCTCAGCATCTCTAATCCATTCTCCTCCAGACCATCAAATTGCTTTGGATCCATGCGGTAGTGAGTGAAGGGTCTGTGGATACCCCATACCTGTTTTAAAATGCTTAATTCTCAAATGAAGCACTAAAATTGAAGCTGCAGTAATGTGGAGCATCATGATTATGGCAACTCTGCTCCAAATATTTACTCAATATTGCTCAGCCTGGTTGTGAAATGAGATCAGGTTTCATGCTAATGGTATTAACCTAAAGATTTCAATGTTAGCTCATGTGCACTGACAAAAATAGAGGGAACAATAGCCCTGATATACAATCCATTCTGTAAGAAAATTGGTGCTTTGTTAGAACATTAAAAAGTCCCATTTGTGGGATCAAAGCCTATCTAACTTGACTCAGAGTGACATGTCAAATTGGAAACCTAAGACTAAATATATATTCCTGCTGTTTGTTATTTTTAAATCCTATTTGTCTCTCTAATACTTTTTCTCCCTGACACCAAACAAAATAATGTTGTTTTAAGATGGATGTTGATCACTACATCACTGCTCTCCCTGGAAGAAATGCATGTGCCTAAAGCCCAGTAGGACACAATGTCACTCAGCTGGACTCATTAGCATGGCAGTAGTTTTGCATTTACATCTCTGCACAGCTCCTAGGAAAAGGTAGCTTCAGTTCAGAGTACAGCATGTGTCTGTCTGCAGCTGACAACGTAGACAAGCCCTTAAAAGCTGGGCCATCCTTCAAGTAGCAAGTGAAACTGGCAGCTGCAGAGAGATGGTGGCAGATTTTGTCAAGCAAAGGACAAGAGCTGAGGAATTCCTGATAAAATCTCTTGATCCATTGCAGATAGACTCTGTGGCCTTGGAAGAATATGTATCAGCATCTGATCCACAGAAGCACATAGGTGTCCAGGGTTCAACTTTACATAGAATTTAGTTGCCTGAGTATACAAGCAGTGAGATCATTTCATCTCTCGCTGTCATGACCAACCAAGGTAGGAAAAAGGTCAGCAGCAGACTCAAAATAGAACTTCTTCATCTCTGAAAAACCTTGTCCTGCAGATGGACTCAGAACACACCCCTGGCATGCAGCAAGCACTGGGCTGAGTAGCCACAGTTGCTTCAGTCATTAAAGTGGCTGGTGAGAGCACCAGCTCCTGGACCAAGCCAGTGCTGTGCTCTGAATACTCAGAAGAGAAACGAGCTTCCATGCCTTTTTTTATGGAAGGACTTCAAACCCCCAACTCCTTTTCCATAGGGGATGCCTAGGGGATGCTTTTGGCAAGCCCAGGAAGAGCAATAAGGCTATGTGCAAGCAGGGACCCTTTGTTCTTTCTGCTCACATTTGTAACAAAGAAGCCAAGATTTCAGGTGTTAGTGAGCAAGGACAAAAATTTATGTAGAGATGCTTTGGCACAAAAAAACACATGAGCAAGTCCTGGCCAGGGATGGAACTGGGGAGTTGGGATATTTAGGAAAGCCTGTCTTGATTTCATTCAGGTATCCAGGTTCTGTCTCCCAAACCCAGCAATGGGAGATCACAGAATCACAGAATGATAGGTGTTGGAAGGGACCTCTGGAGATCTTCTAGTCCAACCCCCTGCCAAAGCAGGTTCACCTAAAGCAGGTGAACCCACAGGACGGTGTCAAAGGGGGTTTGAATGTCTCCAAAGACAGAGACTCCACCACCTCTCTGGGCAGCCTGTTCCAGTACTCTGCCATCCTCAAAGTAAAGAAATTCCTCCTCATGTTTAGATGGAACTTCCTATATTCAAGTTTGTGCCCTGTCACTTGTCCTGTCACTGGACATCAGCCAAAAGGGTCTGGCCCCATCCTCCTGACACCCATCCTTTAAATGTTTATAAGCATTGATAAGATCCTCCCTCAGTCTTCTCTTCTCTAGGCTAAAAAGCCTAAAGTTCCTCAGTCTTTCTTCGTAAGAGGGATGTTCCAGTCCCCTAATCATCTTAGTAGCCCTTTGCCATACCCTCTCCAGCAGTTCCCTGTCCTTCTTGAACTGGGGGTCCAGAACTGGACACAGTACTCCAGATGAGGCCTTATCAGGGGAGAGTAGAGGAGGAGGAGAACCTCCATCA
>VZZY01018761.1:92655-106388 GCA_013400335.1 Eurystomus gularis | reverse complement strand
TTCTCCAGGCTGAAAAATCCCAAATCTTTCAACCTATCCTCATAGTAGAGGAGTTCCAGCCCTCTGATCATCTTTGTGGCCTCCCCTGGACCCACTCCAACAGGTCCATGTCTTTCCTGTGTTAAGGACTCCAGAGCTTGACCCAGCACTGCAGGAGGGTCTCACCAGAGCAGAGCAGATGGGCAGAATCCCCTCCCTCGACCTGCCGCCCATGCTGCTGGGGATGCAGCCCAGGACATGGTTGGGGCTTTCTGGACTGCACTCGCACATTGCTGGCTCACGTTGAGCTTTTGATCAACCAACACCCCTAGGTCTTTTTCCTCGGGACTAAATCACACACAAAGATGTACATTTTCATATAGGTCATACTTTGACCAACTTTAGTAGAAGCATAAAATAAATTTCTAAATATTCTGATATAAATTGTATATACAATTATAGATAAAATATTTATTGCATATATACAATATTGTATATAATTGAATACACAGTTTCCAAGTATATAAAATCAGTGATTTGCCTAAATTGAAAAAGAAGAAAATTACAGTTCCTCTTGCCATTTCAATTCCAGCTTTTGAAAGACTGTAATTTTACATGGTTCAACATTAATTGTAATTACTTTTTTCCTAAACTTGTCAGCTGAATTTTGTTTCACACTTTGCATTTTAATCTAATCACTTGCCCTTTGCTGTTCTTTTTTTCCCCAGATGTAGTCAGATGATTCACAATTGTATATGTCAGAGAGAAAGAGAAAAAAAAATAGGTTTATGATAGTTACAAAATTGGCACCAGATAAGGCAAAGTAACTTATCCTATCTCTTTGCAGAGATAACCAAAGTCCTGTTGCTACAGTTTTGTCTGAGAAGTTGAAGCCTTTAAATCTATGCATAGTCCTGATGGTTTAAAATCACTTTTCATGGGTCTTGGGCACATGGTTATGACACAGTTGAAAAGATCCTTCCTGATAGCTGATCTGCACACCCCTGCACACCCTTCCTACTCAGGCTGCCCCAAAATACAATTTTGTTGGATATTGTGGATTTTGCTTAAGGTAAATTTTTAGAAAAAAAATCACATCTTTTATTTTAACTCTTTGGTCAGGGAAACTTCTTTGCTGTGAGGGTGGCAGAGCCTGGCCCAGGCTGCCCAGAGAGGTTGTGGAGTCTCCTTCTCTGGAGAGATTCCAAACCCACCTGGACACGATCCTGGGCACCCTGCTTGGGTGACCCTGCTGGAGCAGGGGGGTTGGATGAGATGATCTCCAAAGGTCCCTTCCAACCCCTACCATGCTGGGATACTGTGTGATTCTGTAACTTTCTGCTGGCATAGAAATAGAAGCTTCTTTTCAGGAAAGCCTCTGGGTGTACAATAAACATTACATATATTCCAAACAAAGAAGGGATCTACTAATAGATAGTTCAACGTATAGTGATCCTCCTTCAATTACTTTTGTTGGTTGTTTACTCAGATATTGGATCTTTACTGTATTTGTATTGATGCCAGTAGTCCATTAATATAATTAAATTAATTTCATTACAGAGCAAGAGGAATTAGTTCTGAAAGTTTATTATAAATCTTATACCTTATGTGTAAAATACATTTCTATCACTCTGTTGAATGGAACAGCAGCATTTTTTAAAGACATTACAAGCTTGTAATTTATAAATATGTTGTGTTTGTAACTGTGTAATTAAATAGATACATTTAATAATATATAAATATGTGTATTTGTTTTTACAGAATATTCCCAAATTCTTATCTTTTCATGGGCTATACATTTAAAGAAAGGAAACTTTTTAATTGGAAAACATTATTCAGTAGTAAAAGAATATCAATAGGTTCTTATTTTTTTAGCATGGTGTGCTGCCAGTTACAATTTGCAAACACAGGAAAATTTTTATTATAACTTACAATGAATAGTTTCTGTGTTAATAATAATACAATTATATCTCATTAAAACACTAAGTAGTAATAAACAAGAAAAAAATTAAGTGGCTTCTTTGAATCATAATTCTGTACTACCATTAACAGTGTTAGTTTGTATTTGCCCTTTGGAAGGGCAAATTCCATTAGGGTTTCATTGCAGTGTTGAATAAATAAAGCAAACAAAATATGCTAATTCAAACCATATTAGCACTGATTCATCTAGTTTAATCTCAGTGTATCCTGAATGTATTTTATTTAATATGCTTAACAGTAGAATGTGTGACTGAATGCTAACCAAACAGGTAATGAGACTTAACATTTGGAGTGTCATAACTAATTAAAAAATAATCCTGTGATTTCTTGACTTTCTGTAAACATTTCCTTCTTAGGGCTCCAACAAAAGATCATTGAAGGCCTTGGGAAATTTTTCAGCAATTTCTTAAGCACTGGCTCAGGTTCTGCTGCTGTGATTAGTGAATGAAATAAACCACTGCCTATTAGACTAGTAAATACTTACACCCCCATGTTGCAACGAATAACAAAATTCTGGTTTAATCACAATAAGTCTTCCAGTAATATTTATTCACCAGCAAGAACACTGTCAGTTATGGTTACAAATAGTAATAAAGTATATTATGAGAGTCTGTGCAAAACTCCTCCTTGAAATCTTGGCTGTCAGTGACATTGTTCAGAAAAAATCTAAGAAACAATCAGGGTATTTTATGGAAAACAATAGCTGAAGCAGCGGGAGCCTCCAAGAAATATATGGCTGCTTGACAATGCATGAATCTCACCTGAACCCTTTCCATGAATACTGATAGATGCAAGATGTGGCCCCCTGATTGCTGGAGGAATATGGATCTGTGCATCTGAAAGAAGGAGCAAGCACCCTGATGGGAGTACAAGAGGAAGAAAATGAGCTCCAGTAGTATCACTCTACCAGAAACATAAATAAAAGTCAAAGTAAAGGAAAGTTTTGGGTTTTTTTTGTAAAGTACGCATGAAAAAGAGACTTTTGGCAAAGGAACTTTGATGAAACAGGGTTATGAACATTCTTTGCAACACAAAGAGTTTCTCAGCTTTGGAGGTCAAGTCAAGGCAAAATTCAGTCACAAGGAATAACCTTGGGTGAATTCCACAGTACAAAGACATACAGAACAATCCCAGATCTACACAGTTTGTAGTCTAAATAAACAAGAGAGTGAGTGAATGAATCTAAGAGGCAAAAAGCACAGGAGGATGAAATTACTTGATTAGTGACAATATTAAGAACGAAAGCTAACGTGTGTGCTCTCCTTCAGCATTTTCTCTGCTTGGCCACAAAGCTTTCTTATTCAAATGACTAAATTTTTTCCAAGAAAATTAAATCAGAAGATATGTATGAAATATTTTAGGGAATAAGATTAAAAATTCTGGACAAGTTCAGGATGTAATTAATTTCATTGTAATTTTGCCCTTATTAAGGGATTTATGGCTGTTAATGGAAAATACTTGGTTTGTCCAAAGCATACACATTTTCCAGCTAAACAGATTACCTAACCCCTAGACGTATAATAAAATAACAGCAATTAAAACCAGAATGTATTCACAGTGTAATGCCAGATCCTCTACTAATCCCCTTAGGAGGAAACTATATCTTATTGCTGAATCTGTCAAACAATGCTCAAAGGCTAGAAGCGGTTTTCATCATCTATGTTTCCCCTGAACTGTGTTAGATAATAGTTTAATCAAAACTGGGATTTTTAGCCTACTGGAAATGACAACCGGGATGGCAATAGAATAACATCTGACAGTGTATTTGTGATAGAGGCTACAGTTTATCATAGCTGATTCTGCTTTCTGGTTGCTGATTTACATATTTTTCAAGAAATATGAATATTCAATATGAATCCCAAAACACTTTTACCTCAGTCCTCTTTCAATATTTTCTACAGACATACTACTGCAAAACACTTCTGCTCTGAGGCTGCAAATATTTTCCTACTTAATGCATTCTTAGCAATTTCACAGTGATAGGCAAAATCGTGTGTGTAGGAGTAATCAACATGTGCATAACTTTCCTGCTTACCAAAATACTCAGTTTGTTGGTATTTTTTAAACATTTGGGAAACTCCTGAGATAATTTTATTGTTTCCTAATCATATAATTACAATATTTATATTCATAGTTTCTGAATTATTTTGGGAAGCTTGGAATGGCCAACTGACATACATACTTAGAGGCTTTTGCTATGAACCTCAGCCCCTACCTACCCAGCTACCTACATAATCCTTGAGAATGCAGTTGTTCAAAAAGTTATTTCAAGGTAATTAAGTTGATAAGTCTCTGTGTTCTCCCAGACCCAGGCCTAATTCTGTTTTGAACTTACTGATGTGCCTGAGCCCCCTGCAATTTCAGGGAGAGCTGGTAGAGGGTGAAGTCAGGAAAACTGTATCTCAGAAGCATCTCCTTCTCTTGACCACAGATGGGCATGCATGTGCGTATACACACCATACTTGGAAAAAAGTCAGCTAGCACTACTCCTGAGTTGTTTTCAAGACAAATTTTAATTCTACCAGAAAAGACAAAGTACAGCCAATCCTTTCAGGGTCTTCCAGGCAGCATGTCTTAATTCACCCTACTACCCCTATTCCTGTTGTCCCGAGAATACCTTGATCTTCACAACAAATTACAGTCATCTGAGGATTCTGCAAATCACCTCCAGATCTGAATTTTTACATTTGTGGCTTGTGTCACTAGCATGGAAGGAGAATTTTACTCCCTTCAGCAACGGAAGTTTGGTTATATCTGTATTTCACAAAATCCTTCCTAAAAACATACAAATATTTTCCTAAGGAAATATTCTAAAGAAAAATGGGCAGTAGCTCTTAAAAATGAGAAACTCTACATGGCTTACAGCAGCAGCTCTAAAAAATGGTTAAGCTAGTAACTAAGGACCAATTCTTTAGGATAGCATAGTGTACATTGCAGATCCAATGTTTTCAATATAAGGGATGATGAAATGTACTTCAGAATTATTACTTAGTGCAGCATAGTTATTTATAATTGCTGTATAGTTGCTTACACTTCAAATAGTAAAATATTTGAAGAATTTGCAGAACTCTTTTCTCCAGTGCTTAAAACATTTTAAGAATGGTTTTTCGTCTACTCTCTCTAATTTTTAAAAACACAAAAACATTTCATGTAGCATTTCAAGTTTGTGTTCACTTCTTTTCCTTCCAACATTTAGTGTTTCAGTAGAATCATAGATCATTTTGGGTTGGAAGGGACCTTTAAAGGTCATCTAGTCCAACCCCCATGCAGTGAGCAGGGACATCTGCAACTAGAGCAGGTTGGTCACAGCCCTGCCCAACCTCACCTGGAATAGTTCTACGTATGGGGCATCGACCACCTCTCTGGACAACCTGGGCCAGTGTCCCACCAACCTCAGCATAAAAAAATTCTTCCTTCAATCTAGTCTGAAACACTTATTTAGCATTTGTGAATTAAACCTCAGAAGTTGATTATCTGAAGCATCAGAAATATAGAGGTCAAAATGTGTAACTTTTAATCCAGAATGAATTAATCAAAGTGACTGGAAAGAAGAGAACTATGATATTTTCTTCTCAAACACTTTTGCCCTTCCTTTTGTGTATTCAAAGCAACCCAGCATCAAGGATTCTCAACACCGACTGACATTTCCTATTTTTAACTTAATTCAGCTTTACTGCTTTCCCATCCATTCTTCTCTGACAGGGAAAATATACAACTTGCCATTATAAATACTTTATGATGACCCTGTCTCCCATACTCTTCATTCTAATCATAGCTATGCCACTTACCATTCATGTCAGTTTAGATATATAGAAGAACCATAAAAGTAAAACCTTCTCTCTCTGCTCTCTTTGAATTATTTTTCAGAGAGCCATGAAAACAAAAGTGAAATGAATTCATGTGGAATTTCAAAGCACTAACAATCGCTTTTTCCCTCCCTGTAGAGGGGAGAGTGAGGTAAGTGCAGTGATGTCTTTGAATTTCTGATTGAAAAATAAGCAGCTCCCATGACTGCTTTGTAAATTTATTTAACATCACAATTTCACTAGCCCACAGAGGTGCACATATGTCTCAGTTTTATGCTCCTGTATGCTCTTCAAACAAACAAGATAGGTAGGAAAGGGCAGTGTTTTTCTCCATACTGCTTTGGATGGTAGCTAAGGAAACTGTCACTGAAGATGTACAGCTGCAAGGACCCTTTGTTGTAACTGCAGCAGGCCAGAGTGAAGTTGCTCTGCTCACCTTCTAAATAAGCTCCAAAATCCTACCACAGCTAGAAGAAAGGATGAGTTAGAACATCATCAAGGATCACACCACAGGGACTAAAGTACTCTCTAGTAGCAAAGCAGGAGTTCAGTGGGCAGGGAGAAAGGAAAGTAATCATGACTTGCTAGAAAAAAGGGTTTCCCAAACCTGTCCCTTGGTTTAACAGATAAAACTACCAAAATTACCACAGGGTAATGGCCTTTTTAATCATTCATGAAGGATAAATTGCTGAAGGTTTTTCTCAAGCTGAACATGTTATACTTGTTCTTTAATTCTCTTTCCTTTTTTCATCCACAGACCTGTGCTTACAAGTGGGAACTTGACCCCTGCACCTTCATTGTACCCAATAGAGTCATCCCAAGAGTTGTTTGGGTCTCAGTTTTTCTTATAGGACTGCATAACCATGAGGTACAAGCTCTGTCTAGTCCCCCAGGCAATTCATAAGTTGGTTACCAACTCATTTGCATGTCTTTTTCCCTGCCTGGTGTCCTCGCTGTTTAAGCAAGTGGTGAAGCAGCAGATTGAGACAGCTAAGGGTGTCATTGTATTGGGTGTTTGCTATAGGCTGCCTGACTAGGAAACACAAGAGAATGAGGCCCTCTACAGACAGATAGGAGTGGCCTCATGTTTGCAGGCTCTGGTCCTCATCGGGGACTTCAACAACCCTATTATCTGCTGGTGGAACCACACCACTAGATATAAGCAATCCAGAAGGTCCCTGGAAAGAATCAAAGACAATTTCTGACCCAAGTGACAGAGGACCCAATAAGTGCTCAGCAAGGCCTCATACTTGTCAACAAGGAGGACTTCATTGAGGATGTGAAGGTCAAAGGCAACTTTGGCTGGAGTGCCCACAAGATGGAGTTCAGGATCCTGAGGGGATGTACAAAAATGAAAGGAAGATTATGACCCTGGACTTCAGGAGCTCAGGTTTTGGCCTCTTCAAAGATCTACTTGAAGAGTCCTATGGGACAAGGCCCTGGAAGGAAGAAGGGCCAAAGAAAGCTGGTTGGTATTCAAGGTACTCCTCCTGTAAGCTCAAAAGTGGTCCATCCCCACGAACAACAAGTCAGGTAAAAATGCCAAAAGGACTGCATGGACAAACAAGGACCTCGTAGCCAAACTCAAACACAGAAAGGAAACCTACAGAGGAAGTAAGCAAGAATGGGTCATTTAGAAGAAATAAAAAACCACTGTCTGAGCATGCAAGGATGAGGTTAGGAAAACTAAAGCCCAGCTGGACTTCAATCTATACAGTGATGACAAGGAACAAGAAGGGCTTCTGTAAGTATATAGGTGAAAAAAGGAAAATGTGGGCCCATTGTTCAATGAGATGAGGGACCTAGTGACATTGGACATAGAAAGTACCAAATGCCTTCTTTGTCTTGGTAGTTTCCTGTCCTTCAGGTATGCTAAGTCAGACCAGAGGGAAAAGGAGGGAAAAGGTGGAACAAGGAAGATGATCCCTTAGTGGCAGAGGATCTGGTCAAGGAATACTTATGCAAACTGGACGTACTTAAGTCCATGGGCCCTTTGGTGCTGAGGAAGCTGGCAGATGTCATTGAAAGACCTTTCTCAATAGTCTTTGATTAACCCTGACAAATGACAGAAGTTCCTAACAGCCGGAGGAAAGAAAGTATCACTCATATCTTCAAGAAGGGCAAGAAAGAGAATGGAGCCAGGCTCTTTCCAGTGGTGCCCACTGACAGGACAAGAGGCAACAGGCACAAGTTGAAACACAGGAGGCTTTGCCTGGACATAAGGAAATACTATTTTACTGTGAGGTTGACCAAGCACTGGCACAAGTTGCCCAGGGAGGTTGTAGAGTCTCCATTCTTGAAAGTATTCAAAGACCATCTGGACTCGGCCCCAGGCAACCAGCTCTAGGTGGCTTTGTTCAAGCAGGGGGAGTTGAAATAGATGACCTCCAGAGGTTGCTTCCAACTGCAACCATTCCGTGAAAAGGGCAAAAGGCAAGAAAAGGAATGGACCAAAGTAGTTTGAGCAACCACTGGAAAATGGAGGGAAGCAGACCATGTAAGGGAGGTTTCCTTGTAAGCAGGGCCCTGGCCTTGCCAAGGCTTCACCTCCTCACTGTAGTCAGTCTGTACTCTTAATAACTCTATTTCTAACTAAATATAACTATATATAATAATAATAAACAACCTAATTATATAACTATAGCTCTAATAACTTTAATAACTCTATTTCTAATTGTTTTTTCTGAATGTTTTCTGTTATCTGTGTGCAAGTGGTATGAACTTAATGGTCTAGAAAAAGGGTCTACACCACAAGTATAAAGGGACATAAAGCCAGAGTCCAGGAGATACTAAAGAAATAAGCTTTTGCCTGAGCACAAGTCCTTATTTTTGCTCTATGATGTGGTTTATGTGAGTCATTACAAAGGTACCGTCCTCCTGCCTTTGTTAATCCACTTGTGTCCGGCCTTACCCACACCATGTGTGTGTACATAAACATTAGGAATTTTTGTTCAGCCTGGCTAGACCTAGAAGCAGGGATAAGCAGCTGCCACTTGCCTCTATGGGGCTAGAAGGAATGAAACCCCCATGGGCTTTCAGCCCACTGCATTTTCCCACCCTTAACAATCATCTTCAGAGCTCCTGCTCCTCCTTGATGTAAACAATTTATTTGCATGACTATTTTAACAGACCACGGTCACTCTACACAGCTCTGTACATGCAACTGCTCCAATCTTCTCAAGAGTCAGATTAATCTGTGCAGGTAAACTAAAAACTCATTATTCTTTTGCAGCCTATTGGTAAACTCTCACTCAGTTCGTAATCTAGTGTCCTCAGCTTGGTTACAGTACCTCTTTAACAGTTTTCACCTCCATTGTGGAATTTTTCTGCTGCAAAATTTCCAGTATTCACTGTTGATCTTTAATATAGAGAAAATTAAAACAAAGCAAACTTACCTTAATCAATTAAAAAAGTTTTAGAGAAGGATTAGAGAAAAAGTATGTCACTGAGGTAGTGTTTTGTTAATCATCACTAGAGCTTATTAACACTTGTCTTTAAGAGATAATATCAGTAACCAAATACATGGCAGGGACTCTACTTCCCTTAAAGAAATGAGAAACCTCTGATCTCATAGTCCAAGTACCACGGCTTATTTTTTGAAAAGTAATTAGATTGTCATCCTAACACTTCTAAAAATGCTCATCACTATGTATCTATTTTTAGTTAATCAGAGTAATAATACAATATTTAATTTTGGAGGGCCTAAATACCTTCAAAATCAGCATGCTCATAATATGAGCAGACAATTGGGTTCTGGGTAATGATATCTTAAGGTTAAATTGCTTTTTTAAAATATGAGTTGGGGGAAAATATTTATAGTTAGTGTTCTAGTAAACATTTACAGGCTTTCAGCATATAATTTGACTTCCTCTGTTGCTTACCATTATAGTTTAAATATATTTCCTTGGGCTATTTTAGTGTAATAAGCCTGATTTATGCTCCAACTTCTCCAACAATATGGCTTCTGTCCACCCTTCCCTGGGGTGTTTCTTACCATACCTCTTGCTGAAGTGAAAATTGTGTCTCTCTTACTCAGCAACCTCTGCCTAAACCTTTCTCCCTGCAGGAGGGACACAAAGCCAAGGACACAAAGCCCCTTTCTGGTACAGGGAGGTACTTAACCTTGGCTCGGGTCTCTGAGAGAATTGCTGAGCTGTGAGTGAGAGCTATGAAAAGTCTGCAGGAGGATGAGGTGGAATTGCAGGGAGAGGTTGGACAGCTGAGTAGCTCAAGGATTCCAGAAGGAAATTGACAAAATGAAAAGATATTAAATGCTTATGGGGAGAAAACAGGGAGGCTAGTCGTGGCTCACAGCTGTCAGGTTCTCAGCTCAGGTCCTTGGGGCTGTCTGTGTCAATGGAGCTGGCGGAGGATGGCAGCTCAGCAACACCAAGGACCCGCTTAGGAGTTGCAGAGTTGCAATCTGTCTCCTTCTGACCAGTGCCTGCCTGGTCAGCAAAGAGTCTCTAAGTCCTTGTCTTGAGTGGTGAGAATACTCAGTCTAATAGCTCCCTAAATCCTGACTAACAGGATGTCCATGTAAGGCAACAAACAGTTGTTTTGTTCTGAAGTTGCACTTAGCCTGCTTGCAGACATTCTGCATACCTGGCTAATGGTGCCTGAACAAGCAAACCCCAAAGAGGGGTGTTAACAAATGGTGGTCTATTTTATATATACCAGCTGAAATTAGGTAAGAAGCAGTGAATAGCTTGAAGACAAAAGCTGTTGGGGTTAGAGGCTTGATAGTGTTGAACTGCTTCTGTCACCTGAAATAGATTTATACATTGGGTCACAAATATGTTGATGGAATGTCTCTTAATTGAGATTTTCCTCTCTATCAACATTTCAGCTGCATTTCCAATGCAAATAAGAAATTTTTTTGCCTCCAAACTAAAACATGTTGACAACAGTATAAAAGGTCTATCACAGGGGTCCTCAAACTTTTTAAACAGGGGGCTGGTTCACTGTCCCTCAGACACTGTTGGGGGCCGGACTATAGTTTGGAAAAAAATGAACGAATTCCTATGCACACTGCACATATTTTATTTGTAGTAGTGCACAAAAAACAGGAAAAAGAATGCCGTATCCGACCCGCGAGCTGTAGTTTGAGGACCCCTGGTCTATCATAATGGAGAAGCCAGCAGGTGTTTATTCTCAGTCTTTAACAGGAAAAGGTTCTTTAAGCAGTCCTACAAATTGTGTTGCTTTTTACCAAACAGCTCCTCAACAGCAGTACTATTCTGGTCTGTGACGTGATCTGTATGCAAGCAGAGGCAGAATAGAGATACAGTTTGCAGCTAGTTTTGCAGCTCATGTCCTAAATTAAATTCCTCAGACCTGGACCACACTGTTCTTGAGAGTCTAGAAGTCTTTGCTTATATTTGCAGGTGATGAGAGCCTTCCGATTGCTCTGCACAGAGGACTTCCTGACTGTAAAGGAAATACCTTGCAGAAATAGTCATCCCAGGTCTCTCATGTCTAAATACACCTAAAAGTGACTTTCAGATGTCTGGAGATATTTTATTTGCCAGGCATACTGGGACTGTCTGTAGGCCAGTCATGAAACTCTTAGGGCTAGAGGTAAATGTCTAAGCTGCTGACTAGGTCTTAGACCACAGCCGAAGCTAACGAGGTGAAGTGCTGGGGCCTCAGTTGTGGGCTCCAAGTTGGAGTTGACCTGTGAATGAGTCCCAACCTAGTAGAATGTTTTGTTTTTCCTACTGGCTTCATGTTCTAGAGGCAGAATGTGGCCCACCTGTGTCTCTGTGGCTCTGCCCTCAACCAGGTGATCATGGTTGCGGTGGTGGGAGAGGCCAGGGCTACTTTAACCAGGAGCCAATCAGTTGAAGGAGCTTCCTGGTGGGTGTGGCTTCTGTTGGGGCTGGTTGCATCTTACCGAGCTCTCTCAGTGGTGTTCTCCCATGTGAAGGGTCACTGAGGGATCCATCTCTGTTTGTTGTATCCAGCAGGCGATGCTGGCACCACAGTGGGCAGCGGATTTGCGGGGCTCACAGCTATGGCATGACTGTCTGAAAGAAGACTTCCGAGGGGATGTTGCTGAGTTGAGTGTTGGCCTGTGTGATCAGGCAAGTGATGGCAGCATAAAATGATGATGGCCAAATCAGCACAACACCAGGCAGATGTGGGAAACTACTGGATAGGGCATGGGAAACTGCTGAATGTTGCAAAGAAGTGTGACGAGGCCACAAAAACATCCAACAGAGCTGTGAAAGATGATTTGGATTTTCACAGCCACATAAAGAAGAGTTATGTGAGACATGGCCAACCTTCACAGATAACTAGAAGGGAGCAACTGAGGGCATTTTGGTGAGTGCAGTCTTGCAAGGACAATGGCACCTAAAGGACAGCTTCAGTAGTACCAGGTGAGGCTGTGATTATTTTAGCATTGTTTTAGCACCAGAAATCATGGAATCGTAGAATTGTTTGGGCTGGAAAAGACCTTTAAGATCATCAAGTCCCACCATTAACCTAACTCTGCCATGTCTGCTACTAAACAGTGTCCCTAAGCACCACATCTACATGACTTTTAAATATGTCCAGGGGTGACAATTCAACCACTTCCCTGGGAAGCCTCTTCCAGGAATTAACAACCCTTTCAGTGAAGAAATTTTTCTTAACATCCAACCTAAATCTTCTCTGGTGCAACTTGAGGCCATTTCCCCTTGTCCTGTCACCTGCTGCTTGTGAGAAGGTGACAGATTTCTGCACAGAACTAGCAAAACAGGGAGCAAAGGGGAAAAAGTAATTAGCAGCCGGGAAAGGGGAGATACAAGTGTACAGTCTATTCCATTTCCATCAGCTTATCCCAAAAGCTTTTCATAGCATGCTATCTATCCTTTGTGGAAGACCAGGAGGAAGAAGTGGAAAACTTATTGACTGCTTCTGGATAGTGAAAAGCGGGACTGGAGAGAGAAATGACTTTGTGTTTCCTACCCTTTCACTGTGATTGACTGGCAGGTTCAGGTAGAGGAATATATGTGAGAATGAGTTAACTGGAGCAATCAATATTCCAGATGGAATAGAAAACTTCTCACATCCCTGTTAACAAGCTGAAAAACATGCACTTTTCTTAAGGTGCCCACCGAAGCCAGTGCATTACCTTTCATGAACATTACTGCTGGAAAACCTCAGCATTTCCTGTGATATCTGCCTATTCATGCTGCTGCTTGACAATCTGCTAATCTGTGAGCATCAGAGTCACAGGGCGAGCAATGTGCCAACCCCAATGTTTTCATGGCTTTTTTGGAAGGTTTACAGTTTGGCAGATATAGAAAATGTGATGCAGCATAATGATTAATTTGAATAGAGACTATAAAAATAGTAGTATTTTATGATGCTTTCCTGAGAAGAGGCATGTCAATTATAAAATGGGCTGAATGCCTCCAAAAGGGAAAAAACATCGAGAAAAATCTTTCTGGATCTGAGGGCTGTAAAAATAATTCAGGCAAATGCACCCTTTATTATGTTACTCACAAGTTAATATTTTGCCCCTGTCGCGGTCGGGCGCGCAGAGGTCCGACCACCTCCCAAAAGGAGAAGGGTTGAGGGTAAATTGGGATATCTCCCCACCAGGCTCGCGAGCAAACACGAAGACCGAATGAGTATCTAACAAGTTTATTACTAAATATATTCTAATAAAACCTAAAAATAAAACGGTATTAAAGAACACCACGCCCACCCATTCACTCCCTCTCTCACCCACCGAGAGATAAGGGCAAATAAGGACTTAATTATGTCAAAATACGACCTGTATGTGTGGATGGTGCGTGTGTGTGCGTGCATGTGTCCTTTCGGCATTTGGTGACGGTCCCCGTGGAACGGTGACGATGCCCAACCGGCAGACCTGGACTGTTTTGATGACGTCAGCAGCTTGTAGCTTTTCAGTGAGATCAGAGTTTCTTTCTCTCTCTCTCTCTCTTGCTCTATTTTTCTCTCTCTCCCTCCGAC
>VZZY01018761.1:28661-86906 GCA_013400335.1 Eurystomus gularis | reverse complement strand
TTTTTTTTTTTTTGTCTCAGCCTGCACTTCTGACTCTGCTTGATACTTAGTATTTTCAGCTTATTATAAACTGTGTCACAAGTAAGAGGAGTCACAACAGCTTGAAGTGATAAACTATTCTAAAATCAGATGTTGTTAGTGGGTTTTGTACTCACTTAAATTTTTTATTATCATAGCAGAATTTTTTGCTTTGAATTAGAAGATCCCATACTGTGAAAATATTTTTTGAGCAGCTTATGAAAAACATGCAAAACCCAAGCAAGCAAAATTTTCAAAGAATTTTGTTTTGCTTGAAAAGCTATAGAATCATTGACAGCTCCATCCTCTAAAGTATTCAGAGTTGGTTTTTAAGTTTTGATTCTGTAGCTTTTGTTATATTCTTAAAAATGTGTTTTTGTATCCTTATGCCAATGTAAACGTCAAATAAAGAAGGATCTTACTTGAAATAAAGACAAATCATGGCACTTGTGGCTCTGGCCCGGTTGTTTAATAGTCATTAAATATCTTCTCTGAATAATAGGTCTCATTTTACTGAGAGCATATTGCTGCATCAAAGAGAGGATTGGATAAAAGTGAACATAGAAGTGATTAAGGATAAACAAAACATTTCATACAGTCTATAGATTATGTTTTGGCATAATCTTTGGGCTTTGTGCCTCCTTCACAGCTGTGAAATTCCAATAAATTATCTTTTTTTCCTGCTACTTTTTCCTGACTGGCAGGTACCTCTGCATGTCACTTAGTGTATTTATTTATTTATATCATACACACCCAAAGAGCAATCTTTACATTATTTCCTTATGGATAATCCTCTGGAGAGCAGTAGACTTTACTGAGCTGTGCTGTCTACAAGCATCTGGTAATAGAAAAACTGTAGGGCAGTTTTTGAAATCTAAATAGGTAAGAGAGAAATGGGATGAAAAATGTAAGCCGCATGGTGAATTTACTAAACCAGATACTAAAAAAGCTTGTGGTAGCACAACTCTAAACAACAAGGTGGGGAAAAGGTGAGTTTTTGTTGGCCTACAGTCAATGGCACTGTTTCTGGAAACACAAGTGCCATCAAGAATTAAGATGCTTGCTCAGATATTCTCCAAAAACTGACAGTTTAGGTGAAGCCTTTTAGAGTGAAAATAATTGTCACTGTATTTTCTTCTGGACCATTAGACTGCACATCACAGAATCCCATAGTAGTAGGGGGTGGAAGGGACCTCTGGATCATCTCACCCAAACGCCCTGCTCCAGCAGAGTCACACAGAGCAGGGTGCCCAAGACCGCATCCAGGCGGGTTTGGAATCTCTCCAGAGAAGGAGACTCCACAACCTCTCTGGGCAGCTGTGGTGGTTTAGACCCTGATGGAACCTGAACCACGTGGCCACTGCCCCCCCACCCTTGGACAGAAACGGCAGAGAGATTAAAAATACAAACTCTGCAGGTTGAGATAAGGAGAATTTACTACAGCAATGCAAAAGCAACAGTCAGAACAACAACAGTAACAATAACAGTGATAACAGTATACAAGACAAGATATAAAGCGTACAGACCCAGAGCAGGGGACTGCAGAGAGATAGAGAAAAAAGTCAGACTGCTGCCACACGAACAAAAAGGGAGTCACAAGTACCGAGAAAGTCAGACTACCTTCCTCTAGGTCCTGGAGCATGACATCAGCATGGTATCCCTCCCAGCTCCTGGTGAAAATTAACCCTATCCTGGTTGAACCAGGACAGCAGCCTGGGCCAGGCTCTCGCATCCTCACAGCAAAGAATTTTATCCTCCTGTTCAGATGGAACCTCCTGCATTCCACTTTGTGCCTGTTGCCCCTTGTCCTATCACTGATCACCACTGAAAGAGTCTGGCGACATCTGCTCTTTAGATCTATTCTCTTCTCCAGGCTAAACAGCTCCAGGGCTCTCAGCCTTTTCTCATCACAGAGATGTTCCAGTCCCCTCATCATCTTTGTAGCCTCCACTGGACTCTCTCTAGTAGTTTGTTGTCTCTCTTGAACTGGGAGCCCAGCACTGGACACAGTTCCATATATATATATACACACATATATATGTACACACACATATATATACACATATATATATACACACATATATACATATACACACATATATATACACACATATATATATACACATATATATATATATATGTCTCTGTATATTAGCTTTCTGTGTCAGTGTAAGCTTATGGTCCCTGAGGGTTTTCGATGACATCAACACAATTTTTATATCAGTGGTACTACAATTTATCCAGAATTATTCGTTACTTTGCTACCCATATACTATATTTAGGACTTATGAGTATGAACAACCCACAGCTATAAGGGTAGCAACCAGGAAGGTCCATCCAGACTGTGTTGCAAATTTAGTATTTTTGTATTGCCCAGTTAGGGAAATGCTGTTGCATCTAAATAGGTGGTCCAGGCTGGGATCATTTGTAATTCCCTTCAGCATTGCAGTTTGAATATCCATGCCATGTGCACAAATGAGACAAAACCAGTTATTCTGATGTAATTTTTTTGGAAACGGAAAGGCTCTTCTTGTGCAATGAGCAATGTGAAGACTTGGTTCAATTTACTCAAAGTAAACCACTAAGTACCAGTGTCATTATCAGTGGCAATACATTTTGGCTTCCAAAATATGAAGGACTTCACCAATGATGTGCTACAACTTGCTTTGTGTATGCTTATCATTGACTTCAGATGAATGTCTAAGTATGTGATGGGAGAAAGAATGTCATCTGATGAATAGAAGTTATCAGTGCAGATGAAACTACATTTTAACATGCCTTTTGACACACACAGCCAGTTCAAGTGAATATTCATCAGCATTAGTTCAGCTAACTCCAATCACAACTCATTTTAGACTCCGAGGAGCTGGTAATTTTTGCCTTTGTTATGAAGAAAGAGCAATCACGATAGATTGCTTTCTCATTCTCCTAGTAATGAGTCTAATATGGCATTTAGGAAAGTGGTTTTGTGTCTCTCGTAACAAGGTTGTTTGTACATTTTTTAATGGAAGCTGCACAAAGGTATACAGCACAAGTAGCTAAGTTTTTATTTTTTTCTATAAGCTGAATGTGAGTTAAATATTAAATTACAGTAATTGTGAGCTGTTTTAGTATTGCCTATTACGTACTAGGCTTCATTTCAGTTATGGCTTTCCCTTTACTGAGTGGGAATTCTGAAGCTGTTACACTACACTGTTCTAGAAGGCCAGAGTATTTAGGGAGTGCTAAGTTTCACAGTTAAAATTTCAGTAGCCATTTACTGGAAATCAAATCAAGAGTACATTTAGAAATATATGACTTTGTTCTTGGAGACTGGATACTATGGGCTTCAGCTCCTCACTATTCCAACTCTATTTTAATCATAGAGAGAGAGCTGTGGTGGTCCTCCATGTGTAGAAGACGTGTCTCTTACTATCACTTTTCATGCATGCATCTCATAACATTATGGAAAAAAGGACTGTGTCATCATTTTCAGTTTACATTTGGGAAAGTAAAGCACAGAAGAACAAGATGATTTGCCCACCTCTTGAGCAAAGCAGAGCAAGAGACATGACCAACATGGGATGGTTCTCCACCAAGGCCTGTCCACATGTGCTTCAGTCCTGCTGTGATTGGGGAAAGGAAGCAATTTCCAAACTGGACATTAAAGCTGAGAGAAAATCTTTGAAGGGAAAGAAAATGTAGAAGTAATAAGTCATTTTAAAATGCTAAATACTCATGGGTTGAACTGAAACAGAAACACTTCAGCCAAAATCTCACCTGTATCTTCAGGAGGATAAAGGCTATCAGCAGCCAGCATGATTCTGTTGGTAAATTCAGACATGTTGACACTGCAGAAGACAAATTAAGCTCTAGTTAATATTATTATTTTATGCAATAATTTCTGAACTTTTAAAAGAATCTGCATATTTATGAAAAAGCTACATGGGGCCACAAAGCAATACAGAAAGTAGACATACAGACGTGCTGGCAAAGCTGTGTTATATGTTTAACTCATTTAAATCATATCTTAAGAGAAGACAAGCTACTGTATTTATTGATTATAGTTTAGGAAGGTCATGATTTACAATTTCATCAAGAACCCTGCCAAAAACAGTGTAAGTGCACTGATGAAATGTGTGGATGACAAGAGAAGCAATATTGTCAGTATAGAGTAATACACATAAGTAACTGGATGAGCTCAAAAACTTGAGTGAAGTGAAATTCAGTAGGAGAAAATGCCATGCTGCATAACAAGAATATCTGTCAATTGTAAAAAATGAAAAATGATTGAAAAAGATAGAGAAAGAAAGCCTCCTAAACCTCTGCAGGCTTGCTACAGACTTGTACAAAGTAAAAGTAGTCCTAGGAGTTTTCATGTCAGATATTTCCAGCAGAACTACTTGTCCCTCTAAGGGTTAGGCTGCCTCATAGTTGATTAAGGAAATACAGATGAGTCACGACCATAGTGCTGGGAACTGAAGTTTCAAGAATGTTACTGTTGTTCTTGGTATTGGGTTTATGTGGCAAGGTTTTAATAGCTGGGGGCCTGCAGGGGTGTCTTCTTTGAGACGATACTAGAAGCTGCCCCTGTGTCAGACAGAGCCAGTTCCATCTGACTCCAAGAGGGACCCAATGCTGGCCAAAGCTGAACCCATCAGCGACACTGTGATAGCATATTTAAGAAGGGGTAAAAACTGCTGCGCAGCAGCTGTGAGAGAGGAGGGAGAAAATATGAGAGAAACAGTCCTATTCTCCATTTATGGGGTTCCTCCCAGTCATTGCAGACAACTTTTTTCATGGCAGTCAATGTTAGAAAAGAGTACTAATTCACTTAACCCAGAACTAATTCAGTAGTTTTACATCCATATCTATTGTAACAGTGACAGGGAACATGAGCCAGCACCTCAAGGGAATGCTGTTCTGTAAATGTACAGCCATTGTTAGGCTGAACAAACAGATATTAGACTTGCGTGACTGTTTGAAAAGAAGATGGCAGGTGTGGGGTGGATAAGTGCTCTGTACATGAAGAACTCAGTATAAATAAATTCTAGAATCATAGAATGGTTTGGGTTGCAAAAGACCTTAAAATCTCATCTAGTCCAACCCCCCTGCGGTGAGCAGGGACACCTGCAACTACACCAAGTTGCTCAGAGCCCCGTCCAACCTCACCTGGAATGTTTCCACAGATGGGGCATTGACTACCTTACTGGACAACCTGGGCCATGGTCTCACCACCTTCAGCATAAAAATTTCTTCCTCCTTTCTAGTCTAATTCTCCCTGGTTTATTTTGAAACCATCACCCCTTGTCCTCTCACTACAGGCCCTGCTAAAAAGTCTGTCCCCGCCTTTCTTATAGGCCCCCTTGAAGTACTAAAAGGCCACAAGAAGGTCTCCCCGAAGCCTTTTCCTCTCCAGGCTGAACAAGCCCAACTCTCTCAGCCTGGCCTCACAGCAGAGGGATTCCAGCCATTGCATCATTGCTGTGGCCTCTTCTGGACCCACTCCAACAGGTCCATGTGCTGAGGATTCCTACCATTCTGAAATGCCTAGGGAAAGTATATGGTTTTAAATATAAACTTGGGGCACAACAGCAGGATAAAGCCTTTGGGGAGTTGGATAAACCTATACATTCAACACAAAAAATCACAAGCTATAACTGGGAGCATCTGAAGATAACAGAAAATGTCACAAATCAGCCAGAGATTTAACTGCAAAATCTAAACCTTTGTCTTAGTGCTCCAGAGCCAGTAGCTCAGGATGTTCCTAGGTTCATAAGCCATATATAGTAGCCACTGTTTTGTTTCTTCATTATAATATCCTACAAGCCACTCCTGACTATATCTTTTGCAGTGTGTAATTAAATGCTTGAACCTTTTAGTTGTTGTTTTAATCATATTTCTTTCCTCCTGTCATTATAAGCTTCATTCATTTGCCACATCACCTTTAATATTTTATTTGATAGAAATTGTAGCTGCACCTTTAGAAAAAGAAGATACATTTTTTCATCTTTCAAGTCAGAGAGAATAAAACCCATCCTTCTTGGAGAAGTAGCCTGAGATAATCCTTTTATTTAGGCACTGACTGTCATGAAAAAAGTTGTCTGCAATGACTGGGAGGAATCCCAGAAGTGGAGAATAGGAATGGGATTACAGTAATATTTGGTGACAGTCAGTGGATTCTCCTGCAAAACTGGAAAATAATATGTAAAACACCCAAAGAGAGAGAGATTTCGCTGTACGGTAGCACACAGAGAAAGAAGGATCTATTCTTACATAAAGAAGTAATTCATGTAGGTGGACAGAGAGACATCTAAAGTATGAGATTACAGTAAAATCCCATGGGATTTCAAGTATAGCTGTCAGCTAGAGTTCAACAATCTGTCAGTTGGTCTAAGGACAGAAGATATCTCAGGTGCAGTTGAAGGAAAGCAGAAATTGAGAAGCCTAATTTATTTAGGTGTCAGTATGGTTACTACACTACCCTAGCCTGTTCAAAAAGCTGCATGAGACATGGTATATGTAGATGGAGATCCTGTGGATGGCGAGAGGACCAGAACTTCACATTCTATTGCACCCCAACCTTTCTGTGGAGTCTGTCAAGATGCTTTGTGCTTTTGGTATGTCTTTTTATTAAACCACCTTTAGCTTGATTGAGTCTTTTATTTTTCTCTTAGAGATGCAATAAAAATAATGGGGTAAATTTGCCCTTATTTACAGGAAAGCAAACTCATATAGCTTTCTTGTTCTCTTTCTGTTCACTATCAAAGTGAACATATATATAAACCTGAACAATATATTTATGTTTTCAACACTGACAGAGAGTCATTTCTTCTTAAACTACCAAGTTATGAAAAAGACATTAAGGCAGCAGGCTCGTTACTGGAATAGAGTTCTGTCATTATCAAGTCACACTCCAGGTGTTCATTCCCACTCCAATTCAGTGACAAATTAGTGATTCTAATGAGTGCTCATATAGCAACAGTTATGATGGCAGATCCCTTACTCCTGTGGCTATGGCAATAGCATATCATGGGGATAGCAATTGCCTTGATGTCCCATAAGTAATAATAAGAATAGACTGTTACATTTCTAGTAGAAGTTTATTGAGCAAGGAGGGCATCAGAAGATACTTCTACTTAGACTGGGATTGTTAAAAATGTGCTTTCCACTTCGTTACAAATTTTTCCCCAAGGAATCTGAAATGGCCTTACCTAAATTATAGGCTATTCCTTTGCTGCTCTTGACCTAAAAAATAGGTACAAAGAAAAAGAGAATAAAAGATCCCTTTATCTCTAGTGTAAAAAAACCATCATTTGAGTCTACAGAACATTCACCATATAGATTTTTCTTTTAAATTACATTATAATTTGAAGGCTTTCACTGCTGGTATGAACTGGAAACCATAGTACAAGGTCTATCTGCTCCAGCCAGAGTGGTGGTCCGTTTAAGGGCCTAACATTAAACCAATGAGACTCCAATGGCATGTGTCATGACTTAGCCACGAGTACTTTATGTGTTCTTTAATACAGAGGTGAAAACTGGTGAAGGGAAGGAAGATCAGAAATGAGAGGACTGATAGGGATATCTGCTGAAGTCTTTAGGAGACAAGACTGTGCAGGAAAAAAGGAAAAAAGCAAAGAGTTGACTGTTTATACCCTGAATTAATCAATTCTGACTTCTAATATCCTGCTTGCTCAATAAACTTTAACTAGGAATGTAGCATTACACTCTTCTTGGTACATATGGGAAATCAATGTGGTTGCTAACCCCGCTAAACATTATTAGCATAAACACAAGAGTAAGGGTTCTGCCATTTTAACAGTAGTTGTATGAGCACTCCTTAGAAATTAATGCTTATCTGTCACAGATTGCAGGCACTGCAAATAAGCGCCAAGGGTTTGATAGGATATGGACTGAATTTCATCCTATTAATGTGCTTGCATGAACTTCAGAGCTAGCACGATTCTTTTTATTTTCTTTTTGTGTGTGTGTGGTGTTTTTTTTTTTTCTCCTTAGATTTTGTTACACTGCAAAAGCTCTGGTCTCAGCTTTGAAATTGTGCTGACCAGTATGGAATTTTTGTATTTGGGAGGATAATCCCCCTCAAAACCCTTTCTTTTCTAATGGATCTAAATGTTCCTACCTCTCAAGTACCAAATAATGAGGCTTTTTAGAGGCTGCTATAAGGTCCTCAAAATAAGAGAGCTGATTTACAAGAGCTTGTGATGATAGGATGAGGGATAATGATTTCAAACTGAAATAGGGGAGATTTAGATTAAGTGTAACGAAGAAGTTCTTCACTGTGAGGGTGGTGAGACACCGGCACAGGTTGCCCAGGGAAGTTCTGGATGCTCCATCACTGGATGTGTTCAATGCCACGTTGGATGGGACTTTGATCAACCTGCTCTAGTGGGAGGTGTCCCTGCCCATGGCAGGGGGGTTGGAACTAGATGATCTTTTAAGGTCCCTTCCAACCTAAACCATTTTATGATTCTATGATGGATATTAAGAAGCTATCTGCTTTCATTTTCTTTAACACTCAGGTAAACAGGTATACGGAAGGGCATAGATCCCAAGCACGTTTCACAATTTTAGTGCACTAAGATGTGGTGACATCCTTCAAGTAGAGAGACATGGTCCCCATTCAAGACTTCTGCTATAATCACCCAGGACATTGAGGAGCAGCAGGAGTTTTTTAGAAGCTGCCTGTATCTTCTGCCTATATATCCGCTTCAAATGCATGAGTAACAGATGGCTTGGTTTAACTGGATTTTTAAAATAATGTATCTTGCTTGTACCTCACCTTTGAAATTCATTCTTGCCTTTAAAACCTTAATCAAAATATTTTGAGTCATTGATCTTTAGCACTCATCAGAAAGCCTTCTTTTCCTTTGGATTCTCTTCAAGTTTAGGGACATAGATGAGATGAAACGGATCCTGGAGGAAGCACAGTGCACAAGCTGTTTTTACACTGCTTTGGCGTGACTGGATTTGTGAGGGGTCAGAGGGGGAGAGGTTCACAAGCAGAAGGGGCAGGAATGATGTATAGGTCTTGTTTCATCTCCAGAAACTGAAATAAGAGGAAGACTACAGAAATGCTGCTGGGAATATCTATAAATGATATGAGTGAGCGTATTCTTAAAAAAAAATGATGTACAGATTCTAAATAGGATTTAGAAACCTCATTCTTTACGCTGAAAGGTTCATTTGGGGAGTTTTAGTTTGGTATTTGTTTTGTTGTGGTTTTTTGTTTTGTTGGTTTTTTTTTTTTTTTTAATTAGATAACATGTTATTTAAGACAAATCATGAAAATGTTTTTCTTATAAAAAGGAATTCCAGAATAATGGCACCTAGCAAATTACCTGTTGTCAGCAAACAGTTTATATTCATTCACTGTGCTTACAGTCTACCAGGTACATAATTCTATTTATAATTTTAAAATTTTTGGTATCTCATTTCTTGTCAGCTTTAGCATTTATTTTCTTTATTTGGTTTCTGAATTATGAGTATGTGGTTCATGATCATCCTGTCCTTGAGTAACAAGCTTTACAATGTCCCAAACTATGCTATCGTATCAAGCCAGTAGAATTATTAATATTTAATAAATTATCAGATCAATCTGGTTTTTTTCCTACTCAATTTCTAAATTATTCACAGGTTCATCTTTTTTTCCCTACATTGTCTACATAATCATTAGTGAAAAAATGTATTGCCTTCCAGATTACTTTATGGTTACTTTTAAAAAAAACAACAAATCAAATTTTAAAAAGGAAGCTGTAGCCCATCCAATATGCACGTAGATAATTATTTGAATCAGTGTTCTGGAACACTTTGTTTTCTTAAAAATTCCAAACATAAATATATTTTTAAAAAAATCTCAACAGAATTTTCAAAATTAAAGAGAAAAGAGAGAACAGGTAAAAGGAAAAAAACCCCTTTTTTTAAAATCCAAATTGGGGCCCTAATTTAGGAGAGCTCTTTTACCTTCCTTTTAACATTAAGCACTTGTTATAGAGTCTTAGAATTACATTTAAAATTTGTATGTCTTCACTTTCTTCCAGTAAATTGGGATTATATATATATATATACTGATTCTCTTCTTTTTGTGACTGAACATTACAGCTGAATATAAATCCTTCAGAATGATTTCTGTTGTTTTGGCAGGTCAAACTGTTTCCTGCTGAGATTTAGCTTTTGGCCTGCTTAGTCACACACTTCTGGTCCAGTATCACTGAATGTGACCCATAATTGAGTACATCAGCCCAAATTAAAGAAATGCAGATCAAGGCATCATATCTAAATTAAATTCCTGACTTTGCATTTAGTCTTCTCTGCACTACCAATTATGAAAATGAAGGATATAGCACTTGAAACCTGAAAGAGGACCTTGACAAGGTTGCAAGTCTGCTAAATTAAGGAGACCTTGCCATTTGCCCATGTTTGAGGACACTCACACAGAGTCAAGGCCAGGATGAATTCTGAAGCTATCCAAAATGTGTTTTAAACAGATACAAATTTACACCTTGATCTTGTGACATTGTACCTCCTGGTGACAGCAGTGGGCAGAACAGAGCACCTTTGCCAGGAAATGGGAAAGTAAAAATCCATCTGATGTGTACATTGGCCTTATTTGCTATAGAATCTTTATCTATATAAGTGTGGTGTTCTGCCAACACTGGTAATAATGTCTAAGGGTTTTTTCTATGGATATGTGACATATTGCCTTGTAGCAATATTGATGACTAGCTACTGATTCACTAATAAACATATAATAGTTTCACACTCCACTTAATCCAAAGTGTACTTTGGAGATTAGGTACTTCAGCTGGTAGAAACAGTTAATAGCAAGCTCTTCTGAAGGCCTACCTCTCTTCTTTGAGGAATATCAACTACAGGCATTGGTTGTAATGTCCTTTCTGCTGCTCTGAACTTCATGCAGTTTAATAAGGGGAAGCCCAAAGTGCCTCACCTGGGGAGGAACAACCCCAGGCACCAGGACATGCTGTGAGCCACCTGGCTGTGAAGAGCTTGGCTGAAAATTACCTGGGGTTGCTGGTAGAACACCAAGTTGAACATAAGCCAGTAGTGTGTCTTTGCTACAAAGAAGGCTGATGATATCCTGGGCTGCATTAAGAGGAGTGTTACAGCAGGTCAAGGGAGGGGATCCTTCCCCTTTGGTCAGGACTGGTGAGGACACACCTAGAGCTCTGCATCCAGTTCTGGGCTCCCCAGTACAAGAGAGACATGGATATACTAAAAGAGCTCACTAAAGGGCTACAAAGATGATTAAGGGTTTGGAGCATCTCTCCTGTGAGAAAAAGCTGAGCAAGCTGGAACTGTTCAGCCTGGAGAAGAGAAGGGTCAGGAGGATCTTACCAATGTAGATAAATATCTGAAAGGAGGGTCCAAAAAAACCAGAGCCAATCTCTTTTCAACCAGGGAGGCTGTGGAGTTTCACTCCTTGGAGATATTTAAAAGCTGTCTGGACATGGTAATGCACAATGAGCTCTAGGCAACCTTGCTTGAGCAGGGGGAGGTTGAACCAGATGACCTCCAGAAGTCCCTTCCGAAATCAACCATTCTATGCTCTAGACATTTCTGTATAAGTCTCCCCAATCTGTGCGAAATGAAGGAGCAACTACAGCACTTAAGAAGAATTTAGGCCACTATGTGTACAAGTAACCACTTTATACTGCAGATGTCATTAGAACCCTGAATTACTATGGTATGTTTCCTGTTGATTGAGAGAAATTTTATCTAATTTAAATGTAAATTGATAAGCGATGATTGTACATAATTTGTACAGCTATGCCTGACTTCAACTGTATCCCTTTTGTTAATTTTCTTCTCTGCACACTTGACATACTATTTGTTATGGAGAAAAAACAATTTTTCACTTTTTTTTGTTTTTAAATACATACTTCTGTTTCCAACTGATTTTATCACCAGTTGGTTCATCCCACACCAAGGTGCAGGCACAACTTAGAACTTGTGAGTTTGTGGGGTTTTTTTGTGCTCAGGTTGTTTGTGTGACTGATCGTTCTGTGGAACTCTGCAGGTTTGATCAATTATTTTGCTTCATGTAACAAATCATGTTGCAATCATATCTTGCAGCTAGAAACTTTAGAGAACAGCACAAGTCTTTTTTTATGGAGAATTTAAATTACATGAGTCATTTTTAAATCATTTGACAAAGCACTAGACAGAAAAGGAGATTGTAGTGTTTGATACTGCTTCAGTGACCATTCTTATTGTTACAAATACACATGATTTGGCATTTTTCCTTGGTACTGTGCTCTGATAAAAAGCATGCTGTCTTTTCAGAAAACCTAAAAAATATAAATAGCTTGTGTAGATCAATATAAACCTGGATTTGTCCTCTAACACAACCTCCAAAATAAAAAACACAGTAATTTTTTCTGGCATAGGCAAATTTTGAACAAGAGAAATAAAGTATTAAATTTGGTTTATGCTCCTAAACATGTAAGTATAAAAAAAACCAACCCTGAGTATCTTTGAATTTTTTCAAAGATACTTCTACTTTCTACTTTCACCACCACTTGCAATACCATTATATATATTTAATTTCAATATATAATGCATCTGTGAACTTTTCCTGTATCAAACTTTAACTTTACTAATACTGTTAAGCTGAATTTTTTACTTTATACATTATATTTTATAGGTTGCTGAAGTCACTACATGTAGCCCAGCAAAGCACAATGTGAAAACATATCCTCGTCAATTGATAGGTTGTCTTACATTTAAATCCATTAGTACTGCCCATAGTTCGCTTGGTATTTATGGATGAAGTGAGGGTGTTATTCTCTCTAAAGGTCTGAATATTAAGCATACTCTCTAGAGCCTCATCAGCCTATGAAATTCTGCCTGTTTCCTGTGAAGTGGTAAATGATGTCTAGGAGACATTTTTCCCTGGCAAGTTTAGTTGCTTAAGGGTTTTTTTCCTTTTATTTTCATGTTCTTTTTTTGTTTGTTTTTTACTCACAAAACTGGTATCATTGCTTTGGCTGAAAAAAATCCTGAATGAAGATAAAAGAGTGCGTAAACCTTGCTCTTTTTAAGTGGTAAAAATTACCTGCAGGATGGGTCTTTTTTGCCCACCTAAAGGAGATCTATTTTATCCTCAAGCACATTTTATTCTTTATTTCTGACTGAATGTTATTCTTCTGGTTTAGATTCTACCAGTATTTTCCCCACTTCTTGGTCTTGCTGCTGACCTTCAGAATACTGTCTCAAAATATTTACTCAGTCATGGTTCTGGACATTCTCTACTCCCTTTGCCATGTTCTAAACAACCTAGAGTAGTATTATCCCTTATACTACTCTTGGCATGAAATTAATAAGTAATGTGTTATTTACTTATAAACAAAACCCCATATTAAATGTTGTAGATTTGTACATTTGAAAAGATGGGTTGAAATTACTCATATAAAAGAAGCTGGCTCTGAAGAAGTAGCTTTGGGTCATTGTTGCAATTTCATTTATCAGATGCTTTAACTTAATGGTCAGATCATTTGCCCCATCTCTGTTTATTTCCTGACTCATATACACATGCACACACTCATATGCTATTGCTAACAGAAAACAAAGCACTATCAACATTATTTTATGAAGCTGTTATTAATCTCCATACCATATTGTGATAAAAATAAAAGTAATTGTTTTGTACATCTGGTCTACCCATAGGAACAGCAGATTTATACTTGTTTTATAACCCTTCATAGCATGTTCCTGGAAACAATAACAGCTAAAACAGATGCACTGATGATGTTTGTTTTGTAGGACTTTGCTTGTTCTGATGTTTATGCAACCATCTACCATTTTGATGAAGCCATTGAAAAGGCAAATGAAAAGATGCATTGGGAAGAGCATTTTTTTAAATTAATGAGAATTATTAATGTTATGCTAGGCACTGTTTAGACATTGTATAGAGCATTGCATACAGTTGTGGTACTATGCTTTCAGGAAGGACTGATAACAGATGGAATGGATGCAGAGGAGAGGTCACAGGAATATTGGGAAATTGTGAAATGTGGATGACAGCTTGTTTTTTTTCTTTTCATCAAGCAAACCAAAGTCTGAGCAGAGATGAAATTGCTTTTCATATATGTAATAATTAGGAGATGGTCACTGGAGGAGAGCAGCCTCCTGTGAAATGATAACTATGGCAAAAATGCAAGAAGTCTAAATTAGCCATGAATGTTTATGAATTTGTGTTAACCCCCAGAAGGTTTCTAATAATGAGGGCAGTTAGAAAACTACATTAGAATTTAACAAAAGTTGGGGTACAAAGGGGAAAATTTCAAGACCGCCAAAGAGACAGCCTATGAAGGGGTGCGTGATATGGCTAGATTGCATTCAGTGGATCATACAGCCCTCCAGTGCTACATGAAGCACTGGTGCATTTCCTACTGATACATAGATGCCTCATGTGAAAGCTGATTTGCCTGCAGATGCCTTTACAGGACATTTTTTTTCCTAATAAGGGTACTTGGTTTTATATATGGAACTTCCTTTCTCAATGACAGCATCAATAGCTAGTCATTTTGCAGCTTTACCATCTTTCTTTACATATTGATTTAGAAATACAGGCTTTGACTTTTGATTACTCTGTAATACACTTCTAACCACATAAAGAATTTCCTAGGATAGAGACTTAATTTGTAGCATATGGAAGTGAAATGTCTAAAATTAGTTTTGACATGTAACCTAGCTCATGAATTAATATGCCTCTCCTGTAGACACACAATCCAAGGGGTTTGCCCGCCCTTTTTGTAAACATTTAATTACTCTATAGACATTTAACAAAATAATCAACCAGTTATATAGGAAAAAAAAATCATTTTAAAACAATTTCCATCTGATTCAGCTTTCTTGTACCACACATAGTATCACATTGTGGAAGTTCTGTAACTCAGACATGCCTCAATCTGATTAGAATGACAAAACCATTGAAATTTCTGGAACAAATTCTATTATTTCACTGTCGTATGACTATGCACATTCAGGCACCCCTCTTAAAAATGTCAGTACCACAGATCTGTGTAGTCACATGCAATAATAGCTTTATTTATGGCATAAGGTTTCCAGATAAATAAGCATCAAACTCATAACTGCGAGAGAAATCAAGTATTACTTCATCAGCCTGTCTAGATTTCTTCTTTACCAGGACCAAAATGACATTGTCATAACAAGGCATCATTTCTCCCAGTCTGTGTGATGGTACAAATATCAAGGAATGAGCCAGTATAGTATACTGATTTCACAAAGAAGCGTGTCAAAAGTTTGTAATGAAAGTGCAGTCCTTGCTGGTACTGACTGAATGATTCATTAGATGTGCCAAACCACTACTGTGCTCAGTATTTTCAAGATTCAGACCCATGAATCCCATTGATTTCAGCGTACTTTATATCAGCAATACACCCTAATCGCTGGGATAAAATATCTCAACCTAAATGAGGAGGAGAGATCTGCATGGATGAAGCTGCTGGTTGTAGCTTCATTTTCAGCTTTGACACCTGCAACCAGAATTTTTTAGTAAACTGCTATTTTGGTGTTCTTTTTATAATAGAAAGACTTTCTTGAAAGTGAAAAATAAATTAAAAAATATCTAAATAAACACTTTTGTATGATCATAAAGCAACAGAGAGAATTTTATCCATTAGTAGATTCTTAGGTACCTCTTTTCCATACACAGAATCCACAGGATTCAAAACATGTTCCAGTTTCTTACTGGTACTGCCACTAAATTTCTGTATTTCAAACTTATTTGTTTGCCCAGTCAGAAGATCTATAAAGTGGTTTATTTCAGTGTTTTACTCATGTCTATTTATATGTGGAAACGGGGATTTTATTTAAAGATCTTGCCTACAGGATTTCACATTCCTACTATGGAGCATAACTTTATCAAAAACTTAAATAAAGCAATGAAATGGGCAAACAAAACAAAACAACAGGCTGTAAAAAGTAAAGAACAAGCAGAGAAACATCACTAACCTGTATGTCACTGTGGGGGGAAACCTTCTCACTTGGTTTTCAATGTCTGCAGCTCCTGTTTTGCTCAACAAATTTCAGAAGACTAAAGGAACAGCTACTCTGAGATGACTAGACCATAAGAGAGTTTTCCTTTGGACTAGGTTAAGCTCTGTCCTCAGACCAAATGATGTCATCACCTTGCATCCAGCTCTGGGTTGTCTACTGGAGTAGTCACTGGCTGAGGTGTTGGGCCTCTAATGGCACTTGGAATACGCTGAAGTCAACACCCTCAGCTTCAGTTTTGTTGAAAAGGGTCACACACAACAGAACCTGCTCTGCAAACCAAATAAATGCTTTGTAAGCATTGGGTTGGGGTTAATTAGAGTTTGAGTAGAGTTAATTAGTGTTTGAATAGAGTTTCGCTGGTAAAAAACAACACTACTTTGAATTAAGGCATTAACACAGATGCAGCTTTAAGCAGTTAGTTCAGATGTTAAGGTCTATGCTGTAGGCATTTAAGATAGGCAAGATGAATTCCACCCTATATTAATTGGTAAAGAAAGAAGTGAAAGGAAATCTAAATGTATAATCACCACATTTTTTTCTTACCAGTTTCAATGTATTTTAGAAAAGGAAATCAGAGTAATTTCTCATGTTCAGGAAGGAAATTCCAGTTTATGATTGATTAGAAGCAGCATGTGAAAATGAAAAGCATGATGCTATAGTAATTGAAGACAAGAACCAATTTGTATTTCCAGCATCAAATTTAGGATATGATTATGTGAAATGGGTTTCTAGTTCTACTGCTCACCTTCTCTGGGTCACTAGAGCTGATGCAGTGATAGTAGTCACTAGATCTAAGGTAATGACCTTCTCTGATGTCTTATAAACCAATTGCTGTTACATCAAGTTGCAAAGAAGATACATCTTTTTCCATTTGTTTTCTTAGTAAACTGTTTGAACTGTAAGAGGTAGTGGCTAGAGCTCTTTTTAAAATGCTTGGAAAAAATCACAGGAGAAATACGGCCATTTTTCCTCCCAGGGTTTTTGAGAACTCTTCTATGATATTGTTTTTTCTTGGCCTAAGCTCTGAATTTTGTGGCAGCTAGCAGGATCCATCAAAATATGCAATTTCAAATTTCTTGAATTTTTAGCTCCTCTCACAAAATGAAAGAAAACATTTGAATTCTGAGTATATTCTATGCAGAAAGTAAATTCCTTTAATACAGGATTAAAATACAATAAAAATAAATTTTGTGTGCGAAAATATTTTTGTCAAAGACTTTAGAAATCCATACCAGTTCAGTGGTACAGTGATGATTTCATTGGTACACTTTTTATTATTTTCAGTTATGTTTTGAAAGCTGAGAATGCTGGCTAAAAGCAACCTCTATATTGTAGTCTATTTTTATACATAGTTCAATGGGATCTTACAAAAGGTCTTCAAGTTGTTGAAAACTTTTAACTTTTGAAATTGATTTCAAAAAACCTGTTCCATCATTTTTGTTCAAAGAATGTTTGTTACTATATATATTTTTCAGAAAGAATGAAATATTTCATGGATATTTTTTCTTTCAAAAAGATTCTTAACTCTAACAAAGCCACATATTGTTCTTGAATATTTTTAAACATTATTTAATGACTCAAGGGAAAGTTCAAACTTTTTGCTTTTCAAATTTTTCTTCTTACCTCTGTTGTGGTGGTTTTTGACTCTATCCTTTTCTTCTCTTAGAATACCAGCATTTCCCCTCTCCACGTTTGCAGTATCTCTGTTTGATTTTTTTTTTTTTTTGCCCAGAACAAAGTCAAATTCAATCACATATTGGGAAGAAAAGAAGCAAAAATCTAATGAAAGTAGATCCCTTTTAAGCTAATATGGATCATACGCTCTGGATTCTATCACTTTTCTTTGCCTAAATTCATCCTCTAGTGATACCTCACTGTTGAGTTTGCATACTGTTTGTTATTAGAGCCTTCTCAGTGTAAAACTAGGCATAAAAGTGATAAAAGGGAGAGGATCTCATTTTCAGAATGGAGTAACTTCTGCTGAAATTACCGGCAGCAAGCATCGGCAACAGAATATCCTCGGTGACTGAACGAATAAATTAGTTATTTCAAAACACTTTAAAACATACTTTATGGAAATTGTCTCTATCTCTTTACCTTCATTTAGGGAATATTAAAAGTAATTAGGGATTTTCTAGTTTATTCTAGGCAGTATTCTTCTGTCATTAAAACTGTTAATACGAGTAATCAATATCCAGGAGCTCGTTTTTGCTTTGGTGAGCAATCTAGTGAGTTAAGTGAGTAGCTGTCTTATGCCTTGAAAGATACTCACACAGGGGCATTATATCTAGTACAATTAGTTGCCTAAATATAGTTAAATGTGTAGAGTGTCACTCAGAACTAAATAATGTATGTGTTACTCCAAAGAACATTGGTAACTTATGAATTCCTATTAAGCCTGTTTCACTCATTTTTTATTAAACTTGAGAGCTGTGACCTATCTAGAGATTTCTGGTTAAATTAAGCTAATTGAAGACTGGAAACAGCTAGAATGAGAAAGGGGTATATGTAAATCAGTTAATATGAATTTAAGTTAGTGAAAAAAATTAATTTGGAAATGTGATTTTTTTTTGTTCAGTAATATCACCTTGCTTGCTATAAGTAATATTACCTCATCCTGGAAATAATTTAGGGTCCCTTTCTCTCTGAAATCCATGAACCACCATTGTGCTGTTATTGTCATGGTACTTTATTAATCAATGGCTAGATTCAGTTTCTATAGACACAGGATATTTTTCATGGGAAGGGATACAAAGGATGATTTGTCCTTGTCTATGACACCTGAGATGCCAGAGGCTTTTCTCTATAAGTCAGTCCATGTGGGGTACTGAGATGAGCCAAGTGACATGGCACCAAGGGCAACATATGCTATTCCCCCACAATTTAAAGGGAAGAGTCAATAGCACTTGGGGTAATAGCACTGTAATAAACTCTTGCTAAAATCTCATCCATGACAGTGAATTTTCACCCTACTGATATCCAAATGAAGCTTTAGTTCTAACAATCACAAACTGTATTTTGTTGACAGTAATCTGGTAGTAAGACCAAAGTCCTGCGCGAAAGGCAGCTAGATACATGGGAAATGAGAAACATGCAGAGAATCGGTGCTGCACCCACTGATCTTGCTGCTAAAGCTCTTACCATGAGCTCAGGAAACCAGGCTTCAACAGGATTAGTCACTTTATCTTTTATCCCTGTCTGTGAGCCCAACAGAAAACAACCTAATAATTACAAAAAATACTGAAAATGTTTTGGTTTTACAAAGTGCACATTGATTCAGTTGTCTTCATTCAACTTCCCTTCTCTTAGAAATACCATCCAACTAACATTTTGTTGTGTAAAATGTGTGTGAATGTGAAACACTTTTACATCATACTGATTGCTTTCCTCAGACAGTAAGGCTTAGTGGGAAAGAATTAACTTTTGACCAGAATTAAACAAATGAACAAACAAATTAAACAAAAAAAGTGAACTTGGGAACTCATAAAAAGTTTTAAAAAGTTCTATGGGAGTACAATTTCTTTTTTTTTTAACTAAGAATTTGATAGAAATGATACCATATCCTTTCTATCTCTCCCTACTTTTTGTTTTTAATCTTTTCAAATTATACTTTTCTGACCTTAAAAAGAAAGGTGTAAAATAACAACAAAACCCAAGTAAATAAATGATCAGTAGCTAATATATTTCCTTTCTGCATCATTTAACTTGAGCTAAGAATGGAATGAAAAATTACTAATTCTATTTGACTACACTGAGGCCAAAATGTTAGTGACCAGCAAGGAATATTTGCAGCTAGAAAAAAAATTCTCAAAATGCAGTTATGAATCCATTTAAACACAATGCATTTAATTAAATTTATGATTAAAGTGTTGGTCTTTTTATGGGATTGAAACTTGAACTTTTGTTTTCTATATCAAAGTCAGACTATGCTCTGTTGTCACCACATGTATGTGTGTGTATTCATATGTACATAATGGAATCAGAGATTGCTGGGATGGGAGACTATGTTGAAGAATTGAAGATACTTTTCAGATGTCTTCAACAGATTCAGAATTTAGCACAGCACACGTTTTGGTTTTCCAGAAGTATCACCATACACATGCGTGCAAAGCAAACACCAGGGTTAGTTGGTTTTACAGCATTTTGTCTTGTACAACCTTCTACATGAAGTACAAGAGAAGTATTGGATTCTAGGGACAAATAAAGGCAACATCCCATCAACATGGGACAAAGGCCATTATAGACTCCCACACTTGCTTTTTCTAGCTCTGCAGTATTTCTGTGCATAAAATGAAATGCTGTTGTATGTCTTGATATATTCTCCCTACCTCTGAGTGCACATAAAACTCAACTATTCACAGTGAAAGCAAAGATCTCTCTTGTGGTCCTCCAGCATTTAGTGCCCTCCACAGGATATTTTAGATGGGATTTAAAAAACTGTTTATTGATGTGGTTGCATAGGTGGTAGCAAAATTTATGCAATGACCCTTTTAAAATTCACAGGAAAATATGCAGTCAGCTTATCATTTCAATAATAGCAAAAGACTATGTATTTCATGCATATATCTTTTCCTTGAGTCACTCTTAGGTTATATAAACTCTATTTAAGAGGGAAGGAAATTTCTAAATTAAGAAAAGGGATGGATGTAGGACAGTTGGCATATCAGGTTCTAAAGGCAATTACCATAAGGAAAAAACGCTGCAGATAAAAAAAAATAATTAATTTGTAAATATTAGGTGTTAACAGGACATTATGTAGCAAACAGAGTAGCGGGACTGTTGCATCTCATTTCAACCTATCTGGATTAAAATATGATTTCCTCCATAATCTAGACTCATAATAATAAAATATAAAAAAGATAGTGTTAGACATTTTAAATCCTTCCATTTTTACCTAAAAATTCCAACCGTTATTAATCCAGATAGCTGCCACTTTGTGGTAACTTTGAACCTTGAAAAAGCGTGTGAAGGATGTCACATACCAATCTGTTTAACTATGGCTTTGTTCTGCCTAGTCTCTTTGTACAATGAAATCAATGAGAAATTAACGACTTCCATGCAACATGTTCTCATATATTAGTACCTTAAACTCTTCATCGATAAAGTTGCCAAAATATTGCTAGAGGGGAGTTTGTTGTTTGTTTGGACAGATTTGCATGAACCAGTAAATGAAACAAAGCAGATGCCAAAAGGTATCCAGATGGTCGCAGTTCCCAAAATCCTGTACCCTTACAGAGTCATAACTGACAAACCTCATAGCACCATACAGAGGAAGAATATTGTTTCTGATCTTTCAGATGCCTGGTTATCACATTACATCTAATTCATCTAATGCTGTTGCAAGAGCTAATAAAAAGCATTTTTACAAATACATTAATCACGAAAAAAAAAGCCAGGGATAAGCTCCATCCTTTGTTGGATGAGAGGGAGAACATTGACACCAAGGATAAGGAAAAAGCTGAGGTACTTAATGCCACCTTTGCCTCAGTCTTTAATAGCCAGAGCAGTTCTCCTCAGGGTGTTCAGCCCCCTGAGCCTGAAGACAGGGTTGGAGACCAAAATAATCCCCTCATAATACCGGAAGTGGTAGTTAATGACCTGCTATGCCAGTTGGACACACACAAATCTATGGGGCTGGAAGAAATACACCCGAGAGTGCTGAGGGAGCTGGTGGAGGAACTTCCAAGCCACTCTCCATCATTTATCAACAATTTTGGTCAGCTGAGGAGATCCCAGATGGCTGGAAACTTGCCGATGTGGCGCACATCTACAAGAAGGGCAGGAAGGAGGATCCGGGGAACTACAGGCCTGTCAGCCTGACCTTGGCACCAGGGAAGATTATGGAGAAGTTCATCTTGGATGCACTCAAGCGGCAAGTGCAAGACAGCTGGGGATCAGGCCTAGCCAACATGGGTTCACAAAGGGGAGGTTCTGTATGACCAGCCTGATCTCTTTCTGTGACCAGGTGACCCGCCTAGTGGATGAGGGCAAGGCGGTTGATGTTGTTTACCTGGACTTCAGTAAGGCATTCGACATCATCTCCCACAGCATCCTGTTGAACAAGCTGGTAGCTCATGGCGTAGACAGGGGGACTCTTTGCTGCTTTAAAAACTGTCTGGATGGCCAAGCCCAGAGAGTTGTGATAAATGGAGCTAAATCCAGTTGGTGGCCAGTCACAAGCAGGTTCCCCAGGGCTAAGTTCTGGGGATGGTCTTGTTTAATATCTTTGTCAATGACCTGGATAAGGGGATTGAGCACTCCCTCAGTAAATTCGCAGATGACATGAAATTAAGTGGGAGCGTTGATCTGCTTGAGGGTAGGAAGGCTCTGCAAAGGGATTTGGACAGGCTGGAGTGATGGGCTGAGGCCAATTGTATGAGGTTTAACAAGGCCAAGTGCCAGGTCCTGCACTTCAGTCACAACAACCCCCGGCAATGCTACAGGCTTGGGGAAGTGTGGCTGAACATCTGCCTGGTGGAAAAGGCCCTGGGGGTGCTGGTGGGCAGTGGTCTGAACATGAGCCAACAGTGTGCCCAGATGGTCAGGAAGGCCAACGGCATCTTGGCCTGGATCTGAAATGGTGTGACCAGCAGCAGTAGCGACGTGATTGTGCCCCTATACTTGGCCCTTGTGAGACCACACCTTGAGTTTTGGGTGCCACAGTAGAAGAAGGACATTGGGGTTCTGGAATGGGTCCAGAGAAGGGCAACAAAGCTGGTGAGTGGTCTGGAGAATATGTCATATGAGGAGTGCCTGCGATTGTTTAGCTAGGAGAAGAGGAGGCTGAGGGGAGACCTCATTGCTCTCTACAACTACCTAAGAGGAGGTTGTAGTGAGGCTGGTGTTGGTCTCTTCTCCCAAGTAACTAATGACAGAATGAGAGGTAATGGCCTCAAGTTGCACTGAGGGAGGTTTAGATTGAATGTTAGGAAGAAATTATTTACTGATAGAGTGGTTGGGCATTGGAAGAGGCTGCCCATGGAAGTGGTGGAGTCACCATCCCTGGAGGTGTTTAAAAAATGAATAGATATGATGCTTCAGGACATGGTCTAGGGGTCTGGGAGATGTTGGGATGATGGTTGGACTAGATGATCCTAGAGGTCTTTTGCAACCTAAATGATTTTATGATTCTGTGATCATAAATATTGATTTGGGGCACAAAGGACAGTCTTTGACTACTGAACATTGATATACAGCTTCTGCTTTCTTAGCAGTTAATGTTTTGCAGCTATTTTTGTATGAACATTGAATAATTACAGGCCTTTTGGATCTGCACCATTGCAGCATAGTGATCTACAAAAAAATATTTTTAACTTCCTTCCATTGTTTTATTTGGTTTTAATTAGCAGAAGCCAAAAGATTGACAGGCTAAGCACAGTGGGCACTGAGTGCATGCAAGCCTACCAAGTCAAATCTGTCCCTGCTATCTTGTGGTGAGGACAGTGTGGAGAATGGTACCCATCTGACTGTCTCTCCACCTTCTTCCTCTATGTTGAAGTGTCTTTAGCCCATAGCAATATATATAACCTGCAGGCAACATCCAGGATCTTAGGGTCATGATTATTGAGCTGTGCATTGAGGAGTCACAAAGAGCACCTGAGCACTGCTTTGGCAGTTCACTTGGTTCAGTCTTTCCAACAAACTGTTAGTCTTCCAGAAAAACATGTTAGGGATCTGGCCACATGTAGTTGTTAAAGATAACATGGCACCTTTACAACAGTGTTTTAGTCTGCTTTCCCAGCTAAATCCCTAGTGAGATAATTACACTCTCTTACTTTGGATAGCTTTTCCACCCCTAAAATGTCTTTATCTCTTCTCATAAACTGTTGTGGAGAACTGCAGCGTGATGGTAAGGAGCCTGGCAGATGTCTCACACAATGAATTACCCATAAAAATGCTATCAGGCTCTTTGGTTTGAGGTAAATTATGTACTCCTAAATTTACAGCTTATGTGCTGAAATATTGAGCGTCTGCATAAAATGTGTCTCATCGCAGACAAAATATTACACCATCAAGAAATTTCTCTAATATAAAAGGAGAAAAGCCCTAGAGGATCTCTCCCTGGGAAAAAAAAAAAAAACCAAAACCAAAAAACAACAAACCACAAAACCCCACAAATTAAAAAAAACCCATAAAAATCCTGAGGATTACTTTGCTATGCAAAAATTAGTAGAAATAGGGGAAATCTCAGGAAAAATCTTCTACCCAAAAAATCTTTCCTAGATAGGTAAAATACAAACAAACAAGCAAAAAATATTTTATCTTGAACAAGGAAAAATACTTCTTGACAAAGTTATTGTTAGTAAAAACTTGGTTATCATCCAAGGTGAAGTTTTTGAAGCTGTTAGTATTCATATAGCTAACGGGCAAAGAGGGAGTTCCCGTGGCTCCATACAGTTATGCTCATTAACATACAAACTAGATCCAGATTGTTGTTAATTGTCAGGTAAATTTATTCTTATATGTTTCCAGGAAAAGAAAAACAAAAAAAAATTGAAAAGAAGAAACATTTTACTAATGTAATTAAGAAATCTTTCCTTTTTCTCCTTCATATGTGAAAACTGCTAAAATATATTTTAAAACTTTAAAAAAGGATTTCAAGGTGAATTCCTACTGCAAGATGATACAGAGGAGTCTTGTGTGTAAAGCAAGAAGTAGGAATAAAAAGGCAGCTACAGCATGGAAATATTGTTGCTGGTTGCACATCCAAAGTGAAAAACTTGTGGTGGAAAACCAACTTTCTTTTCTGTAATAGGAAGTAACTGTAGAGGAGAGTGGCATGACAGCCTTCAACACGGCAAAGAAGGAAGGCTGCATGGTACAGGCGCTTTTAAGATGCTTTTAAGATCCTAGATACTTCTTATCTCCTGCTGTTAACAATTCCCAGTGGAAAGATATGTTTTCAGAACTGAGAGTAAAGCTTTTACTAAGAAAGTTTTCTCATTTTTATACTGTTTCTTCTGGAAAAAAAATACCATCTTCAAAGGTAGCTGCAGCAATTCTTAAAAAAAAAAGCCTAAAAATATTTAGACACATGCAAGTCTATGGGGCCAGATGGGATCAACCCAAGGTTACTGAGTGAGCTGGTGGAAGTGCTCTCCAAGCCACCTTCCATCATTTACAGCAGTCCTGCCTAAGCAGGAAGTTGACCGGAGCTTAGGACACGTGATGCCCATCTACAAGAAGTTCTGGAAGGAAGATCCAGGGAACTACAATCTGATCAGTCTGACCTCAGTGAAGGTTATGGAAGAGATCATCTTGAGTGCCATCACACAGCACATAGAGGACAACTGGATGATCAGGCCCAGTCAGCCAGGGCTTATGAAAGACAGGTCCTGCTTGATAAATCTCATCTTCTGTGACAAGATAACCCACCTAGTGCACTGTTGATATGCTTGAGGGTAGGAAGGCTCTACAAAGGGATCTGGACAAGCTAGACTGATGGGCCTATGCCAGTGGTATGGGGTTCAAAAAGGCCAAGTGCTGTGTCCTGCACTTGGGTCACAACAACCCCCTGAAAGGGTATGGAAAACAAGTCTTCTGAGGAACAGCTGAGGGAATTGGAGTTGTTTAACCTGGAGAAAAGGAGACTCAGGATGTTCTTGCTCTCAACAACTCCCAGAAATGAGGTTGGAGCCAGGTGGGGGTTGATCTCTTCTCTGAAGTATCAAGTTATAGAACAAGAGGAAATGGCCTCAAGTTGTGCCAGGGGAGGTTTAGGTTGGCCATGAGGAACAATTTCTTCCTCCGAAGGGTTGTGAAGCCCTGGCCCAGGCTGCCCAGGGCAGTGGTGGAGTCCCCATCCCTGGGGGGTTTTCAAAGCTGTGGAGATGTGGTGCTGAGGGACATGGTTTAGTGGTGACTTCGCAGTGTTGGGTTAATGGTTGTACTTGATGATCCTAAAAATCTTTTTCTGACCTAAAATATTCTATGATTCTATGTATGTAAAATGCATGTTTGTGTGTATGTATGTAAAATTACATATAAGGAAATGTTTTACATGTAGTGAATGAAGTAGACAAAAGTAAACTTTAATGATGTAATTTATCTTAATTGCATATGAAACATATAATACCCTGCTCTATGTGGTATTAGCATTTTAAAGATTTTATGTAGTATTTGGTGCTTTACAAGAGAAGATGATCTCTTGTGATGATGTCCTCTCAGGACCTCAATGTTACTAAAAAAGAAAATAACTGTTCTGCTACGACTCTACTCATTGAAGCTTTATTAAAAAAACCTTGGAAGTAGAAAGTTCCAAACAGTGAAAATAAAACAAAAAAATTACCCCGTTATATTTTATAGAGAAATATCATTATTTCTAGGCTTTCATAACTCATATATTATGGGTACTTAGTATTAAACAGAAGAACTAGCATGAAAAATGGGAAGTTTTTTTTGTTTTAATGTCCAAAAAAATGTTAAAGTAACATTAGCAGTAGAACCTGTTATTATTTTCAAACAATTAAAAGAGGAAATTTTTTTTAATCTCACATCTTGCCCTTAACTTAAATTATATGTTGAAAGGCTCTGACTTGGAGGGTTTTCAAGGAAGAAAGACATGGAACTTAAGGCTTCCTTTCCCTGCCTTCTGTTTTTTATAGTTTAACCTAAACTGGAGCCATAAAATGGGGCAGAAGCCACTTACCATTGAATCCAGCTCCATGCCTTCATGGGCAACTATGCTGAGGGTCATGAATAAGCACAGGGCCCCACTCTCAAAATCTTCTCCCAGTACTCTGTAGTGTATAATATAACATACATGCATAATAATTAAGTCATATGTTATGTATTATTTTCACATATAGAGATAATATGATATTTAATAATAATGTATATAATATAATGCATGCTAAGCCCATTATAATGAGCCATGAAAACAAGTAAATAAATGTTCAAAACAACCTGTGTTTAGGGTAAACAGACACTGAGAAATGTCAAGCCATACGGTTAGTTTCCATGCTTTTAGAACACTTAATGCAGAATGTACTCAGTTCACTTTCAAGACAGAGGTTTCTCATAGGAGAGAAATCAAAAGGTACTTCGCAAACAGGGTGGAAAGCAGACATTAAAGCTGGAGCTGGTACCCACACATGGTGCACATTGCTCTATTGCACATCCGGCAGCTACTCTACCCCACCGGAGGTGAAAAATGAGGAATTCTGAGGGTTGTTGGATACAGTCATTCTTCACAGAGCCTGAGAACTTTCTTATTTAACAGATGTGTGTCTCATAATGAGGGCAGCAAGAGGATCTTTTTTAAAAAAAAAAGAAACACTGAAACATCCTACCTGGATGAATTAAACCTGGAAAATTCCCCCAAACTGCAGTTCCTCTGGCTCTCACTACAGGCTTATTTGTAGCAAGGTAGAAAGCACAGCTGTAAGAAAATATTTGCATTGTAAAGGATATGTTCAGGTTTACTTTTTTTGGTTTTATTCTAGCTCTATACACAGATTTGGCTTCTTGTTTGTTTATTATTTTTGTTTTGCTTTTAATTTCCTTTAGGTCCACCTTAGAAATCAGATACTGTATCTCTTCTTATTTAACTCATATGTTTCTCTGTTTGGTTTTTTCTTTAATAAGATTTGCTATTTGTTAGGCAGGAATTTAAGAATTCAGCAACTACTGATCTCACTGCTGTATATGAAACTTCAGCAACATACTTTGAAAAATCTCAGTCATCCAATTATAAAAATAGAATTAGTAAAATAATAAAAAACATTGCTCATGAAAATACCAGGTGTTCACACGTTGACCCATCAGATGGCAATTTTCTTTTATTCTTGATCTCTTCCTCAAAGTACAGATGCAATGGCCCTTAAAAAATGTGTACTACAGGTATATTTTATGTCAGAATTGGCAGTCTCAGATTTAACTGAAAACAGATTCAACCACTTTGGGTTTCATCTTCCATAGTAACTGTTCTACTTTAGGCTTTTCAGGTTAGTTTAGCTGACCAGATTAGGAGTTGTCTGACTCCACGTAATCCTATGATGCCTACCCTATGCACATGAGATTTCAGCCGTAAGGGACTAAACCTATATTCAGCCCTATACCTGAAAAGGAGTAGGAAAAGCAGAGTTGTTTGGTAATTTCTCACTTCAACACCTGTAGAAAAAGCTAATCTGTCACATCAAGGACATTCAGCTACACCCAGCTATGGATAAACTGGGATATGTTGGGTTTTTTTTTCCCAAAGCTTGCAGAGGTTTCCATGTAGCCTCTCTCAAGAGAAGGAAGGCTGCCTCCAACAGCCTGGAATTATTTTCTGATATCAACAGACATATAGACCTCAACATCTGTTTTACAAAGTTACTACAGGTACCAAAAAAAATGAGGAAAAAGAGTTGAAAAAGCTGTTTTTCAATACTAGAGCAGTGCAATGCAGAGTGCATTAAATAATGCAAAACATTCACTCTAATAAATCTGGATTGATTAACAGCAGTCAAGAAATACCCTTGGAGCTAAAGAGAGCAAGATAGGAGTAAAGGGTGTCTGATTTAAAACACAAATCATGTTTACAATTTACAGTGATTTTTATAGAGATATTTCACAAGTGACATACACTCGGACTGATATTGAAAATACGCAACATTAATGGCATTCAATTATATATTGGTAAGCTGGTGTGGATAGGTAAATAATAAATAGCTTTTACATACAAAAAAGCTATAAAAACTTTAAAGCTGAAGAAGCAGATATCCAAAAGTTTTTCCATGCAAATCTTATTTAATCCTTTTTTTTTTTTCTTCCATTTGCATTCAGGTCATTAGCTTCTAACTCTTCAAGACTCTTGGATGTTTATTTTCCCTACAAATTTAATATTTACTATTCACCTTGGCTCTTGTTACTAATGATCTGATAATGAAGATCTTATGTGAGTCATCTGTGACAATTATCTATGTACACACACAGAATATTTTTACCATAACTGTATAATTTAATTCCCAGTGTATAGAAGGTATGATCACACTGCTTTGAAGGCACATGACGAAGTAGGGCTTATCTTCTGGCAACACATTTCCCTAAGAAAGGAACTGTAACCCAGTGTCCCGGGAGCAAGAAATCCATCTGGAATCTGCTCAGCACTGCAGGAACTTCTGAAGAGGCATGACTGTAACTTCAGCTCTCCCTTACAGGGGCTGCTGACTGGGAGAGGTGGGTCAATATGGACTGGCCATAAGGATATTCCAGAGAAAAAATATTTTAAAAGGCAAAAATTGTCAATGATTTGCCAGAAGCCTTTGAACTTACGGTAGCCAATGCAGGTGCTTGTGACTTTGTTATTTATAAGTGCATTAATAACGATGGATGAAATTAATATTAGGTTGCCTTGAACCCACTCATAATCATGCTACAATAGCATAGCCATAGCGTGAACCCTGCCACTCATAACTATCCAGCCTCGGGGTAGGTCTCGAGGTGAGGACATTAGATAAGAACCGTATAACCTTAAATAGCACATGGCAGACATTTAGCAAACACAACAGTGAGAGCATGCTGGCCTGGGCGTTCCACGGATAGGTAAACTCCTCAAAAGCTGAGAAGGTCCCCTCCCCTGTCTCACCCGTAAATGGGGTGAGACCACTAACAAACGCCCAAGCCACATGCAGGTACCAGTTCGGCCCCCCAAACATTGACACAATCATCTCATAAGCTGTCAGCATCCAGTACAGCACAATGAGCCCCTTCACACATTTCCCACATATAATAAACATTGTTATAGGGAACACACAGTGGATGTAGGGAGTAATACAGGACCAACAGGCAAACAGGCTGGCCAGCATCGTGAACATGCTCTGATTCCAAACAAAATATATATATAAACAGAGAATCGCGTCTAACAAGGGTTATTTTAACACACTTTGAGCAGATTCCGTCCTTATCTCAACTCTCAGATGCCCCGGGTTGGGCGCCAAAAGATGTATTGGTTTAGTAAGAGGGTGGCCGAGCCACGTGGCTCCCCACCCCCTCCCTCTGCCGCGGGTCGCGGACAAAGAAAAAAAAGGTTTAAAAGTGCCTTTTTGAGTTGAGATAAGGAAGGTTTAATATATACATATTTATATAAGAAAACAACATATAAAAACAAAGAAACCCAGCAGTAACAGTGATAAAGGAACAATACAAAAAAAGATTGATAACAGAGTAGCGAGGGAGCGAGCTCACCCAGATACAGGGAAAGGCGAATTGCCCGCGAACCGCCCCCCCCCCGGAACTGGCCCCAGGGCATGATGTCAGCATGGTGTAGAATAACCTGCTCCACTAAAATTAACCCTGTCCTGGACAAACCAGGAGAATAGTTAAGGACATGATTGCTAAATATTAATAATTCTGTAGATGCAGTGATGATTAATAATGTGTTAAGAACTAACTGTTAGCAGGAAGAGGGTTGCTAATAAATGAATTTAGTGAATGCTTGTTTTAAAGTTTGAATTATCAGTCTTCTAAAATCTCCTATGACGATAGTCTTTAATTCTATAACTAACTGATATACATTCTCTATACGTATGTACACATACACATATAATCACTTTCAAACAATGAGTACGCCCCAGCTATAGTGCAAATGAGCCCTGGGAAGACTTTCTGGATGAGAATAGCAATTTTGGATTGGAGGGGACCTTTCAAGGTCATCTTGTCCAACTCCTCTTAAGCAAGCCGGTACATCTTCAACTAGAGCAGGTTTCTCAGAGCCCCACCCAACCTCACCTGCAATGGTTCCAGGGATGGGGCACTGACCACCCCTCTGGGCAACCTGGGCCAGGGTCTCACCACCCTCATTGGAAATGATTTTTTCCTTATGTGCAATCTACACCTACCCTCCTTCTGTTTAAAACCATGGGGAGAAAGCTACTTAGTGTAGCTGCTAAGGGTACTATGACTTCATGTAATCTAACCACTTCATAATTTATAACCAAGAAGATTATTGGTATATTTTACTGACAAATTCCTGACATTTTGGCCATTTTATATCACCTAGTTATTTTTAAACTCTTTTGCTTGTGGCTTAGCTATAATCTTGAAAAATAAAAATCAACCAGAGTTGCTTTAGTTTTCTTGTAAAGTCTTTGGGTTTGCATATAATTTAAGGCATGTTTAAGAAATTATTCCATTAATATCATGTTTCCAAGTATTCAGTTTGATTTTTGTTTTCAGTGCTCAGAAAAGCACCTACATGTACAACATTGTCTTGACATTTGCCGTGTAAGGAATGCTAGACAAAAAAATATTCAATAACAATATTATTCAATAAAATGAATGATATTTCTGAGAAGAAAACTTTAAAGTTCAAGTTTTTAATTTTTTTGTAAATAATATTAAGCTAAAGTTTCCCTTCACTCCACTGTAAACCAGTGTAATGATAATAGATATTGCTGCAATCCTGTCTGTGAGAAGCAACTCAGGAGTAGCCACATCCTAGTTTTCTCTTTTGACTGCAGGAAATGTTAAACAAATAATCTAGTTATGCTATAGAAATAATCTAAATGCTATAATCAATAGCATCAACTCTCTTAAATAGTTTTTTTTAATTATTATTTATTTGCATTTTTTTATTCCTAACTTCGTGATTGCTTTCACTGTGTGTGTGCTCTTAGCCATGATCTGTGTGCACATGTAGGATGCCACATTTTCTGCAAGATATAACCTAAGAAAAACCATCTTGTGGCAATAACCAGGTTGGTTTTTTTTTGTAAAAAAAAATAGAACAAAGAAAGAAAATAAAAGTAACAATGTCTTTGGCATGAGCAAGGTGAGTGTTTCTTCCTGTTTGATTATTGATATCTTAAACTTGTTTTATATGTACTTGAAATGTAGTATTGCAGAAATATCTCTCCTAAGAAATACAAATTCCATGTTTTTGTTGTGCATGATACAGACAGCAGGGTTAACATTTGCCCTGTTTGCGATACTGTAGATAATAAGATGTCTAGAGAGAGTTTACCTTTTTTTTTCTTTCTTTCCTTTTGCATGGGAATTTGTTTGCTTTTCAATAGCTAACATTTACCTAACGTGTTATGCCATGAAACACAATAAATTGCTTTTTTTTCATAGCATTGATAGCATTTCATAACATTCCACATCAGGGTGTACTCAATAAAGTAAGACCTGGATTACAGGGGTCGTCTGTAACTGGTCTCCAGCTGTGGCTAGTTAGAAATATATGTGCAGAACTGAAGTGCAGGAGAGACCTTTTTTGATCAGAATACCTGCTTCAGATGCCAGATAGTAAAAATTATTTTGATCATAAAGACTAAGTAAGGGTGACGTTCGTTGCCAAGTATCAGGGTTAAATCTTTCCTGTAGATATGAATTACTTCTAGAATCAGTAAGAAATCATAAATACTTTCTTATTATGGTTTACAGAGTACTTGAGAATCTTCCTTACATACCTAAAACAGAAAGTGGGAACAGCAATTGAAAAGATTGCTGTGAACTTATTTTGTGCAGGTGGAAAGTAAGCATTTGTAAGGGGAAAATATTTGAATTTATTCTGAACTGGAAACTAGTAGGACTTTTTCTGTGTTGCTATTACCTTAAAAGTTTTGGTTTTCCTTCTTCAGAAGGAATGAGCCGAAAGCTGTTGAACAATACAGAGATGAAGCAAAATATCTGTGTGGTTCCTCAAGAGCCTGGCTGAAATGATGAAATTATCATTAGAGCACAAGTCTTATGAGGAGCAGCTGAATGAACTGGGGTTATTTAGTCTCCAGAAAAGGAGGTTGAGGGGAGACCTTATTACTCTCCACAACTGCCTGAAAGGAGGTTGTAAAGAGTTCAGTGTCAGTCTCTTCTCCCAAGGAACAAGCAATAGGACAAGAAGAAACAACCTCAGGCTGCACTGCGGGGGTTTAGGTTGGATATTAGAAATAATTAATTCACTGAAAGGGTTGTCAAGACCTGGAACAGGCACATGGAAGTGTGGAGTCACCGTCTCTGGATGTGTTTAAAAGTCATGTAGATATGATGCTTAGGGACGTGGTTTAGCAGTGGGCTTGGTAGAGTTGGGTTAATGGTTGGACTTGATGATCCAAAAGGTCTTTTCCAAACGATTCTATGATCCAGTATGAAACAAAATGCATATCTTCCCATAAAACACTGAGTTGCACAAGTTTCTTGCACATCATTGTCAGGTGAGTGAGAGCTCCATTTTTACTCTAGACTACAAAGGCATTTCGTATTCAGTATTATCAGCGTGTACTAATCTCAGCAGTCCCACTCTGTTGTATCATTGTAGGTTAACTAAACTCATACTAACAATTTTTTCAAAGAACAAAGAAAGTATTGACCCGCAGAAGAGAGAAATTTATTTAGAGAAACCTCCAGGGAAGAGTGGTTAGGGGTAAGTACCTTTCTGTTTTGACAGGATTGAACCTAGTTCAGCATTATACTGCACAAATTTATTTCACCAAAAGTGATGCTGGAAGGTTCTTTTGTCATGTTCTGTAGCTAAACTTAAGATATTGACATGTATTATTAATACAAGAATACTGAGAAAATCAATCTTTCTGTAATTAATTTGGTGCCTCTGAGTGTAAGGAAACTTGCCCAGAAATATTCTGAAGAGTAATAATTTTGATCTATAATAAAATAAATAAAATAGCAACTTATTTGAATTTCTAGTACTGAAACAATCAAATGAGCAAGTTACAAGTAAACATTTGTTTTGAATTTAAGTGTCATCTGTGCAAATAGTGAAAGGAACAACCTCTGTATTTGTTCTAAGTCCAGACTCTTATTAACAGCAGTCAACTCACTGAATCCATGGACTATGTATCAGACTTGTATTGCCTTGAATGTTCCTTGCAGATTTTTAACTCCTTGATTTTACCAGGTCTTGATATTTCCTCTATAAAATACAGATAAGGCAAAACCAATGACTGTTTCATTAAAAAAGAAACCCTACCTTCCCTCCCCCCCTCTCCCCCCGAACCCTCTAAAATATTATCTGGTGAAACTGGAATAGTTCCAGTGCTTTCCAGAGAGACATTTTTTTTTCAGTCTTCTGCAGTACATCCAAAATAACCCTAATTTTTTACTTCAAGATTTAAAAGTGGCTTCCCTACAGGATGAGCAACTTGTGTCCTAGAGCTGTGATATTAACTCTTTTATAGCTAGATTCACTTTCTCCTAGAGCCTTTTTCTAAAGCCTGCTTTGTATTATACATAATTGTTTATTCATTTGCATAGATTCATGCTCTGTGTAAGTGATTCCTCTATATTTGGCTTTTGTGATTCACATTTAGCAGAACTTCTCTTTCTGGTGGAAGAAGCACAGAGAGACATAAAACTCAGATAGCTCAGAGCCTCCACAGATTCCTTATGCTTAATTTTTCCAAGCAGCTTTAGTAACTCATTGGGAAGAGGGAAGGGAATTAAAAAAAAAAAAAGGAAATATTCATATTGTATAAAAAATCCTAGATGAAATAAGAAAAATAGAAAACCAAATTAAATCCCATTCCAATAGAGGAGATTGTAACACATTAAAATAAAATGGATAACACCATATTTCAGAACATTATGTAAAAAAAGAGCATTTAAAAATCTACACATGGCAATAAATCTTTAATCTGTAGCAATATAAGCAAACAGCATGAACTCAGTTTTAAATTTACATTGTCTATCCCAAGGGACTGGTTTGTGACGTTTAGTTTCCTGCTTACTTCAACCTCTTCGTATGACCTTATGGATCCACACAGAAATTCAGCTATTAAAGTGTAAAAAAAAGAATTTAAAACCACAATACCCACTCCAACCCACCCCCAAATTGGTTAGAGAAAAACTCTAAGCAAATGAGATTTCCCAAAATTCATGCTGCTCCAACCAGATATATGATAATTTCATTGTAAACAAGCATGCCTTCTTAGTAATTGCAACCAGATTATCTATGTCCTTAAAACTAATGTGTTCACGGTACTTGGAGGACTCCTGCTAATCACCTTAAAGCAGAGGAATTAGCATATCTTAATTAATACAAAAATGCAGTTTGCATTTCCACCTTCCTGGAAATTTATGTAATGTAATCCCTTGCAATCAATTATATGACCTGCTAATTATATTTGACCTGCTAAGCCAATTGGACCCAATAAGTCTATAGGGCCGGACGGGATCCACCGGGAGGGATCCCAGTGCTGAGGGAGCTGGCAGAGGAACTTGCCAAGCCTCTCTCCATCATTTATCAGCAATCCTGGTCAGCTGGGGAGCTCCCAGATGACTGGAGACTTGCCAATGTGGCACCCATCTATAAGAAGAGCAGGAAGGAGGATCCAGGGAACTACAGGTCTGTCAGCCTGACCTCAGTACTGGGAAAGATTATGCAGAGGTTCATCCTGGGGGTGATCACACGGCAAGTGCAGGGTAACAGGGGGATAAGGCCCAGCTAACATGGGTTCATGAAGGGCAAGTCCTGTTTAACCAACCTAATCTCCTTCTAGGATCAGTTAACCTGCCTAGTGGATGAGGGCAAGGTGGTTGATATTGTCTACCTGGACTTCAGTAAGATATTTGACACTGTCTCCCACAGCATTTTGCTGGAGAAGCTGACGGCTCAAGGCTTAGACAGGTGGACTCTTCACTGGGTTACAAACTGGTTGGATGGCTGAGCCCAGAGAGTTGTGATAAATGGAGTCAAATCTAGTTGGTGACTGGTCACAAGCAGGGGTCCCCAGGGCTCAGTTTTGGGACCAGTCTTCTTTAGTATCTTTATCAATGACCTAGATGAGGGGATTGAGTGCTCCCTCAGTAAATTCGCAGATGACATAAAATTCAGTAGGAGTGTGGATCTGCTTGAGGGTAGGAAAGCTCTGCAGAGGGATCTGGACAGGCTGGATCGATGGGCTGAGATCAACTGTAGGAGGTTTAACAAAGCCAAGTGCCGGGTCATGCACTTTGCTCACAACAACCCCTGGCAACGCTACAGGCTTGGTGAGGAGTGGCTGGAAATCTGCCTGGTGGAAAAGGACCTGGGGGTGTTGGTGGACAACTGTCTGAACATGAGCCAGCAGTGTACCCAGATGGCCAAGAAGGTCAACAGCATCCTGGCCTGTATCAGAAATGGTGTGACCAGCAGGAGGAGGGAGGTGATAGTGCCCCTGGACTCGGCACTCATGAGACCGCGCCTTGAGTTCTGTGTCCGGTTTTGGGCACCACAGTACAAGAAGGACATTGAGGTGCTGGAGCGGGTGCAGAGGAGGGCAACAAAGCTGGTGAGGGGTCTGGAAAGCATGCCTTATGAGGAGCGACTGAGGGAACTGGGGTTGTTCAGTCTAGAGAAGAGGAGGCTAAGAGGAGATCTTATTGCTCTCTACAACTACATAAAAGGAGGTTGTAGCGAGGCTGGTGTTGGCCTCTTCTCCCAAGTAACTAATGATAGAATGAGAGGAGGTGGCCTCAAGTTGAATCAGGGGAGGTTTAGATTGGATATTAGGAAGAAATTCTTTACTGAGAGAGCGGTTGGGCACTGGAACAGACTGCCCAGGGAGGTGGTGGAGTCACCATCCCTGGAGGTGTTTAAAAAACAAGTAGTTTAGTGATTAGTGAGAGGTTAGGATGAAGGTTGGACTTGATGATCCTAGAGGTCCTTTCCAACCTGAATGATTCTATGATTCTATGATATGCAAAGAATATAAAGTTCAATTGATTTAGTTGAAATACACAATATACAAAGAAAAAGCATATCAAATACTCTTTGCATCCATTAATATCTGATTAAACAGTGGCACTGAAATACTGGATCAGATTATTTCCCCTTTAAAAAGAGGCTCCATGAAGAATGCATTTCTGTATGGAAACCTATGTGAAACATTCTTAAAGAGAAAATGAAGAAATAAATGAAAGTGCAGAGATGCTGTATGGTTGATCCTTTTGTGGACTCAAAGTTCAGTGTTCCTTGTCATCTTATTAGCCTCTGTTACCAAGTTTCTCAGCCCATATTCATCATGATGTCTATATATATACATTATGGTCCATTTCACTCTATCTCTTTCTCTAATTAAATAGTAAAAAATACTGTTGTTCATTTTCATGGTATTAATCATGTATAACATGCACTGACTCATTAGGGCTAGTCCTCAAAAGAAGAAAGAATCATACTGGGCTCAGTTTAGGTCCCTCACTACAAGAAGGACATTGAAGGGCTGGAGCATGTCCAGAGAAAGGCAACGGTAAAAGGTCTAGAGCACAAGTCTCGTGAGGAGCAGCTGGGGGATCTGAGTTGTTTAGCCTGCAGCAAAGGAGGTTCAGGAGAGGACCTTCTCACTCTTGACAACTCTCTGAAAGGAGGTTGAAGCCAGGTGGGGGTTGGTCTCTTCTTCCACGGAACAAGTGATAGGACAAGAAGAAACAGCTTGAAGTTGCACCAGTGGAGATTTAGGTAGAACATGAGGAAAAATGTCTTCCCTGAAAGGGTTGTCAAGGCCTGGCCCAAGCTGCCCAGGGCAGTGGGGGAGTCCCCATCCCTGGAGGAGTTTCAAAGCCATGGAGATGTGGTGCCGAGGGACATGGTTTAGTGGTGACCTGGCAGTGCTGGGTTAACAACTGGACTTGATGATCTTAAAGGTTTCTTCCAACAAAAATGATTCTATTATTCTATTTTGGTGCAGTGAGGAAATATTAAGTTAAGAAAAATACAAAGAAAAATATTTTTAAAGAGAGAAGGAAGATGTGACGATACCTTTTTTTGGCTGAGGGAAATGATCCTGTGGTATTTAAGATGAAAGCTGAAGAGTAGACATTTTCTGAGTAGAAATTTAACTTGTTAGATGAGGAAGAATAGTTGCACATTAAACTCACTAATAAGGGAACATTCAGTAGAAATTAGCATGATATCTCTCATGTCAGCATGGTATAGAAAATCAGATTTTAAAATTAAATTAATGTTTTTTTAAAAATGAGAAACTGACTACAACGAAAATAGAAGTCCCTTCATCCATGGAGCATAAGCACCACAAAAATTAATTATTAGAAAAAGTTCATCTATCGAAGTATTTAATATGCCATAAAGAATATAAATGTTCTCACTCAGAGCGAAAGACTAGCTTTCTTTATCAGTTCAGTATTTGATTTGCGTGTATATAATCGCAACATTGCTGGCACTGAAGAATGTATAACTGGACTTTTTTCACAATGCTGAGACCACTTACGCATGACAAACTGGAACACAAAGCTGTAGGATAAATGCAAACTATAAAACACTGGCTCTTTACTCTCAATATGGAAAAAAGTGGACAGTCTATCTAAATAGTACAGCTACTACCCTACATCTAATTTATTAATCATAATTGAGGTGCAATATGCTGCATTATTTAAGGCTTTTTTACATTTCTGCTTCTACAGTTATTTCAGTTAGATTCATAACTGTTGGCATGTGGAGTAGTCATTATTCTAATTAGGAAGGAAAATACCAATGGCTTAGTTCATCCTCCAACAGATCAATATTTAATTAACAATATGTCAAAACCAAATGTCTGTAATTAAATTTTGTGTGGGTAAGATGACAATACCATTCTTTACTGGTATTGCTATATACACTAAAATATTAGGACACATAACTGGAAATCTACAAAAAGTCTAGTAAGAATGCATTCAGGCAGCCAGTCTCCATTTTTAATATATCCAACAAGTATAATATACTGGTTGGGTTTTTTTAAAGGCTCTAGATTTCTTGATTCTCTAGATTCTTACCAGCTGTATTTTTGAAAAAAAATGGTTCCCCAAAATATTGCTGTGTAAAGTTACGAGATGTCAAGTATATTCAGCACCTTTAGTGCCTGTGCTGTGTGAAATTTGGAGCAGAGTTAATCTTCATTTACATCCCTATTCCCTTGTTGGGGAGTTATGTATAGCTAGTATGTAAATGGAATCTGTAATGTTTAGTATAGGAAGATAGCAAAGTTCCTGAAGGTACTATGGAAAATCTTCTGCAAATGACTCATCTCTGTTGAAACTGTTTTTTGTAATTTCCATGGGAAACCAATACTGCAGAGTGAAAAAGCAGGGAAATCTTTGTCTCCTGAATATGTCTGAGCTACTAAGCAATTGTAGTAAAGGTCCTCTGGTTTTCTTCAGCCTCTGGTAACCAAGTAGAATGTTTAAGAATATTTATTTACTAGGAACATGATTCTGCAACAGTATGTACGACAGGCAAAAGAGTATTCATGTGGAAGACAAGAGAAGACAAGATAGAGAAAGACACACAACTGCAGCGCAAGCAATATTCTTATCTGAAAATACATTAATTTTGTTATTATAAGAATGTCTACTACATTATAAAATTTTAAAAATACTAATTTTCCAAAAACTCACTTACCAAGGGAGAAAATACAATCAGTACTTTCTTGAGCATAATTGTAGAGTAAATTAATTTGCTAAATAAAGGTAAATTATTATTTTTTTAAAGCTAATAACTGCCTTTTTATTCACTTAGAGATTGTGGAATTGCTGTTCATTCTTGGTTTCCTATAGTTGTTTATCTTAAAAGAGAATCTTGCTCCTATGACATGTTCACAGTCTTTCCTTATCTTGACTGAATTGTCACAGCTTGGTTTTAACCCTTTTAACTTTACAGGTGGTAGCAAGTTAAGCCTCCTCTCAGTCCTCTGCTTTTCTCCGGTCTGTTACCACCAGGCAGGATATAATCACTGTAATTCCTTCAAAGACAGTGAAGAAGATCAAACACTGCTTTCCCCAGCAATAACTCAGTAAACGCTACGTGTGAATTCTGAAGCTTACTGAGGCCACAGCAGCATGTGCACCAAGGTCAATACCAATGGCATATTAGAGCTCTGGATCAAGGATTACCCTTGTCAAAAACAAGGCCCCTTCAGGGCCACTTTATTGCAATGGAGCTTTTCCTTTCTTACAGAAAAGGAAATTAGGTTTACTCTTCAGGAGTATATTAATATCTGTAGCACAATATTACAACCAGCTGTTGTCTATAGAAATAAAACTGTTAAGGGCTTAGTACTGCATAAAAATGCTTTGTCTAGACTGGGTCTAATTCTGAAGTCCAAATCTGTTCTTCAGCAGAGCTCTAAAATCATGTTTTACTAATAAGTTTGTAGGATGGGCTCATAGAAACATATTCCACAGATGGATTTAAGAAGCAAATTTACTAGTTTTTTTTTGCCTAGCTTTGCAAATTACTTTCTTGGAAACACATTTAAATCAGTTGAAGGAAATTTCTCACCTCCCTCCATTAAGGTTATAATTTCACGTGAAAATGCTCAGAGTCCATCATGCATCTTTCTGAGTGTTTTCAGAGCATCTCCACTTTTCAATGCAATTCAAACTCCTGTTTTGACCCTAAAATATGAAAACTGGAAAAAATATCAATTGCTTTGTGTATTGGTTTAGTAAGAGGGTGGCCGAGCCACGTGGCTCCCCGCCCCCTCCCTCTGTCGTGGGTCGCGGACAAAGAAAAAAGGTTTAAAAGTGCCTTTTTGAGTTGAGATAAGGAAGGTTTAATATATACATATTTATATAAGAAGACAACATATAAAAACAAGGAAACCCAGTAGTAACAGTGATAAAGGAGCAATACAAAAAGATTGATAACAGAGAATAGTGAGGGAGGGAGCTCACCCAGATACAGCGAAAGGCGAATTGCCCGCAAACCCTCCCCCCACCTGAACTGGCCCCGGGGCATGACGTCAGCATGGTGTAGAATTACCTGCTTTACTAAAATTAACCCTGTCCTGGCCAAACCAGGACACTTTGGTACCAGGTAACCTTTAGGTTGGCTGTCTCAGAATCTAGATGTCGACTGGTCTCATCCAATGAGTTACTGATTCCACCCTGCCATGCTCAGGTGAAGCAAAGCAGATTGCATGAGGGCTTCTGCTTCTGGCTATTCTTCCTTTAGGTTGTATTGCGGTATCCAGGCCTGTAGTCAAAGAGGCTGGAAAAAACACAGGAGTCATAGGAACAGGACCACAATTCAATCTATCATTGTAAATTTGAGAGAAATAGCCTGTAAGGGTGTATTTTATCCTTTTATTGACATCACACTACTTGCAAAACAGAGAAGAGACATTTGGTGTTATTTGAGACAAAAACCATTTCTGTGAACTAATATCCCAGAGGGTGACTGGTTGCTGTACTGACTAATATACAGATAAGTTAGTTACTCATCTTTTTGTCTTGGAAGCATAAGAGTAAAGCAACAAAATCATATGTTTCATCACGTGGAAAAGAACCAGAAACAGAAAAATAGGCTCCTGAACCTGATAGTCTTGTCTTTCAAGAGAAAAAAGATAATCAAAATCAGAAATTGCTCTCTCTGTTCCTGACCTGAAAAACCAACTGCATGTGACTGTTTTCCCTTCTGTTGCCAAGAGGAAAGCTGTTATCACCTCTCACTGGATGAAATCCAAACAATAGAGGAAGAAATACTCTGTATTTTAAGGTTTTAAAAAATATTGTGTATTACTTAGATAAAGGTATACTTTACATTCATGCTATTCCCCCATGCTCTCCACACCCTTACCTAAATTACTATTCACCTCATCTATAACATTCCATAAATAAAATACCTCTAGATGGCAGTAGCATATTCTCAATTGCTATATTGGTAATCAATGGTGCCAAGTCTGGCTGGAGACCTGTAACTAGTGAGGTCCCCCAAGGGTCAGTGCTGGGTCCACTCCTGTTCAACATCTTCATCAATGACCTCAATGAAGGGACAGAGTGTCTTCTCAGCAAGTTTGCTGATGATACAAAACTGGGAGGTTTGGCTGATACACCTGAAGGCTGTGTGGCCATTCAGCAGGATTTGGACAGACTGGAGAGCTGGGCAAAGAGGAACCTAATGAGGTTCAACAAGAATGAGTGCAGAGTCCTGCACCTAGGAAGGAGTAATAAAATGCACCAGTACAGATTGGGAGGTGATCTGCTAGGGAGCAGGTCCGTGGAGAAGGACCTTGGAGTCCTTGTGGACAAGTTCTCCATGGGACAGCAATGTGCCCTTGTGGCCAAGAAAGCCAGTGGTCTCCTGGGGTGCNGAGGGACAGAGATCTACTGGAGAGAGTCCAGTGGAGGGCTATGAGGATGATGAGGGGACTGGAACACCTGCCTTCTGAGGAAAGGTTGAGAGTCCTGGGGCTTTTTAATCTGGAGAAGAGAAGACTGAGAGGAGATCTAATGAATGTGTATAAATATGTGAGGGCTGGGTGTCAAGAAGAAAGGGGCAACCTCTTTTCACTTGTGCCCTGCGATAGGACAAGGGGCGATGGATGCAAGCTAGAGCACAGGAAGTTGCACCTCAGCATGAGGAGCAACTTCTTTACTATGAGGGTTACAGAGCACTGGAATGGGCTCCCCAGAGAGGTTGTAGAGTCCCCTCCTCTGGAGACTTTCAAGACCCATCTGGATGCATTCCTGTGTAACCTGCCCTAGATTCTCTGGTCCTGCTTGGCAGGGGGGTTGGACTCGATGATCTCCAGAGGTCTCTTCCAACCCCTAACATTCCATGATTCTATGATTCTATATCCTAGTTGCTGTTTTTTCTCTTCACTGTACTTTGATGCACAAAAAAAAGGTCCTCTCTTGATATTTGCCCCCCTAAACCCATATAGAAAAATGCAAGCATCATCTGCAAATAATTTACTTTCCTTTAGATATCTTCCTACTGTCATCGAAAAATACAGAAACCAAAGAAACTTTTGAGTGGGAATTCTGAAAGATTTGTACAGTGCGTCTCCCTGGTGTATGTTACATACTGCTTGGCCCACAGCGTGGATGTTGTTCTGCTGCTGGAAACACAATTTCTGCATTACCCCAGGGCCAGGGTGGGGGAGAAAGGTCTGACTGGCCCTTGGTAACCACATATAGGTAGGGGTAAAAATTAACTTTAAAAAAAATTCCTCCAGATATAAGTTTTTCTGAGGTAAGCATTATATAATGAGAGTGCTGTATTGGTTTTATCTGAGTTTGAATTAATTTTCTTCACAGTAGCTGTTATGGGGCTGTGTTTCAGATTTGGGCTGGAAACAGTGCTGATAACACAGGGATGTTCTGGTTACTACTGAGCAGCGCTTACACAGTCAAGGTCTTTTCTGCTCCTCACCCCACCCCACCAGCAAGTAGTCTGGGGGCACACAAGGAGCTAGGAGGTGACACAGCTGGGCCAGCTGATCCAACTTACCAAAGAGATATTCCAGACCATATGACATCATGCTCAGCATATAAAGCTGGGACCAGAAGAGGAAGGGGAGGATGTTCAGAGTGATGGTGTTTGTCTTCCCAAGTCACTGATATGCGTGATGGAGCTTTCCTGGACATGACTGAACACCTGCCTGCTGATGGGAAATGGTGAATTAATTCCTTGTTTTGCTTTGCTGGTGTGCTTGTCTTCTGCTTTACCTGTTAAACTATCTTTATCTCAATACATGAGTTTTCTCACTTTTACCCTTTCAGTTCTCTCCTCCGTCCCATCTGGAGGGAGTGAGTGAGCAGCTGTGTGGGGTGCAGCTGCCGGCTGGGGCTAAACCAAGACAGGTACATATAAAGATATAAAGAAGGACAGTGCCTTGACTCAGGTCAGATGCTGACCTGGAAAGGGAGATTTTCCATGTGTGGGAAGGTTTTATTCTTGATTCAATTGCAGCTGTGTTAGGCCGGTGATGAAAATCTAACCTGCTGCTGTTCAAAACTAGGGGCAACTGAATAAAAGCGATGCCTTTTTCAATTTCCTATTGATGGAATGAGTGTTGGTGTTGTATCTGAACCACCGCACAAGAATTTGTTACAGACTCCTTCCCAAGCAGGGGGTCTGAACTCCTATGAAATTCTGGTGCTTGAGGCTGGAAACTGTCTTTTAACAGTGCAGGATTTTCACCAGTGAACTTGTGATATTCACTATCTCTCCTTTAGGAAAAAAAAAGAGAACTGTACTGTTAGTACCCAGACGAATTTTATTGTAAGATGAACGACTAAAACTTGTGCTTTTTGGAGTGTGAGTCAGACCTTTATTCTTCATACACCAATTAGTGTGCGATTTGTTCAACTGTTGTTCCAGTTGTTTATAGAATAGGCCTCCATTCTTTATGAATTAGATTATAGGGAACGATCATCTTTCAGGAACTCTTCATTAAAAAGCCAGCTAGATCTAATTTACAGGTAAACCTAAGCTATAAAATTCAGCTCCAGATTTCAACTCCTTCCTTCCTTTTGCTGTCTCTCAAAACGAAGGCATTTATTAGGAATCAGACTCAAGATTGGCCAGTGATATAGAAAAGGGCGAGCTGTGAAATTTGGTCTGACTTCATACCACTCAAACCTTAGGATGTCAGACCTGAAGATTGTTTTGGATATACACTCCAGATATTTTTCCTGTGTAAAAAAACACCGAACTCCCAAGCCCCTCAAACTACATAAACAAACCCTTTATAATTTTTTTCACTAGGTAGCTTCAAATTTTAAATTAAAACTCTATCTATTGATACTTAAGAAGTTTATTTAATTTCTTTTTAGAAGTTTATTCTGTCTTGTCTAAGATGTAAATAAACCATGCTAAAAGGTAATACTGGAAAGAATATTTGGAGATACATATTAAAAATAAATTGGTGGAATGCTCTTGAGTAAAATGCAAAAAAAAAGGTGCTTTTTAACAAATCATATGCTCAAAATTTCACCTACTCACATATTACTTAGCATTTAGAGTTTCATGAAACAGTTTCATATATGAATTTCATCAGAGTCTTTTTATTATTGGAAAATCTTCATAAGAAGGAAAAGAAAAAGAAGTAATAATACCAGACCACCACAGCTCAGCTTTTCTTATATTTTCCCTGGTAGTGCTGCTGAGGGCTCTGCTGGATGGAGACCCTCAAAATGCATCAAGCTGCAGGCATGTGCCTTCCCTCAGTTGTATGCATAATCTGATATCCAGAGAACAGGTACCAGAACTGGTGATTTTTAGGTTTTAGCTAATGACATCACCTAACATACCTGAAATGTTCCTTCAGGTTTGGCTTTTTTTTTTCATGAACAAACTTTAATGAGTGTATTGTTTTAGGAAAGAAAGTGATCAAAAAAATGCCTGGTCTATAGTCATGCTCTGCATATGATTCATCACCAAATTGTATTTAGAAGGGAAATAACTGTTGTGGAGAATTCTACCATTGTCTTGTCCTGTCTCCTGTCACTACAAGGATTGCTAAAGAGTCTCTCTCTGTCTGTCTTATATGCCATTTTTATGTATCGAATGGCCACAAGAAGGTCTCCCTGGAGCCTTCTCTTCTCCAGGTTGAACAACCTCAACTCTCTCAGCCTGGCCTCACAGCAGAGGAGTTCCAGCCCTCTGATCATCTTTGTGGCCTCTTCTGGCCCTGCTCCAGCAGGCCCATGTCTCTCCTGTGCTGAGGACTCTAGAGCTGGCCCCAGCACTGCAGGGAGGGTCTCCCCAGAGCAGAGCCTGCATTGATACTGGGGATTGCCCTGGCCCAGATGCAGGACCTTGCACTTGATCTTGTTGAACCTCATGAGGTTCAAATGAGCACATTTACAAACACAAATCAAGAAACTCAAGCAGTAGAAATCATGTATTTTGTTGGGAGAAAAAAAAAAGAACGGAACACTGGAGGGAGAGGAATAAATCTTACGTATGTAGAAAAAAAACCCCAACACCTAGTCTTCCTTTTAAAAGATTTACTTGTTACACAAACTGCATAAACAGAAAAGTCTGGTCCCTTAAATATTTCTGTCTTTCAGCTTGGCTGATTTTAACAGAAATCCAAAACAGGAAATTGAAATAATTACCTTTCATTTGTATTGCAGTCACAAGATTAAGGTGTTTCTTCCAGACACTTCCTTGGAAGCAGTACAGATACAAACATTTCCTTTTCTATCTGCATGCAGGATACTGAGCATGCACCATTACGAGACTGGAATTAACCCTGCTGAAGTGGCTACCACTGAGCTGACAAGGAAAAGGAGAGCTGGCCTGTAGAAGGTGGCTGTAGTGTTCGGTTCCAGTTTCAGAAAAACAGATCTGGGGGAAAAAGCTGGCCAGATGCTATGTGTGTCAGTGTGCAATCCAGGTGCCTCAGTGACCAGCATGAGAGGAGCTCTACAGGGGCTGAGGAGGCTGAAGCTGCAAGCCAAGAAAGACAGGAAGGCACAAGGGCAAGACATTCAAGGACACAGTAGGACAACCTCTGGAGTTTCTGCTTTTAAGGAGTTCTGAATAGGTAATCAGCTCATGTTGTCTAAGGATCACTGGTGCTGAATTTCACAAAATGATATTCCATTTCTATTCTTACTGTTCTGCTATAAAGCAGGTAATTTGGCTGCTGGGTTGCAAACCATACTGGATATACTGCTGTCAAAGCTTTCAAGAAATCTCTCTCAGAAATTCAACGAGCTAAAGCTCAAACAAGCAAAATCATGCAGTGGAGACTGCTGAAAAGGAAAAAGTCTATCCCAGGTTTTACAGACAAGTTCTTCACTGTAACTTTAACCTTATTCAATTTCAGAGCTTCATCTCCTCTCCCTCTGAGAAGTTCAGACATGCCTCAAATGTTTTGACTTTGTCCTGTTTGAACACCTGAAGTCCATTAATCATCATTAATGGTTGTCCAATGCAGAAGTGACCCATCTGAATTTTAGGAGGACATTTTTTTGTTGTTGTTTAAGATGTTGGTTTTGCTTTGTTAGCAAAGGGTAGCTCATTTTGATTTTAATAAGTAATCAGGAACTCTTCTTCCTTAAACAAAGGCCATATGGCAAGACATAATTACAATTTACTTTTCCTTTTTCTTTATTTTTCCTAATTACTGCTCTGATGCCATCTATAAGACAATGCATGGCTGAATATGACATGCAGGATGGTTTTCTGTAAATAATGTCAAATATTGAGGCTATATTATTAAGTGCTCATAAGTAGAGCAACATTTCTTTGGAACTTTACATTGCTCCTTACAAAATGAAGATGATGTACAAGCCAGCTTTGAAATAAAGCTTGTGATTTTCCTGTGCACTGGAATAATAATGTAAAAGTCAGGTGTCTGCACAAAAAAAAAACAGGTCAAGACACAATCTATTGATATTAATTTTTCTTCATTTTGTTTGTACTATAAAGTATTATATTTAAAAATGATATTATTATTGTAGTGTACCTGAGTTGTTGTTGTTATTGTTATGCGTTATGTTTTCATCAAAATTCCAAGGATAACACCTTTATGTCAGAGAAGGGTTGTTATATGTGCAGTGTTTGACAATCACTAAATCTTCCTCTATACCCACCCTGCAAATTATTGTAGAAAATTGCACTGGATGAAAAGCCATGAATTGCTGATATCATGTGCTTGTGTGTGCTTTCACACATATAACTGTTTTGCAAAGGATATAAAAATTATAAAAGGGTAAAAAAAAGAGTTAATATGACACTGTATAAAGCACAACATCCAGACCTAAGCAGAGAGCTGAAAGAAAATATAAGCCAGAGGATTGCCAAAGGTTAGGGCTGGGCTGGTTGCTAGACCAGTGACAGACGCTCTCTATTAATCACTCTCCCTTCCCAAAGGGGAAGAAAAAAAGAGTAAGGGAGAGAGCCTTATGGATTCGAAATGAAAACTAAACCAGCTTCAATTGAAATAGTAACAATAAAATGAAATAAATAAAAATAAAAGCTATAGGCTGTCCTGGTAAATGGTATCTTTTACAAAAGGCAATGTCAAAGCAGGTTATTCTTGCCCAACATGTTAAAAGTTAGGCATATTTACTACTTGTCAAGGTGCAGAGCTGGGCCAGCCACTAGATGAATGACAGCTGGTATCCACCAATCCCTCTCCCTTCCCCAAGGGGAAGAGAAAGGGAATACAGCAGAGAGACTTGTGGATTGGTAAAGAAAACCAAAACAGCTTTAATGAAAATAATAACAATAAAATGGAATATATACAAATATATACAAAACCAGTATTGAACCCAACTCCCCTGATGGCAATTACATCACCATCACCACTGATGCTGTGGAGCAGGCACTGGGGAAGTCCCAGACCGGACTCAGCGGCAGACAGGAACTGGATTCAGGAACATATGGATTAGGATTGAAGACAGAACAGATAGAGTCCTCCTCGGATACCGGCCATTGAAGAAGAGGCTTGACCCTAGTGATCCCTCAGCTTTATATTGAATATGCCGTACATGGGATGGAATCCCTCGTTGGTCAGTTTAGGTTCACCTGTCCTGCCCACTCCTCCCCGTGAGTGCCACCTCTTGCTGACTGCACCCCGACATGGGGCACAAGATTGAGCAGTGACCTTGGTCTGCACAGGAGCAAGTACAAGCAAGAGCCTTTCTGCACATCCCAACCCTTGGTAGTGACTCTAAACATGGAGCATAATCACTGCTGGAAGCAGAGACTGTCTGTGAAAATCTGCTGTTAACTTCAGACAGTGCCGTTAGTTAGAAGTGACTGAGCTGAAAACTGAAATCACTGAACAGAATTAGTTCTGTTCTAGCTCAAACCAGGACAAGGATAAAGATGGAAATCCTCTGTGTACCTTAAATAAGAAATGAGAGGTAGAAAATGATGGGAGGTGATGACACAGCTAAATACAGAATAAACAATGATTTGGTCACGCCCTGCAGCAGTTGTCACAGGGAGGGTGCACTGTGTGGTCTGAGACAATCTGTCTCTCAGCAAAACTTTGGTCTCAGCAGGGCCACATCAGCGGGCATTAGGCCAGCTTCTATTGTGTTGATCCCTTAAGCAGTATGCTTGCCTAGTACACAAAGGGAAATCTGCATCGTAACTATATGTTGAGGTTTAGGTTCCATCGCCAGACCTACAACAGACGCTCTCTGTTAACCCTTCTTTCCCACCCTAAACAGAGGAAGAGAAAGAAGATGAGGGAGAGAGACTCATGGCCCCCTCCCAAATGGGAGAGGAGGGAATGATAGAGAGGATTCCGGATTAGAAAACTACAACAGCTTTAATGAAGATAATAATGATAAAATGGGATATATACAAATATATGCAAAACCAGTATCGAACCCAACCTCCCCCTGATGGCAACTACATCACCGTCACCACTGAGGCTGTGCAGGCACTGGCACTGGGCTCAGCAGACGGGAACAGGGTTCAGGAGCTGCGTTCAGGAACACACAAATTGGGATCAAAGGCACAAGAAGGTCCAAGAAGGGAAGGCCAAAGGGAAGGGTCCAAGAAGGTAAGAAGGCCCCCAAGGGAAACAAAGGCCAGCGGAAGTCAAGGGTCCCGAAGGCAGACAGGAAAGGAAGGCCAGTGAAGGGCTGACGGGAAGGGTCGAGAACCTTGTGATCCCTCAGCTTTATCTGAACATGATGTATAAGGGATGGAATCCCTTGTTGGTTAGTTTAGGGTCACCTGTCCTGGCTGCTCCTCCCCGCAGGTGAGGCCTTTCACTTTCTGCACCCCCCAATGTGGCACATGAGAGTTGGCAGTGACCTTGGTCTGCACACCAATCCTTGGTAGTAGCTCTAAACATCAAGTGTTATCACTGCTAGAAGCAGACACTGTCTGCAAAAACATGCTGTGAGCTTCAGAAAGTGCAGTTAGTTAGAAGAGACTTAGCTGAAAAGTAAAATCACTGAACAGAATTGGTTTGGTTCTAACACAAACTGGGACAGTATATCATGAATGCATGGATTTTTTAATGTCCCAAGGAGCAATTGTGATCCACCTATGGAAGAAAGTCAATAGGTACAAAGCAGATTACATTTTCTAAATATGGGATGTAGACTCCAAACAGTTTTTTAAAGCCCATTTCTACCCTAAAAAACAACCAACCAACAGGAACAGAAAACCCCTCTATATATGACTGCAATTACTGAAACATGATCAGATGAGTCACAATGCTACAATGTTAACATCAATTAGTTCTGTGAAAACAGAGTAATGACTTACTAACTTACAGTTTATAATCATTTTAATGCTTACAATTCCTGAAGCATTCTTCACCTCTTGAAAAATTCATCCTTCTCAGAGAATATATTAACTGGGAGTACCTCGCTTTTACTTGTCACTCTGTGTGTATTACTGTGGTATTTGCTGCTCCCCAGAAGGATGAAGCTAAATGCAATAAGGTTTTATGAAATTCAGTTAATGACTTTCTGATGTTATATCTTACATTTTTTGATTATAGCTGAATAATATCTACAGGTGTGGTAGCAACAAAACTACATGGCTCTGTTGATTATAACTTCACAAAGTCGACCTACGCTTTTGGACCACTTTGAGGGAAATAATCACTATCCTCAGATGGATACAGGGCTTTAGTTGCAGTTACAGATTGTTACTGAGGTTATTCTCATTTCTATTTTCTATGGGATGCTGTATGACAATGCATGTGACATCATTTCACACAAGTACAACAGTCAGTATGATGAATATTTACAAGAGTGTTTTTACAAGGGCTTGTAGTGATAGGACGAGGGGTAATGGCTTCATATTGGAAGAAGAGAGATTTAGATTAGATATAAGGAAGAAGTTCTTTGCTCTGATGGTGGTGAGACACTGGAACAGGTTGCCCAGGGAAGCTGTGAATGTTCTATCACTGGATGCCGCAATTGAGAGACCAGGTTGGACGGGGCTTTGAGCAACCTGGTCTGGTGGAAGGTGTCCCTGTCCATGGCAGAAGGGTTGGAACTAGATGATCTTTGAGGTCCCTTCCAATCTATGAATACACCTTCTAATAAAACTACTGGGTAGGGGAGTGACCAGTATGGTTGTAACTTGACAGAACGTCCCTTTCTACTTAGTTGAGTGCTGAGAACCAAAATCATCCTGCTGACAAATGACAGGTACAAAAATGTGAATCTTACCATCTGCTGCAGTGGAAGCTTTGGTAAAAAGCACATTATAATGAATGAGAAAGTAACTCTTAGAAGTGTTATCATCTGTGAAGGAGGAATGAGTCCTTTTTAACCCATAGTACGCAAATGCAACAAGTGTTCCCAAAATACACATTTCAGCCATAAACTTTAACCAACTGTGGGAGTCCGACCCCCATATATTAAAGGAATGCCTTTCTAAGTCAGCTAAAAGAACTACATTTCCCTTGGACTATTGAGAAATGGTCCCACTACATTCCCACTACATTGAGAAGCTGAATCACCATGGCCCCATGCTTAAGTAAATGTGTTAACCTGAAAATAGTTTCAAGTTCAACAGTAATGAGTGGAAGAACTGCATCTATTTGTGGCAATAAATCCTATGACACAGTGTAGGCAGCATTCAGCACAAGGTTTAAATGGAATGAGGAAAAGCTGAAGCTCTCTGATTAATTGTGATAAAGTTCTCTGTGGTGGGAGGAAGACCACACTGATAGACCTGATTGCAGGAAGGAAGGGTGAACTGATTAGGTTTATTAGAACACCAGCCCATTGACTTGATGAAGACAATTAAGTTACATGATTATTCTGCAAGATTTTTATTTGAACTGCATTAGGCTTCACAAATCCCAAAATAAGATCTGTCTCACTAACGCAACAGTTGCTGCCCCAAAGAGTGAGTAAAAGTGAGTAAATGTTTAACCATTCATGTAAAAAATTATGTGAATCAAATGGAAGGGATGAACTAAGCTTCTTATTGGCTTATTTTTTGTTTAATGAAAGTAGTGTTTGTAATGTTGGGGTTATGAAAGACTGAATGTGAAGTCATTAGGTGGTCCAAGTATGAAATCTTTGGCTTCAACCTTGGCACTCTGTAGGTTGATATTTGAACATGATGAAATTTGGGACTAAAGTGATGCAATTCTTATGTATCAATACATAGTTTTTGTTCAGAGAAAAGCTAAGAAGACCTACAAAACCTCTAAATAAATCAGTGTTTTCAGCAACTAAAAACAAATTCTAAGGAAATTACATTCTATTTTGATACAACAAAAATATTCAATTCCTGCGTTGAATTTGCTTATTTAACAGGAAATTAATTATGTAAACAAAGTTATAATTCTGAAATTAAAATTTTATGTATTTTTATTTGATAAGACTGAAACTAGAACACTGTATTTTTATTAAAATTACCACCTGTATTTGCAAAATATATTCTGTCAAAACTGTCATATTTCCTCGTGAGGTTCTGCTGTTTAGAGAATAGTATCCCACATCAGGAAAAAGTCACTTGCTGTTATACTTTAATGTACTATTATATACTGTGCATATTTAAAATTAGTATTTCCTTCTGTCTGTTTTTTGTGTTTAGCTTCACATCTCATAATTTTGAGGCATTAATATTTTATAGTGTAAGTATTTTTAAATGACAGTTGTAGTCATTATAAGAATGCTAATTAATTTCTATTTTTTGTTACCAGGGCATTTATTGTTGATAAGATGTGCTGTATTAACAGCAGTGAAAACAATAAGTTTGTTTTCAAGAATTTATATTTTGTCTAGTTAATGTACTTAATTTCTAACGTGGACAAATTACTTTTCCAGTGCCAGTGTTTTAAAACTTGTGGTCAAATCAGTTTGGGGTACTTGTTTTGAGAAAGGTAAGAAGTCTCTGAAATCAAGTGGGGTGGAATGCAGCATTTGTCCCTGAGCACTGCTTTGCATCTTTGCCAGATCAGCAGCAAGGAAAGCCGTACTTGTTGACTCCCCTCCTAGTGGGTGAATGCCAGACCATGAGTAGCAAGAGAATTTCCTTGGTTCAGATCTGAGAAAAATGCAGAACAATGGCCTGACATTTAAAGACTTAATTTACTATTAGCAGTGGCATAAATGACTAAGTCCTCTACAATGGGGAGAACTTAAAAATTCAGGTTTTTTCCCCCCATAAAATTATACTTTACTGTTCCTTTCCATGCATGACTGATCTTAATGTGTGTAACTTCAAAAACTAAAGCTGAAGCTCAACAGCAAGCAGATGCTTGGCATTTCCAGCAGTGTGTAAATTGCAGAAGTTCAGTACAATTTCAGAAATTGTTATGCTGCAAAGCATGCCTATCAGCTCAGCTGACCTTTAAGCTTCACTTCATGTTCACTTTATTATTAATTATTCCATTTCTTGTGTTTGTGAACCATGTTCTGTACTGAGGATGTGTAAGACCTGTTTTGCTTTCCACATCCTGTCCAACTACCTACATTGGTACAGATGAAAACATTGCACTTCCTCATGCTTGTTGCAGTCAGGAAAATAAAACTATAGGCTTTCATTAAATGTCACTAGTGAAGCACAGTTAACGGCTTACTCACTCACAGAAAATTATGAAATTATTCCCTAAAAATGTCTCTGTAGTAATAACTATTCAAATGAAAAACAAATTACAAGCAAAGACACTGCAATGTCAACAATATCATAGAATTTACTTCTCATAAAACTTTAGAAAATCCGGATCCATTAAGAGAAACTATTTAATCAAGCAAAGTTTTCAAACTTAAAAACTATGATGGTAAAATGAAACAGCAACAAAAAAGTTATTGTAGCATTTATGTTACCAATTTATTATTATTAAATTATTTGTGAATAATTACTATACCTGTGTTAATATCCCAAATACTAAAGAAATCGTTTCTAACCAAAACCAGAGCAGCATGGTAAAACAGGAATAAAAGATTGTCTATTCCTCAAAGACTAGCAACATTGCATTGTCTGTTGTGCCTGAAACAGAGAATTTATGCCCACGTGTAGATTCTTTCTCAGTAAAAAAAAAGCCTATTTTAAGTTTTGTTGCAGGGTAAAAGGTGGACTGATGGATGACCTAAGATTGATGTTTCTCTATGTGGATCTGCCAGATTAAGGCTTTGTTCAGAAGGAGCAGTTGAGCTTGGTAAGTGATGCTTTTTCCAAGCCCTCTTCCCCACTTCAAACAGTGTAGATTCTGCTTTGAGTTTTCCAAATTTCCAGAGCCTCACAGCCATATTTTAATCTTTTACAGAAAGCTGTCTCTTTGAAGAGTCCAGCAGCATGCCCTTGAGTTGGCTGATGTTCAGCAATCGATACTGCAAGTGTCATCAGAAATCTAATTAGTCCAGGTTTTTTTCTCTTGGTTTTCTGAAGATAAAGAAATAATCTGGTCTTTTCTCCTGATACTAATTTTCTTCAAGTGAATGGAAAATGATTGAAACAGTTATTACACATGTAAGTATTTGGCTTTCCTTTAAAAGATGGAAAGATGCTTCAGCAACGACTGACCTCACATAACTTCAAAAGCAATAGCGAGAGTACAGAAGTGCAACTTGCTCACAGAAAAGCTCTGACTACTCTTTCCTCACATAGGATTAAACTGAGAAAATGTTTTGATTTTTTGCTTTTGCTATATTGTTCTTCACTGACAATAATGTATTTTGTTCAGTCTTTCTATTATTAGAAAACCAAGGCACACGGTAGACATATTTATGCAATATTTCCCATAAATGTGTGACCCAGTAATTTAGCATGGCTGGATAATTTTGGGAAGGATGAAAGAAAAAAAAACCCCAACAATCTATCAATGATTATAATCTTCTCTCCATTTTGTCTTAATTTCCTCTAAGTTCTCTGTTCAGTCCTGTTGTGTTGCTGTTTAGATAAATGAAACCAACAGAACAGGAAAAATGCAAAACCCAGAATACTTAGAACTTTATAAAGAGGGGGACCCTAAATCTACGTATTCTTAAAGCTCTAACATCTTTACCTGCACTTGAACAACTTGAAAAAAATATAAATATATTACCTGCTGACCTTAAAGTTCTTAAAATAGGAATAGAGGGGAAACTATGCACTTTTAAATGCATATAGATTTTGGTGAATGGGATGTCATCTGCTGACATCCTCATAAACTGGGTTTTGCCATCTGTTTAAAAGACTTAAACAACTGAACTGGTGCTGTGGCAAAATTATTGAGCATCCTACAGGGGAACTCCTAAAGATAAATCTCCCTTCTAAGATTCTGTGTGTGATTTAAGTATCAGATTTATTTTTTTAAATGAAACTTTATAGGTATATGTACGATATACTATAGTATGCAAACTGAGAAGAAAGAATGGAAGATTTTTGGCAGCACACCTGCACACCTACATCTCCCCAAGCCAAGGTTAAAAAGTCAACAAAGCTTTAAGGTTTGATAAGCTATTTTTTTTAGTTCTAAACTTTAAAAAATCATTTTAAGAAAACACTGTGTTTTCCTTGTTTGCAATTTTGTAATGTGAAAGTGACTTGAGACATTGTGAATAGCACAAAAAGAACCATTGCTATTTTATACTAAATTCACTGAATTTCAGTGGAAAATAAACAGAAGAGAGACTGCACTGAGGAAATCTACCAGAAAATAATTCCTCGCTGACAGTTCCTACAGGGAAAGAGGAATAGGATTTTCCCAGGATGCAGGAGACTTGTGTTTTCACACTTTCATCCCCCTAAAGAAATTCAAAGGAAGATTTTCACCTTCTACAAGAGGATTCTGCACATTCTGTATAAAGTCTCCAGTACTTTTGGTTTTGCCTGTTCTACTTAATCTAAAGTATATTTACATACTCTATGTGGGCAGACCGTTACCAAATACAAGAAATTTTGTATTTGTATTTGTCTGATTTTTTATAAATGTTATGGAAAACATATGCATCAAATGGATTATATTTTCACTCAGAAGTCTTCTAGTACAATAGCTACATGATTCTATACTGAACAGATTGAAATCCAAGTATAATTTATGAAAGTCGATGGACACCCTGTAGACAAAACCTGTACAGCACTGAATTCAGTCATGTCTGCAAAGATTGCAGTAACATATCCTACATGCTGGTGATATTGTGAAATGTTTATTGTGTACTTTGAAAGATTTATATTCCTCCTTGAGCACTAGGGAAGTACCGCTTCCTGGATTGGCTGACATAGGTCAGCAACAGTGGCAAACTTAAGGGTTTTCATTGCAGAATGAGTCACACAGGGTTTTTTCACTCTTTCTTTTTGCTTTTCAATGTCCTTGATAAATTGAGGGAGAAGTAACCTGACACAGGCTCATTATGTTTGTAATTATATGTATATACACGTGATGTGATAAATAATATATATACGTGATATAATAAAGAGGCACTATAGGTAACCTTTGTAAAAAAACTGGTTTAAAAAAGGTGGTTTTCAACAAAACAGGTTTTAAAATATTACCTATTCTCACCTAAATGGTGAAGATTTTAACCCAACCTTCCAATTTTGTTGTTCACATGTATCAGTGGCGACACAGTAAAGATAACTGCCTGAATGCAAGACCTCACAGAACTGTTTCTAGAATGCAATTAAAAAATAATTTCAAAAGAAGGTTAAATATTTTAATTTCAGGACATAATTTAAGAATAAAAGACTGTGAAAGTCATGGCATGCTGTGAAATAATGTGTGTAGATTCACAAGTGTTGGTGTGCTGGAGGAAGATAAGTAGATGAGGACAGGGAAATGATTTATACTAGTATTTTCCAACCTTTATAAATCAGAGTTTGTATATTCACATCTTATCAATGTGCCATGTGAACTTGGTAAAGTGGGACAGTTTTCAATTTCAAGCCAATGAAGACTATTTGTTCTCTGGCTGAAGTGGTTTTCTGAGTTGTCATCCTCTTGAGCTTTTCATTCCTTTTTCTGCAGTTAGTCTACAGAGCTTTTCTAGCTGTTTCCAGCACTCGGCTATGACATCCCTCAGGCATAAGGGTACATTTCACACTTACAAAAAAAATCCCAGCATGGTATCCTCTTAAAGATATTATTAGCAGTAACTGTGTAGACTAGAAATAAAGAGAGTAGAGGGTGCTGGATCTGCTGAGGCCTTCTTATTTAAAAAGAGTATTGCATAGTGAGCAGAGTGACTATAGTTTCCTGTACCTTCTGATTTATAAACCACATTATTCTCTGGATTATTCGAATTTATCAAGAGAAAAGAAAAATATTCTGAGTTACTTGCAGTGGTGCAAGTGTTTGTTATGGATCCCAATAAAAAAGGCACTCAGACTCCATGAATATTGATTAAATTTCCATTTACTGGAAACAGCATAAGAAGGAAATAGAGGAGAACACAGATAATGCTAGACGGTAACCCTGAGCTGTGCAGCATCGACAGACCTCTAGGCACAGCTCAATGCACACATCCCGACTACTGAGAGGATCTCCAGCAGTGTGGGCTTCAGAGCTTGTAGGGAAGGTTCTTAGAAATAAACCACTCTATTCATAATCTCTACCACTGAGGAAAGTGATGCTTATATGAAAACATACTGCTTCACTTCAGGATAAAACTAAGTCATGCAAGTGCCAAGTAGGTACTGCTTACAGTCTCCCCCATTATGATTAGCGAGCTAATTTTATCCTGTAGCCAAGGGATATGTTCCCATCACAGCCCTGCACCTTTTCAGGTCAACATAGAATCATATAATGGTGTGGGTTGAAAGGGACCTTTAAAGGTCATCTAGTCCAACCGCCCTGCAGTGAGCAAACACAACTTCAACTAGATCAGGTTGCTCAGAGCCCCATTCAACTTGACTTTGAATGTTTCCAGGGATGGGGCAACTACCACCTTTCTGGGCAAAAGGATCACTATGACCTCACTGTACAGTAGTTTCCAAACTCATTAAGATTCACATGTACAATATAGATTCCTTTCTGGCTAGTGTTAGGCACTCAGTTTATCCAGTTTGTTCCTTCCCTTTCTTCACATCTGGGTCTTCCCCTAAATATTCCAATGCATATTCCTCCATCTCCCTAAAAATGTCCCATAAATTTTCCACAATCGTTCTTTCTTCTGTGTGCCATATCCCAATACGCAAAACACTGATGTGTATATATCATTCTGGGGAGAATTTCCTGCCTTGACTCCTCTCTGGGCTTGTGTCCTAGAAAGTAGAATCAATTTTTACTGATTAGGTCCCTAAGGTTCCTCCAACCATCATTGCTCTTGTGTTCCTCAATAAGCCTTTCTGTTGAATGTGGTGGGCCTTTATTCAGGTGAGAAAGATGACTATGGAGCCATCATATTAAATTGTGCTACTGTGTATGGGAAAAGTAGTAGGTTACATCAGAGGCACTTACTGTCCACTGTATTCTTCATAGACTAACTTTCAAATTTTCTGTTTTAAGGAGGAGATGTGATTTATAATAGTAACAACTAGTCCCTCTCCTTTGAAGGAAATAAATTCTTCATTAACATCAGAGAAAATTACTTAACCTGAGAACTTTTTAAGTTTTTGTAGGAGATGGTGTGGTGGTTTAGACCCTGCCGGGGCCTGAGCACCACGTGCTGCTG
>VZZY01018761.1:9780-28625 GCA_013400335.1 Eurystomus gularis | reverse complement strand
CCCCCCCCCCCCGACCTCGGGGTTGAGATAATGAGGATTTAATACAACAGTGTACAAGGAACAGTAAGAACAACAACAGCAACAACAACAGTGAGAAAACAAGGTACAAAACAAGGGATACAGAGCGCACAGACCAGCGGAGCGGACCCAAATGCACGCACCCCTCACCCAGGGTGGAACCAAGCAGAACCAGCCTCCGCATTATATGGATGTGGCTCCCTCCCAGCTCCTGGTGAAAATTAACCCTGTCCTGGTTCAGGCAGGACAGGGTTAATTTTCACCAGGAGCTGGGAGGGAGCCACATCCATATCCTATCCTATCCTATCCTATCATATCATATCATATCATATCATATCATATCATATCATATCTTATCATATCATATCCTGGATGAACCAGGACAGATGGTAGACTTAGAAAGGTGAAAAAAAAGGTGTTTAACACTTATAAACAACGAAAGTAGTGAGATAACTACCTTCTAAATCCATTATTGACATTTCTTCCCTGTCTCATTTCCATTCCCTCTCCTCTACAGTTAACATTTGGCTGTGGGAAGCTGTTTTAGACATCATCCACATCTTTCAAACAACTAGGTTTTTTACATATTGTGATAGCTTTGGCTTCATATCTTTGACCCCGGACATCTGACATGATGTCCTTTTATAATTTTGTTTTATTATTTTGTTACTCTTCTAATGTCAAATCTGCATTCCCAGACTGTTACACTGAATATAGCTTAAAGCTTTGGCAAACTGGTTCTTTTAACATTCCAAATAAGCACATACTTTGTTGCTCTATGATTTGTATGCATGAACTACATTTAAGGAGTTTATGAGCACTAACACATGAGCAATTAGCATTTAAAGGTCAGTACTTAATGTTTCTTTATCTGTCAGAGTAAGTTTTAATAGCCTACATGTGACATATTAATCTCATTATTAACAAAGTTACCATCTACAGAAGTTTTCATTGGTGAACGAGATGTTTTAGAAATCCCATTTAGATTGAAGTCAGCTATACTGCAGGTTTTCCCTATTCAGCATCCTCTGGAAAGATGCCGAAGAAGCACTTCACCTTATTTTTTATTGTGAAAGTGTTGTTTTACTTCCTGACAAGAACAAAACCATTTGTCCAAATTGATGCCTGCTATAACTCCAGGTAAAGCACGATCATCACAATACATCTACTAAATCATTGTGGTGGGACAAATTTTGCTGTTATTTACACCCACATATTTTCATTTTGAAGTGAGTGGACTTCAGAGAGACTAAAGAATGATCAAATCAAGCATTTTAATATTCAGCCATTAGGATTTGTTAATTAACTGGCGGATTCTCAAAGTCTCGACACAGTGATTCAAGAGTTTGCTGACAGTAGTTGATATTAATCTATTTTTGTTCATTTTCTTTGGGACAAATTTCTTCACTTGTTTTCACCTCGCTTTCTGAAAGTAAATGATTCTTTCCATCCCTGGTAAAATCTCAAGACAACAAACTTCCCAGAAACTTCTCTCCTATCGACTACCTGCCCAAAGCACTCTATGCATTCTGCCTAATTTTCATGGGATATGATTTCCTACAGACAAATGCCTACATCTGATGCATTGGCTTATTCTCTTCAAGGTAGTTCTTGTCATTTTATTTATAAAGATGCAATATCACATAGCAAATTTATGACATATCTACACCATGACAAATATGAATGGGCACAGGTTCCTGTTTCATTTTTCTATACCCACAGTCTAGGATGCTCAGTTGAGTATCCCACCCAATAGATATGTGAGGTACCAAACCTAGCTAACATTATAGCTCTATAGTTCTACCATGCTGGTATAATGTTCAGGAGCTGAGTTGGAATAATAACCAGAAGGCAGCTAAATTTCTGATATTAGATCACTTCCGTTCTATAGGATGGGTGCATCTTATTGATGCCTTTGTGGACATAGTCCCTTAATATACATTTCTGCTGTGGATAAAGAGTACTCAGAAAACATACAGAAAACCACCATGGCATTTGTGTTCCAGCATGTTCTGTTTCTTTCCATGTCTAGTACACTTGGGCCCATGATTGTGCAGAGCCATCAGCTATATGGCTCCAAAGTCTACAAGGACTTTCTGTTGACACTGTAATGTGTCACTAATGACATGTTGCTCCCTGAGCTGCTCTTTGTGTTTTCTGAATTTACTTTTAAGTAAGCTTCTGTTTTTCACAATTTCTATTAACAACAAAAGCTAAACGAATGATCCTAGTGCCATATTTCAACCCATATTGCATGCTTTTCTCATCAAAAAGTCTTGTCAAGGCGTGTTTGTTGCTATATTATCAAGAGTCATAGAATCATAAAATCATAGGATTGTTTGGGTTGGAAGGGACCTCAAAGATCATCTAGTTCCAAGCCTCCTGCCATGGGCAGGGACACCTCCCACTAGACAAGGTTGCTCAAAGCCCCATCCAACCTGGTCTTGAAAACATCCAGTGATGGAGCATCCACAACTTCCCTGGGCAGCCTGTTCCAGTGTCTCACCACCCTCAGGGTGAAGGACTTCCTTCTAATTTCTAATATAAATCTACTGTCTCTCCATTTGAAACCATTACCCCTCATCCTATCACTACAAGCCCTTGTAAAAAGTTCCTCCCTGGCTTTCTTGCAGGCCCCAGGACCACTAAGATCTTGATAGAAATGGACATTTGGTATTGTTTGCATGAAAAAGATCTACTTCTCCTTTCACATTCATTGCAGCTTCTCAGTGACAACTCCCACTTTAATGTTTCTGCATCCTGTCTTCAAATGCTTGGAGCTCTCTGGGGTTCTTTTCAATATTCCTCATCGCCACTAGGCTTTCACAACCATAGTTTGACAAGACAGATAGTCCTTGGCTTTCTATCTACCTTCAGAAAAACATGGCTTGGTAAACTATGTTCTAATATGGGAACACTTGCAAATAAAACAGGAATTCACTCAGATCCCCAAATAGATCTTTTGTATCACAAGAGAACATTTCCTCCTGAATGAAACTTGTCAAGCTCTGACAAAAAACACTGCCTGTAAATGCACTTGAATGACAGAATGATGAAGTTTCTTGTAACGTTCCTCCTACATAGCCAGAAAAATATGCTTTTCTGAGGAGTTTCTTGATTGTATTAATGTTAGCTACTATGTAGAACAGTTATTATATATTAGCTGGTACTGAAGTCAAAGAAGCTTTGGAATGACTGAAAGTCTGCTCTCTTTTTATTAAATAAAAAAATAAATAAACAAAAACAAGTCCCTAACATTAGATGTCATCATTACAATGCATTTTTTCTTGCATAGGGATTCTTCGGTCTCATCTCTTTAGAGTCATTACACTTTATTATTGTTATTTTTCACTTTAATCACCTTCCCTGTTTCTGTTTCTGTTTAATTGCAAATTGTTTTCCAAAGAGCTTTCCTCTGAGGACTCTACTATTGGTTTTGGCTGTATTGAAAAGAAAGGATTAAACTTTAATTCATTCCCAATTACAGTGAAATGAAGAATATGAACCAGTAGTGACATATACACTTCTCTAGAGGTGTATAAGAAATTGAAAGGCTATATCATTACTCATGCTGCTTGATAAAAACAAAAATAAGTAAAAATTCAACACAATAATGCCACTTTTCAGTATATGGACAGAATAGAAAAGAAGGTTATTTAAATGGAAACACTAAAATCATATTTAACAATCATGTTCCCAAGGTAACCTAAAATCTCTAGCTGTGTATTGACACAGCTATGGATTTATCCATCTATCCTCTGCATATATCGCTCATCTATCATTTGTCTTTCGTATCTTATCTCTTACGTGTCTCCTTATATCTGCCTTGCTGAAGTTATATATATCTTATATATATCTTACACCTGTCTTTGTTAAAAAAGAGGAAAGATATGGCGACAGATCCAGGGTTGTTCTTTAATTGCATGGTGATTCTATTCCCCACCAGCCTACTTAGTGCTTTTGTAATTCTGAGTTGTAAAGAGTATAAATCAATACCCACTGCAAATGGAATGATTAATCAGAGAAATGTAAGATGGTGACTTTCTTTCTTGATTCCTCATGTATGCCAAACATGGTAAAGGAAATTCCAAAGGACCCATATATTTTTCAAAGTTTTAAGGACTCAGTTCCACTATGTGCAGATTGATAAACTTGCAACTGACTTTATTTTGCAAGAACTATAAAAACTGTCTCCTTGGCCTGCGGAGGTTGTGCAATCTTCCAGGATCATTATCAACAGAGAATGCGTCACTCTTCTCATTTACAAAGCTAATTGGAGAAACAACAGTTCCAGAGAGCAGCCAATTTGGATGCCAGAGAATTTAATGAAAGCACATTATTATAGTCTCAACAAGACTTCTTTCAGGTTATTATGTGCTCAACAAGAACTTTGTAGCACAGTTTTTTACTCCAGATCTTTTGAAAACATGAACTTGAATTTCTTAGGAAACAAAAATATAAAACAGGTGCACTAGATAAATCATTATCTCCTTCTATGACCTGGCAAATGTCAGTAACATATTTTAAAGAGGAGCGAAATAACAGAGTGTTACCCAGTACCCAGTACCCAGTGCTACCTCTCTCATGTTCACTGTTGTCTTCTTCCAATCTGTAGATTTAACAGAGGTGGTCTCTTAGCAGACTTAGCAGACTTTTGCCATGTATATGTCAGATTACATTTCGAAAACATGCAAGTTTCTATTACTCAAAATGTAATATGCCAATTAATTTAACAGGCACTGCATAAAAAAAAAATAAATTATTTTTAGCTTCATTTTACATTCATTTCAGTTGCACCACCTTTGTGAGGAAGACTTATCCGAATCTTTTTTATAATATGTTTCACCAGTAAGCGATCGTAACCTGCTGGATGCACTCTTGCTAGCAAGGTGTATAGTTGGCACATGGCTCAACACGTTCTTCACCAGGACCCCCAGTTCCTGCCTCTCTAAGAGCTGTTCAGCACCCAGTCTGCATAGCAGCACAGCTTTGCACTTGCTATCGTTGGACCTCGTGAGGTTATGGTCAGATCATTTATCCTGTTCAGGTTGCTTGTACCCTGTAGGACAATCCTGCCCCAGCACATCAGTCCTCACACCTCTCTACAAATTTCTGGTTGGCACATTTCATTCCATCATCCTGGTCACTAATAAAGACATTAAGAAATATGTGTATGGTCTAAGCTTTGGCTTTACTGAATCCACTGAAGCATGGGATCTTCCCAAGCAGACAGCTGAGCAAACTAAGATCTTAAGAGGCAGACAAAAATATTAATAATAATAATAATAATAATATCAACAAAACCATATTTTATGTGGGATATATGAAAGATCTATATATGTACAACTGAGGAAGCAGAAAGAAGTATCTGATCAGGGATCTCACAGTTATAGTTTTTAAGATGTTATAGTGTACATAATGTCCCTCAGTGTATGTCAGAGTCTTTATAATGGAACTTCTAGGGCAGAATCCCTTCTCAAATGTGTATCTTTGCAAACACTTCCTTTTTCAAGGTAATGAAAGAATTCTGCATAATAATAACAGAATGCATGAAATAGAAAATAAATATTCTTGCTGGAAAGTCAATTTTCAATGACATAGTGTAAAGATTAGTGGGTCTGAATGTTATTTTTGCCTATGGAGTAATAACTTCATTGACAGTGAATAGTTGCATAGTCATTAGAGAGCAGCATAATAATCAGCCAAATATTATTATTTATTTTAAAGCATATTTTTGTCTGTGGATAAAAAGCAGTGCTCATGTTGAGCCAGTGAGCCAATGATGCGGAAGGTACATTGTGAGTGCTCTGTTTCTATGAGATCTTCCCAACACAAATGAAGGTCCGGGAATCTCAACTGCAGGCTAGGGCCCAAAAATCTATCATATTTTTTACTTTTCTTGACCTAGGAACACGGGAACTTCCATAACATGCTACAGGAAAGGTTTGCCTAGCCCAGTATTTCTCATCTGTCAATGAGGAAGGTAAGGAGAAACCTACAGTGACATCAAAGCCTTTATATTCCCAGATATAATCCTTGATTTATTCCCAGATACAATACTGACTTTTCAAGCTAGATGTGCTTGTAAACTGCATTCTTTCTCTTACTATATATTTCATATCTTCTTAAGAATCTTTCTTTATTTAGATAGTAGAAGTTGTTACTGGTCCATGCAAATAATGTATTTTATTTATTTGAAATTTATTGCTCTATAATGCTTTTGTTACTGGATGGCTTTAGTCTCTTTAATTTACCTTCTCTTCTGTTCCTCAGGTTATACAGCCTCAAAACCCAGTACCATAACTCTCCATATTAAGGCAGTTGCTTCTCTGAAGAAGCCCACTGAGTATAGCAGTATTCCTCATATTAAATTGCCTATTAGAGTTGCTGTGAAAGTAATTACATCTGGAGCATCTTTAGTTTTTCTTATGAGCCTTTACAATGCTGTAATTATTTTATCTCCTTCGACTTTCTCTATAACATCCTGCTTTAATTGTAGTACCTAAGAAAATCTGTATTCTGGTCTGTATTTTTTTACCGATTGTTGGAAACTGAGTAAACATTTCTCAGGGCAAGCAGTTTTACCTACTGATCAGGTGTGTAAGTGAGTAGAGAAGGAGAAAAGGAAAAAGCAATATGAAGGAAAACTGGCTCACCAATGTGAGGTGTATTTTGTGTTGATGAGGTCCATGCAGTTCTTCATGGAATGTTACCACTACATCATCACAGAGTTACCACTACATTCCCTATATTATTCCTAAACATTTTAGCTCACTGGAGAAACCAGCAAAAGAATTTCATTAAAGAAAATTGCTTCTTCAGGCCTTAAGTCTGAGTAGTACCGAGACAATAACTAAAGAATAGAAGTTTTATGTTTGTAGTATGATGTTACTTCTAAATTCTTCGGTTCTGGACTGCTCCCGAATCCAAAGGATTGAAGTTGATGGAGTAAAGGACGCAGACTTTATACAAGCTGGCAGATTTTCATTTAAACATCCAGCTTTCCTATCTCTGTTTCAGATTGCAGAGCAAATATGGGCCACGAATAAAAAGATAAAAGATTTTTTCCTAATAATGGTTTTGAATATATTTTTACTTCAGGAAGATTAAGAAGATGCTTTTTGGACTTTTTTTCTGACTGAGATTTAGTGAAGTGACTTATGTATCTCGGCCAGAGATGCAAGGATTTAAAAACTGCCTTGAACATTTAGCCATTGCTATTGTTGTTGCTGAAGTTTCTTATTTCATTTTACAGAGGAAATTGGGCTGATGATTACTTGGTTTTGTTTGTAAAAGCGATTACTGTTTAAACCAAAGAACAGATAATTTTATTTTCTTTATGAAGGCTTTGCTTCATTTTACTGTATCCTTAGGACTACAAAAAGAACGTGTGCTGCTTGGCTAAATCAAGACCCAAATAAGCTGTATATAGTGAAAGAAACATATACACAGGGTTTTAAGTGTCCGCTTGTGGGATTTTTGTCACCAAGTTACTAAAGTTAATTCACATTATACTTACAAGGCAATAAATATAATGATTACAATTGTTTCTTGTGAGGTGGTATGAACAAGAATAAATTACTTTCTAAAATGAAACAATCTGAAGTGATGTTGGTCCTTTGAGTCAAAACTGAGGCAATCTATCACATAGGTTAGTTTACATCTCTGGAGGACAAAGTGCGTTTATTACTTAAACATGAAGCCATAATGATAGTGATTTGTTACAGCTAGACAGCAGTGATGCATTATTACCTTCTATGTATCTTAACATCTTTATGGAAAGCTCAGTGTTAATAGTTAACTTGTAATTAATAAGAAATAAATATAAGTCACTGACTGAAAACGTCCCACTAACTAGTAATGTAAAAAAGGACAGTCTCACAAGTCGTCACTTTTTTCCCCGGCATAAAAGCCAAAAGTTATTATCATTTATTACTGAAACGATTTGATATATATTTGGAAAGGTCAAATAATGATGCTGGGTTATGAAACAGAAATTGGAATAATGGTGGAAAGGAATATAATTTCTATTTTAAGTGATTTACATTAAGCTATAAAAATGTATGTCTACAATCTCTGGATACTTCAATTATGTTACAGGGAAAAACAGCCACATGGAAAGCCAACATACATTAGATAACAAAAAAATACCAAATACTTGTTTCTTTGTATTATTCTGTGCTGTACTGATGTGATGGAATCAAAAATCACCCCAACTTACCCTTCTCCATAAATCTGTTTACCTTTTACTTCAGCTTTAAGAAATTTCTGGTTAGTTTTTTTTTTTTTTCTACAAATGCAACAGAATAGAAAATTATTTTAGGCACCTAATCTATGTTTGCTCAGAATACGTTGTTTCAAAGGAGCCTGCTGTTAACCATCTGAGTCCTGAATTTTCTTGAAATCAAAACTTTTAACGTCTTAGTTTGAGCAGCTAAAATGGCTGATATTTTTTTCTATTAAGTCAATAAATACTTATATCAAATGTCTCCTGCCTAGATAGATAACTTTAAGTGGCTATTAACTGAAGAAAAAACACAAAACTCTCAGAATTTCTGCAATGCTTTAGTAATTCTGTGCTCTCAGACTTCTTTAGTTTTCATTATAATTTGTATCAATGCCGACAAAATTTGAAATAGAGACAGCAAAATGTAAATCCATGATCCTCAAATCACCAAAAACCCTTCAGATCCTCCAAGTTCATATATATGACTCAACTAAACACTGAACTTAGAACAGATGGCCTAGGTAATCATCAAACATTAACAATACAAGAGTGAACTTCCCAAGATATCTGAATGCTCACAACCATGACATCTGATATATTGCTTCATTCTAGCTAAGAATGAAGTATTAGACTTCTACAAGACCATGTAGAACTGGTTGATCTTTACCTCTCAAGTTATGGTAGCTCTGAGACACACGTTTCTAAAATTTTATGGCATTGCAGTCACTGAATTCATTTTTTAAGTTTTTTTTTTTCTTTTTACCATTCTTTCAACACATGCTGTTGAAAGATAGGTGAATGACTGTTCTGGGAGACACAGAATCTCTTCCCACTTGCACTGGGCTATATTTAAGCAGAACTTGTTTCCCTGCATATTTTGATAACTTTAAAATATAGATACCCATTTTTATTTGATTGCTTTAACACCTCTTTCTTTGAATAAGTCTGCATATTCTTGATATCTGTTTACTTTATTAATATGTTGCAAACTAGGTAAGACATGACTTAAAAAATCACTGTGTAATGCTCCTCCTGAAGCTAAAACCCCAGTAAGTACAATTGTGATTATTATCTTCCATCATTATTCTGTAGCCTGCAAATAGCATAAAATTTAGAAAATCATCCCGCTCACTCAAAACATGTGGTCACACAAAACACATGAAAATCTGCAGACACTATTGTCCTGAACCTCTACTGCAGACTGAAGAATCTCCAAACCTATCGTTCATCCGTGTGAAATTATTATGCAAAGGTGGGCAGGGGGAGAACCTTATACATGCCCAATTTACACTGAATGAAAACATGAGGATTATTTTACAAGGCTGTAAAATTTGGGGTTGTTGCTTTCACTCTGGGGAACATGCAACAGACCACTGAAAATTTATTTGGTATTGCCTAGAGGAACTCTGACATGCCAAAATAAATGGAAGGAAATTAAAATACAGCCATTCGGTAAGAATTCAGAACTCTGCTGTGTTCAACAGGCCTAGATGACTGAAAAACCTGTTAATCAGCATTTAATTTTTTTACTCCTGCAAAAAACAAAATCCTTTTGGTATTTGCTGTGCTTTATGTAATGTCATCTAAAGAACTGACGGATTGTGTCAGTTGGTATTTGCAAGGAAAACCTTGCAAAATGTATTCAATGGAATGATGCAACTTTTTTTTATAGATCAGTTAGTATGTGCTATTTCAGGAAAAAAAAAATCACTAACAGCCTGATGAAACTACCTAGAAATAAATGAAAGGAGCCATTATTTTTAGAAAGAAAGATGTAGATGGCTACACAACTTTTAAGGACAATGCAGCTCTCAAATCTTGTCCTTAAAGCACTTGAAACTGCCTACACAAACCTTCTTTTGGAAAGGGTTTTTTTGTTGGGTTTTCTCCCCTCCCTGAAGATACATTTTCTAACTCTAATCATATCCCCATTAAACCGCTAAAATTGCAAACTCACTCAGCTCTGAAGTACAGGCCTGTGTGTTTACCTTGAACACAGCATGCATAGGTCAGTCTTTGCCACTGTATGATATGCCCTTTGAGCAGGCTTAGTTCCACTTGAGCAGCCCTCTTCAATTACATTGCTCTAAACAGACTCAATTTGTCATGCAAGATTTCACTTTTCTTGAAAGTACAGAGGACTCTCTCTCAATTTTGATAAATTTCTTTGCCCTTTCGCAAGTAACCCCTGAGGCTTCTATGTGCACAGCTTCTTTTTGACTGCTGTTACCTCATGGGGTAGAGAAGCGTGTCCCGGCATTAGGGACAGTGCTTTAACATTTTCACACAAGTCAAGCTGACTTCCAAGTGAATTGTGTTCTACTGATATTGCAAATGGTCAACTAGAAGTCATAGACATTATGTTAGTCTTCCATTCTTGAAGGTGAACAGTGAAAATCTGTAATGGGATGGACTGGGGTTTTCATAATGAGTCTAGCACTATACACACACTAAATGTTGTTGGATGAACAAGACACGCTCACCCCTTTTATTTCTCCCTGTTAGTCACTTTCTGTAACAAGCATATTAAACCATGTAGGTTTTTTATCTAGCCATATTGACAAAATTTTCTAACGAAAGCCTCTTAACCTTATATAGGAACTCATCATATATATTGGAAACCTTTCTTTTCAATAATAAAAATTATCTCACGTTTTTATAATCATCATCGTTTAACCCCAGCTGGCATCTCAGCCCCACCCAACTGCTTGCTCACTCCCCTGTAGTGGGATAGGGCAGAGAATTGGAAGGGGAAAAGTGAAAAAACTTGTGGGTTGAGATAAAGACAGTTTAATAGGTAACGCAGAAGCTGCATACACCGCAAAGCAAAACAAGGAGTTCATTCACCACTTCCCAACAGCAGGCAGGTGTTCAGCCATCTCCAGGAGAGCTCCACCATGTGTAACGGTGACTTGGGAAAACAAGCATCATCACCCAATACATCCCTCGCCTTTCTTCTTCTGTCCCCAGCTTTATACGTTGAGCATGATGTCATATGATCTGGAATATCCCTTTGGTCAGTTGGGGCCAGCTGTCCCGGCTGCGTCCCCTCCCCTCCTTGTGCATCCCCAGTTTGCTCGTTAGTGGGATGTGTGGGGAACAGAAAAGGCCTTGATTCTGTTTAAGCACTGTTCAGCAGTAACAAAAACATCCTTGTGTTATCAATGGTGCTTCCAGCACAAATCCAAAGCACAGAGCAGCCACTGTGAAGAACACTACCTCTGTCCCAGCCAATACCAGCACTATAGTGTTCAAAGTGCCTAAAAGCACTTTGTAAGCCTAAATAGATGCACAGGTATTAAATGAAAGCATTTTAACTATCACTGGACTGTAATCTGAGGTTAAGTAGACAGTTTGCTTCTTAACATGCAGAAATCATTGCAATGGCTCTCAGTGGTGTTGAGTCCTAAAAAGTAAAAACAAAATAGGCTGTTATTAACAAGGGGGAAATTCAGTAAAAATGTAGCACACAATGTAAAATCCATATAGTTTAATTTGCTTCAACATTGCGCACATGTGATTCACACACATCTTGCTTTAGCAAGATAATCTCTTGCATTCATGCAGGCTATCACTCCAGTATGACCTCTTCTTCAGGAGATATTTCCAGGAAATTTCAGTAGTAGTTTTAGAGTTGTTTCTTGTATTCTGTTTCCCAAACCAGAGCTTCAAACTCTATGGAAGGATTAGCTGCTTTACAGCAGGGCAGTATCATTTTTTATCTTCACTCAGAAAGCACCCTATGTAGAAATCCATGTCCTAAATACTGATTTTGCAAAATGCAAACAAAACTTTAAGTTCTGACAATTCAGGCATTACAGTGGGTTGAAAGTGCTATACAAATGTAGAAAGGTACAAAACTGGATGTGCTGATGTCAGATGCAAATGTTTCTTGTGCCATTTTCTTTCTGATCTGATTCCCCAGTAAGCATGTAGGACAAAACACAGTAAATAAAGCAAAACATATATTACAGGAAATCAGTGTAAATTCCATGTATTTTATATTCACTTACCTTAGATAATATTTATATTGAAATTGTCAAAATGCACATTTAAGAACACATACACAGACCCTTGTTATGGACTGAATCTCTCATCATAAAACTAGAAGAATTCTCTATGAACAGGTTATATATTTTCTTTATTAAAACTGCAGTAATAATTTTTTTGGGTCAGTTCTGTAGCTCTTTCCTGCTGGGATGCAAGATTTCTGTGAACCCTAGAAAGACTTCTAGAACAGGACAGTCATCATCGCCTACATTTCCTTCTGCCTTGATATCCAGACTGGCATCAGCTCTGCCCAGTAGCCTCCTTTCCACGCTGCTTGCCTCCCATTTGGAGGTCTTGGCACGACTGACCACAAGAGCAAAGCCTGCTAAGTTTCCTTCTTGACAATCTGTCAAAAGGCACATTAAAAAATAATTGGAGAGAAAGTACACAGATTTTTAAAATATATTGAGTCATTTTTATTCGATGCTTGACTGAGCAAGTTCCAAGACACCTTTGTCTCTGTTCTCAACAAGACAAAGCTGCTGCTTTAACAGAAGAAATACGAAATACTACTGTCTCCCACATACTAAACTCTTGGGATTTACTGTTGTTGGCCTTTGATTTAGCAGCAAAGTCAACAGGTAAAACAGCCAGTGTTTTCAGGTCAGTCTTTGTGTTTTGTTCGCCTTTTTAAAAAATAAGACTTCACGCTGTTGTTTGGCTATGTCAAAGATGACTGAAATGCTATAGAAAAAAAGCCTTTAAAACTAGTAACCAAAAATACAATGACAAAGCAAGACCAACCAAGCATAAGCCCTTTAAAGTAAAAGAACTAGAATGATTTACACTCACTGATAATTCGGACTTATCTTGCTACTTACAAGTGTGAGGATATATTAGCACTGATAATTACGACAGCAACATAAACATTTAGTCTGGGCCTTCTCTCACAAGGATTTATGAACACTCTTATCTGATTTCTTTATTTCTCATCATCATTAATAATTAGAATAGTCCTCAACATTTTGTCATCAGGACATAGTAATCAGATAGATAGAAGAATTTTCCAGTGTGCATTTGAATACTTGCCAAAGTAAAGGATGGTGGCACAAAGCATTACAAATATGTAGATTAAAATTGTCCTTTGACACAAAAGATACTAGCTTTTTTCCGGCTCCTCTGCAAAATAAATTTTGGGGTGGACATGTGAAAGATTTCTGTCCTAGTTAATGGGCTACAAATCAGGATATTATATAAAAAGACATTTTGTTTCTTTCTCCTGAGATTAAACTTTGCATTAGTGTTGTTGCATTCAATTAACACATATCCTTAGCTCAACCTATTTAACTTGTTTGAAGAACTACTGCAGGTCATCAGAAGGAAGAAACAAACTTCAGTCTGTAATCATGGAATATATTGCAAGTTCAAAGAAAATGTAAGGTACTCGATATCATAATATAATTCTACAGAAACTTGTGAATGGTATTCCTTTACTTTGGAATTATGCACTAATTTAACTGGCTATCTTTTGGTGGCTGAGATATCTATTTTTATATTAACTTACCAAAACAATGGTGACATCACTGCTGTGTCTGGAATCTTCTGGGGACAAAATTAACTTTAGCATGTGTATAACTTAAGAGATCAAATCCAAAACATCAGTGTAATACATTTTGTGGACTGATGACTTTGTATCCAGGTTACTACCTCAAATACATGCTGTCTCCTGAAATGAATGAATGGAGCAAAACTACCAGTAACACACAGGGTCCAATAGTTTTCAGACAGTTTTAAGTATACAAAGGTACACACACACACTAAACTTTGCGAACCACCTCTCTGCCTACCAGAAAGGTCAAAATTGCTTCAAAGTTCAATTCATTGGCTGCCAGTTTCATCAGAGCAACAAAGAATTTGAGATGGTCTTGTCTCAAAGTTATTCAGTGTTCTCCATATGTTACTTGATTACTCTCTTTTGATTAATCAAATTGATATTTGAGGGTACAACTCAACATTCAGATCCCAAAGGCTGAGGAATAAAAATCTGTCTTTAGTTTCTTCTGGTGTGCTTAGGATTGTTACATATTTGGTAATCATGGAATGGTTTGGGTTGGAAGGAACCTCAAAGATCATCTAGTTTCAACCCCCTGCCATGGCAGGGACACCTCCCACTAGATCAGGTTGTTCAAAGCCCCATCCAACCTGGCCTTGAGCACCTCCAGCGATGCAGTATCCACAGCCTCCCCAGGCAACTGCTTCCAGTGTCTCACCACCTTAGAGTGAAGACTTTCTTCCTTACCTCCAATATAAATCTACCTTCCTCTAGGTTCAAACCATTACCCCTTGTCCTATCACTACAGGCATTTGTAAAAAGTCCCTTCCCAGCCTTCTTGTAGGCCCCCTTCAGATAGTGGATTGCTGCAACACAGTGTCCCTCTAGTCCAGGGGTCCTCAAACTTTTTAAACAGGGGGCCGGTTCACTGTCCCTCAGACACTGTCGGGGGCCAGACTATAGTTTGGAAAAAAATGAACGAATTCCTATGCACACTGCACATATTTTATTTGTAGTAGTGCACAAAAAAAACAGGAAAAAGAATGCCATATCTGGCCTGCAGGCCGTAGTTTGAGGACCTCTGCTCTAGGCTTTCCCTATAGCCTTCTCTTCACCAGGTTGAACAAGCCCAATTTTCTCAGCCTGTCTTTGTAGGAGAGGTGTGCCAGCCCTCCGAACATCTTTGTAGCCTTCCTCTGGACTCTCTCCAACAGGTCCATGTCCTTCTTGTGCTGGGAGCTCCAGAGCTGGACGCAGTACTCCAGGCGGGGTTCTCACGAGAGTGAAGTAGAAGGGCAGAATCCCCTTCCTTGACCTGCTGCCCATACTGCTGGGTGTGCAGTCGAGAATATGGTTGGGGCTTTCTGGGCTGCACTTGCACATTGGGGAGTTTCTGTAATCAGGGATTTTCTGTAATACAGAAGAGTCTCTCCTGCTGAATGTAGAAACCTTTCTGCTTGCATGATAAAGGAAGATACAGTAGGAAAATTGGCAGCATAGACATTTACTGCTTCCAATCAAACCTAAATGCCATTTGCATAAACAGCTTGTGGTTTATACAGTGATCCCCTTGTAAGCCTTGCAGACAAAGATAAATGTAATTAGAAGATTCACATTAGCCAAAGCCTCAATTTGTGTTTCTGGGTTTGGCACACCTACACCCTCAGTAATATCCAAGAATCATTCTGAATAGCTGTGTTTGTTCACTCCAGAACAGGGCAGAAGAGCAAAATGCAAATTCAAAAGACTACACAAACTCAAAATGGTACACAAATTCAAAAAGGTGTCATAATTCAAAATTGTCAGTGATACTGTTCTTATTACTTATTCGTAATCTTGGCTTTTGGTGCAGATTAACCAGTATCTTAAACTTTGAAAGTTATTGTGATTATTTATTCATAATAGTGTAGAGAGAGCAAAGTTAATCAGAAAAGTTCAAGTCACATACACCATGTAGCTGCATGCCTGGAAGAATCAAACTCAGCACCAGGCAAGGTGGCAGCCATCACTAAATCGATATCTGGTGTTATCTGGATGTCTGGAGGAGTGTGAAATGGGGTGGAGGCCCTGTGGTCCCCGTTCCCCATTTTTCATCCCTAAACAAAAAAGAGCCATTGCCTCCACCATGCAGGTATGAATTAATGGACTTTGTGACATTAACATAAGCGATAAGATTGTCTATAGTCATCCGCACCTGCACGTATACCCTGGTGATGTAATGTGAAATTTGAATATAAATATCACCCCAACCTCGGCCAAAAAATTGGGACAGGATCAGCTTGGAACCATCCTGACAACAGGATGAATTGACGGATTCACTCCCTCTCCAGCACCCTCACTCAGGACACCTTGTGGGTAAGATTATTTACCTCAGCTCATGCTGAGTGACATACTTTTCCTCACCAGGTGTATTTCACATTTCTCCTCAGGTGCATTTCTATGCTTCCACAAGTGTATTCTTGTTTTTTCCCTTTTCTTTTCATCGTGACCGTACTGTCTTGTGCTCCACTGTATTTCTGTTTGCCCCAGGGGCCGGGCTTACAGCGGGCAAGTGGTTGTTGTTAGTTTGCGTGTGTGTGTCGGTTTTAGTGCGTTGTTGTTATATTAGTTATACAACCCTTGGTGTACCTGTAGCTCTTAATTTATCACCGACAATCCAAAATAACCTGCAAATGTTGCTGTAAATAAATGATTATTATTTGTTCCCTCATTTGCGTCTGTCACATATTCAGTGCCAGACTCACAAGACTGGATTTATTCCCCCATTTTCGCAACAAAGAGTGCTTAAATGATTAATCTGGACTGTATTCATATGCTACTGAAGAGGGAATTAATTATCAAACAGGTTCAATCAAGGTTGGTTTGGGTTTTTTTCAGAAATAAGTATCACAGGAGGGTAGGAAGAAGATGAAGCCAGACACTTTTCAGTGGTGCACAGTGTTAGGATAAGAGGAAAAAGAGAGTAGTAGGAACACAATTAAATGTAACTTAATTATTCAAATAATATAATTCATTAATTAAGTATAAGGATTTCCAAATCTATTTATTTATTTATTTTAACATTGAAGATGGTCAAATTTTGGAACAGATTGTCCAGAAATGCTGTGGAATCTCCATCCCCAAATATTTTCAAAATATTGACTGGTCTGATCTGAAAGCATCCTGATTTACTTTGCCCTGCTTTGAAAAGAAGGTTGGGCTATAGGACATTCAGAGCTTTTTTCAATCTAAATTATCCAATGATGACACAGATATACTCACAATATGTTATATTTGCAAGTTTACATTTTATAATGTATTCTAAAATATTATAATATATTTTCTTACTGGTTGCTTTAAAAGTAAATACACATTATGGATGACATAATAAACATATTATTAGCTGGGAAATAAACACTTTCTGACAGGTTAAATTGTGCCTTTTCTCATATGTATGCACACAATAATGTTTTTGAGGTCTTGAACAATTGAAACAACTGGTACAAGTCTGAAGAGCTCACTGGGCTTCAGCTGCTTACTAGGTAAGACTGTAAACTCTGCCTAACCTGTAGCTGCCTTCTTTACTGCCTTTTTTTCTGTCTTAGATCCTACAATAAGACTAAATTAATATCCAAAATTTTGAAACTTACTCAAAAAAAAAGAAAGCAAATACCTTGAAAATATTTGAGCTATTTTTTACTGCATAATAGAATTAGAAAAGTTTAGTTGCCCCTTCTGTTTAAAAGTATTTACCTTTTTTAAAATAATGACATCAGAATCTATTTTAGTATTTTATGAAGGATCATCTCATACAACAAAAGTCTTTCAGATGGACTACATGAGGAACTGGAGTGGACAGATCAACCAGAATCTAACATTTTCAGTTGTATATCTGTTAATTTGTATTCAGAGATTTGAAATTATTTAGCATCTGGGACTGAAGAGAGTTCCAGAATTTTAAAGACTCTAGCTGCAGATAGATTGATATTGTGTAAGCTGGAAAGGATACTTAAAAGATTGGAAACTGGAACAAGACTGTATTGTGCTGTGATGGGGCTTTGGGGAATTAAAAGACCAACCTTTCCTAAAGTGCTTAGACAGGAACGGTAGAGTCTTTATGGGTGTCAGGGGAGGGCCTTCTATTACCTCTTCTAAACTGGAGTGTTTATTTTGCCTACACAACACTAATAAATTCCAAAGGGAGTAATTACAAATAACTTGAAATTCAGTAACAGCAGATGTTTACTTTCAACTCTTTTACAGCTATTATTGCCCAAGTTTAAAGTGCCTTCTCTGTGTGAACATTTTTAATTAATAGATTTCTGTATGTGCCCACATGGCCAGAAGCTGCCTCCTAAATAGAGCAAAACCATATTTTAAAGTAATAGTAACTATTGAATAAGATATGGCTTTGAATCTCATGCAGGAAGATGGAGGTCTAAAATCTTTCCATACTTCAGAGATGTTTGATAGCTTTTTGGATTGAACAGATGGTCTTAGTTTCCTGTGAACAGCTATTTTCCTTCTACCCAGTCAGCACTTAAAACCCAATTTAAAACCTGGATGATCAATTTCTCATTTTATTTTAGTCATGGAAGCAGAACTTATTTCCTTTCTCCACCAGATACTGGTACTGTCATGACTATGACTTTTTTTGTTACTGACTTTAAGGATAGAATAGGTGTTAGTTTTCCAAAGCTGCTCTTTTCAAAAAATCCAATGTGTTTTGCAAACAATAAATCTTCCAGCAAGAAGATTTTAAGTTTCTTCCTGATACATTTATGCTCCCTGATTCTGAAGTTACAACATGACAGAAAAGCTGGATTCACTGCAAAATATTCCCTTATTTATGGAAGAGAGGCATTTTGAGCCTTGTGGTGAACCAACCACATGATTTCTTTGGCCTTATTAAAACAGCTAATAAAGAACTACATTTCCCAGAATTACTTACAAAAAAAAAAAATCCACTAGGAAGCCGGAAGTGTGATAACACCTGCCATAAATATCGAAGAAAACAAACTTTCTCTTTTCCGCTTCACTACACAAAGGGAGCACATCGCTCCTGCCAAGCGCGCCCCC
>VZZY01018760.1:0-48790 GCA_013400335.1 Eurystomus gularis | reverse complement strand
GACTACTAAGAACCTTCAGCTTCTTTGCTAGTCAGTGCAGTTGCTTTCAGTTATCTGTGGAGAATGTTTCTTAAATTCTTGAGCTGCACTGCAACTGTCTGCTTTGGTTAGGAACACACAGCAGTCACAGCAGCTGGAACTGAAGGCACAGCTGAAAGCTACAGGACAGTCCTATGGAAAATCTTGGTTATTTCTAAGCTTGATTGGGCAAAGCATTCATGAAGGTGCTGAGGTATTAACATCTTTGCATTAAGGCATTTGAAAACCAGGACTTGCAAAAAAAGTGCTGACAGTGTATATCTAGGATACAAAAGGAGTTTTGTGGAATAATGCTCTGTAAGCTGCCCTAACTCTTTAACCTGCTATTCTGCAAGGCACCATGTGTTTGCTATGTTAAAGGGAGAGCCACATGGTACGAGAGCTGGACGTATGAAAAGTGTTAAAAAAGGAATCATAGAATCATAGAATGGTTTGTGTTAGAAGGGACCTTCCAAAGTCATGTAGTCCAATCCCCCTGCAGTCAGCAGCGACATTAGATATCCCTCCCCATAAGTGTGAAGAAGGCCATTATCAATTTCCAGTGAATGGCAAAGCAAGGCTGTTTCTAGCAAGTTTATGGGGAAGAGCTCCAGAGTACTAAAAAAAAATGTTATTTTACTTTTAAACTTCAGAGATACAATTTAAAATGAGTACCTTAATTTCATGTCCAGTTCTCAAGTTACTTAGAAATAAGCTAAGCTTAAAAAAACCTGATAAGCATCTGGCATGCTACATAAAGGGAATTTTTAATGTGATTGGAAATTTTTACCATAGTCCAAATGAGTTTGTCTTTTTTTTTTGAACAATGACACCAACCTCTGAGATAAGCCCCATTTTATCTCCTAAGTAAAGTTGAATTATGGTTGGAAAAAAAGGCGTTTTGAAAATTCAGAATATTTGTCTTTCAGAACTGGGATGTGGTGTAGGATGAGAGTGTCTGAGGTATGTCACTGGTTGCATTTTCTGAGTGTTTTATTTACCATGGAACTGCATTTTTCAATGGTTAGTAGTTTGGAAGCTATTCTGACACAGGATGTGGCTTCACTGGAGTCACTATAGCTATGCTTTGCCTAGAAACATATTATCAGAACCATCATATATATGGTGTATTTTACAGCTCTGGGTCAAATTGTGAAGTGCTGAGATGAGAAATGCAGTAAGTAGTTCATAGGTGGCAAGACAAGAGCCTGTATCATGGTGCAGGTGGCAAGCACTGGCAGCTGATACAGCTCCTCAATTAGTCTTTGTAACCTCTGCTGAACTCAGTGCACTGATAATAGTATTTCTTCCAGTAACCCTTCTGGGAGATGGTGAGAAAGCACTGACCCCTTTGTGAACCTCACAGACTCCATATGCCAGGGCCTGAATTGCCACCCAGATGCCAATGAGGTCAAAACGCTGAGGGAAGATGTTGCGCACAGCATCCTCTGGAAAATACACCAGCTTTCACCTCCTTCCTCCCCCCTGGCCCTGGCCTGTGGAGATGCTTATGATCAGGACAGGGTTTTTGTGTGAGTGTTGGAAGTGAGGTTGAGCCCATGTAAATCTGTACTATTACTTGATATGCTCATGTTAAATTTGATAGCAAAGGATTTCCACTCTCTTCTGTGTCTCTGTGTAAGAAAGCAATTTGGCAGCTCTGAGCTACATGATGCTTTTCTAGCCCCTTCTTCCTTGCTAGCCTGTTCCTTTCTATAAAGTCATTTAAGCCAGACTTAGCTTCTTGATGTGTTACTTCGTGCCTGCAGAAAAGCACATGAACTCTCAGTAAAAGATCTCCATGTTAGTCTCTGTTCTCTCCTTTCCTACTTTTTGTGCTGTAAAGAGATTAAGCATCTTAGCAGAGAGTATTGTAAGGTTATGTTAATTTGAATAGCCAGTAGCCCAAAGTAATGCTAAGTAGGTAGGATTTTGTGGGTTAATGTATGAATTTATAGCAGGCTAGAAAGATCCTGCAACAAGGGTCCAGTCCTTTGTTGCATTTTTGTTGTATTTGCTTGTTAGGGTTTTTCCGTGCATAAGACATGCTGTCATCTTGAGCAGGTCACACTTTCTCCAGATAAACATTTTGATCATGTACACAATTAACATACTATAAGTGTGTCTTTTAAAGTACAAGTTCACAAGACAATTACCAAAACCTCATGATTTAAAACACATTGTAGGCAGAACAGTGGGCTGAAAATGTGGTTTTAAAATCCTGGGGAAGAAACCTTTGCTTCAGAGTGGATTGTAATTAAAGAAAACGGTTGTATTCCGTATCGATTTTTGCACTGTAGATGATGTATCTTGTAAGCTGTGTCTGTCTCTTGCTTTTGTGCTGCAAAGGAAATGCCCTTTGAAGTTATTTTGTACAACCACTAGTTAGACTTTGACGTTCCTTTTAGTCTGTATCCCTGGTCCAGTGTGTCAGCGCTCAATGTTGTGAACCTCATTGTGTTAAATGTGGGGACTGCAAAAAGGGGAAACATACTAAAATACCTCTGTCTTTTCTTTTTCAGGATAATAAGGTTTTTAACAGTGCCTCCCCAAGAATTGTGATGAGAAATGGCTTTAGGAAACAATACCCAGAGAAGTTATTCCATCATCCCATGCTTCATCTTTGTTGAGGTGAGTGCAGCATTCAGTTACCAAGCCTACATAGAAGACAGCTCTGTCCTGTAGAAATTAAGGCATTTGTTAGCCATTTTGTTTATAAACAGGAATGCTGTCTTACTTGATAGCATGAATATCCATCCTCATACTCAGTGCTATCAAGTCCCCGTGAAAACACTCCTGCATGAGTTAGCCAGATCTTAGTTACAAGCATGCAAGAAGGAGATGTTGTGTTTTCAAGGCTAGCACAAGGGTAGTGAATTGACTAGCAGTGAAGTTACAGGAGTGTTTGTTCCCAGTGTGAAGTACAGCTCCACATCTTTGTAAAGGGTACTTGTTGTTTCTTTTTTTAGTTGGCTTATTATTTTACTCTGTATAAACTGCTTTTTTGTGGTGCTTCTTTTACTTACTCTAACACTGCTGGACTAACCAAAATCATTATTCAAATTGATGATTGTTCAACTGGTGCTTTATAAGGCTGGGATGGTTTTCTTGGCAAGGGGCCCACCTCCGGGTTTCCAAGGAGGGTGAAAGCTTCCATCAAATTTAGATCATGAATGAGAGATAACTACCTGTGACTGACCATCTCTAGAGCACCTTGTCTGACATAGCTTGGATATAATACTCACTTTTTTTGGCTCAAATTATGAGACAACTCGTGCTCTTCCACAAGAGACACACTAAGAACTGTCAAAAAACTGATTGTGGTTCTGGATGTTGTTTAAGACTTATGCCATTACCTGAAATGTTGGGAAGGTTTGCGTGTGCTGTAGAGGTGTAATGGGCACTATGAATTGTTGCTTTCCTGCAGCTCCTGGGCACTGATATCTCCCAGGGACATGAGAAAAGCATGCAGTGGTGTCCAGGAGCTCTCCAACCCTCACTCACCTGGAGTCCCCTCCTCATAGCATATTCTCAAGCCAGGAGATACAGTTGCCTTATATGCACTCCTTACTTTCTGTACTACCAGTTTAGCCTCCAAAACACAGGCAGATGATCCCTGGGTACTTAATATAATGAAAGGAGTGGTTTTCCTTTTGACTGGAATGGGCCTTCCTTGCAGGAGGAATCTGACTGGTTGGAAGATGAGAACAGAGGAAAAGCGTAATAAAACCACTAGTAAAGTTTGACATGGGGCCTTCCTAGCTGCACCTATGGCAGGGACCAGAGTGGGATGGTGGCTGAGCCTTGCAGTGCTTCACAGGGATTTGTCACTGACATAATGTCCAGCTTTCTGGGGAATCTCTGTCTCTGCTCCCTGGGGAAACTGAGAGGCTGGCTGAGGCAATGCATGACTATTTTATCCCATCAGCTAGAGAAAGGAAAGTTAAAAATGGGGAAAAAACCAGCAATAAGCTCAGAAGAAACCCAATAAACACCATGAGGAATGAGATATCTCAAATTTATTGCTTAAACAAGGAGCTCTGAAGAGTTTTAGCCCTCTAAATGTATGAAATATGAGCCTGGTTGGCAGCCTATGACAGAAATATAAATTGTCCTTCCTGGAGGCAAGACTGACATCAATATAAGAATAAATCTTCTTACAGGAGGAAGAGAAAAGAATTGTTTGCCCCGTAAGTGTACTTTCCTGGTCCTTTCATGTGTTTTGCCTCACTGATTAAAACACAATCTTAAATTAAAAGTCAGTCAAAAGCAGAGAGGTGGTGTCTGAAAAGCTCTCTCTGCTACATTTGATGAAAACATATATTTCTTCCTTTCTTTGTCCACAGTATAGATTTTTAATGTAGCACTACTGGAGCTACAAATTCACAGACTTATGTCAAGCACTGTAGCATTAAACAACAGGAAATGTAATTTCCTGCCGGGAATGCAGAGATGATTGATACAGGTCTGAAAAGTCCCTGTACATCTCAAGGCATATTGAAGGTGTTTTACCTTTCCTACTGCTATGCTTCTGAGACTGATGGAGGTGCATTTTAGATGAGCTACCCCACACACCAGCGCCATGCTGAATTGTATGGGTTAGGATGTGTTCTATTTTTGTAGCTTTGAAGCAACCATGAGAATTAATTAGCTGTGTGACACCTTTCTGCCATAGTGAAAGGTGCATGCAGAACAGCTAAAAACAATGTTGCCTGCTTTCCTGATAGCACTTTTCCATGATAAAACAGTCTAGCAGCAGACATGTTAGGTGATCATGAGTAGGAAAAGAGGTGGTGAGCAAATATTGTCATACGCCTGTTCCTCAGAATGTGCTGCCTCCCTCACTGCGTCCTGTGGGATGAGGTCCTGTGATTAAAAGTTTTGAGATGTTTGCTCTTAAGAAAAAAATGCTAAGCCTTCATTGTCATGTCAGATGTCCTGCCAGTAGGTATTTGCTAACTGGCCAGTAAGGAGTGTGCATTCAAAGAAGTTGTGATGGTAGTGGTGGAGATGAGGTGTCACAAACAGTTTGGACATTTTAAATACCATTATGTTTCAGTCTGTACAAATGTGATACAATTTCAGCGCTTGTTCGCATTTCCGTTTTTTTCCATTTCATTTTTGTCACACCGAACTAACTCATAGCAGTTAGTTATTATGAAACTTGACCTGACGATGAATGGCTCATTACAAAAACTTAAGCTCTGTGCCTTGCTCTACAAATTCCTTTTTATGTTCAAAATATGAACTTCTAAATAATATGGAGATGGCATGTGATGTCTAATCTGTAATGACAGAAATGTTAAATCAACATTTTAAGTCCCTCATTAGAAACACAATGTCACATTATGAGTAGATTTAAAGGCTAAATAGGGAATCATTAAACTAATTTTTAGCCACTTATCAAATCTGAGTCTGTCTCCCAAATAATGCAGGCAGCTTTCTAGATGGTTCTTTATTGTATTATAAGAGGGATCATAACAGTCTGGCTTTTGTCACCAAACTCCTATGAAGATTTACTATATTACATTTTGTTAAACACATAAGCAATTAATTAGGATGTACAGGAGACTAATAGTATTCTTTTCCATGCTCCCCTTTGCAGCATTGCTTGCAACCAGCATCAGTGCAAGGAGCCTTCAAGAGGCTCTCACCCAGCCTTGGTTTACATGTGAGAGGTTGCAACAAGATGAGAACAATTTTATTCCTCAGCTGATATATGCCACTACTTTGAGCAGCGTATGGACAATTGTGTACTTGGTCCATGAGGACTGGTTCTGTTGCTTCTGACAGTTGTTAAATAGAAGTGCAAAGAGCAGGGTGCCCTACTCCAGTGGCTTCCAGAACCCTTTGGAGGCAGTGAGGGACCCACAGCATGCAGCAAAGGCTTTAGAGCTCCTAGCTGTTGGTATGCCCTGGACCTATCCCAGCAAATGCAAATACAGCACAGCAGCCTGTTTGAGGAATTGTTGGTGGCTAGGTCAAGTCACTAAAGTGGTCTTTTGGATTGTAGGCAAGCATGTGAGAAAGTAGAGAAGCAGCATCTTAAGATGACAGGAAAAAAATTCTCACATGTATTTCCATTTTCACATACTTTTGACTTATGGTGGCATTTGTTGTCAAAACTCTTTGTGGAGCATCGTCTCCCTCCTTCACCTGCTGGGATATGCATGAAAGAATGCTTTCAGAAACATCTCTAATGATATTTCAGCATAGCTGTCTCATTATTTTGCAACCCCACTTTGCAGGGTTTGATCCAAGGTGTGCTATGTTACATCCCTCCGCATTACAGCCACGTATACTGGTTGAAGGAGGGGAAAGGTAAAATCACAGCCAGCAGAGGTGTGTTTTCTACACAGTGACCAAATTTTCTGCAATCAGGGAATAAATTGCCACAACAATTAAGCCAAACTAAGCTCCCTCAAATCTAGGCGATATCATTGTATGTAGAAGTGGGAGAAGTGTAATGCCTAGTGAATCCCAGTTCTCTTCCTAGGGAACTGGTGAGCTACCCTGACATCTTCATCTAGCAGTGCTTTCCATGTGCTGTGGTCTTTCTCCATCTTTCTTCATCTCATTTTGTGTGTAAGCTTTCTAGGACAAAATTCATGTTAGGGGGATGCAGGATTGCTAAGTACGGCCTGGCTTTGAATTTGGTGGGTCAAAGTGATTGTACTTGTTTTTGCAGCATATTTGATACATATAATTAGTGACGGGAAGTGTAGTGTGATGTGATAGTTGCATGTTCTAATAGATGTGGGAAAGATAATTGCATGCTACCAGTAAACAGCATCCCCATGATTATATGTGACTTCAGTAGGAAGGCATGCAAACAACTTTTGAGCCATTTTGTCTCTTTTAATGGTGGTTTTTAAAGAAGCAAAAAGCAAGCAACACTTCCTCTTTTTCCTACAAAGAAAACCATCTCATTTCTTCTGAGTCAACTGTAGTTATGACTATAATGGCTCTCTAGCTAATAAAAGGATACATTTACTCTGGAATTTATGCTGATGTGGCACTTTCTACTTCCTTTTTCCTCCTCCTTTGCACACTTTAAGTTGTGGTTTGAGGGCTTGAGTTGTTTCAGCCGTCAGTGTGAGTTATCTGAGGATGTATTTGCAAGTACAGTTACTTCTCAAGGGTCAGGCACATCTGAGGTGCGTGTTTGCACATGAGAACTTAGTGATTTTCTTGCACTGGATTTAATTAAATTGTCTTAAACTGATCAAAGAGTTCCTGAATATCAAGGGACTTTAATATGACTGATGTATGTGCCATTTTGTGCTTTGTTATGTGTTATTGTAATCTGACATTGACAAGGTAGTAGGGGCAGACTCAAATAAGCAACACCATTAACACTTAAAACATTGGACATTTTTCAGATTCTGTAATCTGAAGATCCTACTTTTTCATGCCAAATCCATTATTCTGCCCTCAGGAAAGCTTTTGCAAGCAGAGTGGAAACTGTTTCTTCTTGACAATTCGATTTATAGCACATTGCAAAGAACTGAAGATTTTGTAAGAAAAATCTATTCTTCCACCCCATGAATAAGATGAAAAAATGCTGCAAAATACAAAGCTCTAGTCTAAACATCTATTCTGATGTAAACCTTGATTCAAACTGTGGTTATGTTACAGCCTCATAGGATCTTTGTTTCTACGATCAGTGGGGTAAATTTTCCTTTACTTTTCGCTATTTTATTTTTGGACAGATTGGATCATCTTCAAATATCAGTTCAAACATAAACCCTGCAAATTTAAACTTACAGAAGCACAGAAAGAAAGCATTATTCTTTCTTTGCCTGCCTCCATTTTCCTGCCAGTATTTCATGTCGTCAAGCCAACAGCTGAACTACTCTTTAACAGGAGAATTTCTGCAATACTGAAATCATTTGTATAAGTGAGACAAGCGCCTCTTGAGCTCCTGTTTGTCATCAGCATCACAGCAGGGTTTAGGGAGATACGAAATATAAGTGAATTTAGAACAGTCATGACATATGTGGAACTTTTAATTCTGATTTTTTATTTAGGTATTTCAAAAGATTTTGCATATTTAGTGGACTAACTGATGGCCTCTAATTTTGAGCAGTGTTTGGGAAGTGTTAAATTTATCTTTTTCTGTGTGCCATGGTCCTCCAAGCAATGTTTGTAAGAGGCATTGAATGTACTTGGAGTAAATTTCTGTTTGTGTTTCTTAAAAAAAAGGACTCTTCTCCCATAAGAAAAACTTGCTGGTTGTATTAGAGCTTTAATGGTATAATTAACATTGCACTAAGGACATAGGAACTGAGGATAGCAATTTTTAATATTCAAAATACAGATTTTAATTGTGGCAAAATAATGTCCAGTTCTCCTAGAATATGCCAAAAAAATTCCAGGCAGATTTTAATATTAACTAAAGAGGTATCCCAAGTGGAATTAACTTCCAAATAGTTGCACTGATCAGTGACTCTATTCTGTAGCATTATCCAGTATCCACAGCGTGGAGCTTTTTGATTTTATTTCCTGCTGAGGCAGAAAAGAAGGATTTTCCAGCAGTTCGTGTGTGCTGGCTCAATCTTTTCCCTTGCTATAGGTGTCTTGCACTTAGGTATTTAAAGCCCTGTGCCTTGTTACTCCATCTGTGCCATGCAAGCAGTAGTGCTGTGCTGCTCCACGGGGATGCTGTGAGGACAAAATGCCCTGAGGGACATGTCATGTGCTGGTATAGTATAAACTGCCTGTCATTAGATCCTCTAGTTAGACCAGCTGTGTGAACTGATGGTGACAGATGCTGTGCAAATTCTGAGGAACTCATCTTGTAGCAGGGTGATGTTTCTGCATAATCCCCATGCTTCAGTCACTTCTGCTTCTTGGGATTCATTGTTTCTTATTTTATTCACTCGGCATATGTATCTGTTTGTGTTGCTCTTTCTAAACGTGTCTTTATGTTCCCCCTTTGCCAGTCATTTCTGATTGTTTGCTTTCTTTGTCTCTCTACCACCTACCTCCTTTGTTTCAGATGACTGGATAACCCCATGTTGTAAAATTATCTTAATATCAGTGAATAGGGTCTCCTTAATGTTGGATTAGTTTGATTGAATTGCTGGTCAGCTTTCATACTACCTGACTATAAACAAAAACTTTTTTTTTTTTTAAAATTATAGTCCTTCTAGGTGTTTCACAATTGGCCTAAGAGCAAAATGGGCACTCTGTAAAAAAGCAGGTTATTATTTGTTTCTCCTTAGCTTCTTGAGGATGTCTTAAAACTGACATTAAGGGACTCCCCAAGAGGGATTAGCAGCTTTACTGCATTTTTGTTTAAAACATAAATGAGAGAATGATTATATTGTTGCTTGCAGAGATGTGAAGCGTCTTTTATATCCTCCCTCTTTATCCTGAAAATTTCCCATCACAAATCACCCCTTTGACAGCCTGAATAACATCTTAGGGTTTGCACCAATGAATTCGGTGCAGTTTTCACAGAAGAGATTAAAGGTACCAAAAATTCTTTGTCTTTATGAGTAAATTAAAAAATGCATTTGGTAGCACAGGAAAATGTTCTGAACATACTGCTTTATCTGTTTCACTGTGTCCTGAAACTAGCCCTCACTTCTGAGAACTACTGCAATTTATATTATGTTAGTCTATTTAACCAGGTTTGTAAGAGAAGGAATTGTGGTAGTTTTTTTTAATTACACAGCAGTTCAGGAGATTGAATTTGCTTTGGTTGTTGAGTAGAAATGCATTTTGCCGATTTGTAACTTAAAAAACCCCATGGCTTTAGTGGATTACTGCTATGAAAGCTAGTAATCTCAATTGATTCTGTGGACATTTTAAGATAATTGGTTATAAAACCAGGCACCATTCATGCAAGTTTTTCTGCATTATATGTCCAGAATCTGTAAGCTGGGTTTGAAATCTTCTAAGATGGAAGGTACTTCCAGCAATGACTGCACAACTTTAATTAGGCTTAAAATAGACTGCAAAGTGAAAATACTTATGACACAATATGTAGCATAGGAAGCTACCTCCCTATGGGAACACAGTGATATTATCAGTGAAAATTATTGCTAGTTTTTTCCCCTCCTTTCTTTTCAAAAATATACTTAGATTTTTATGTTTCTTGCAGATTGTGGTAGAGCAGTTGATGTGTTACTTTTTGTTTGTTTGTTTGCATACTTCAAAGACCTGAGGGTTTTTCATATTTTTACTCCCAAGCACACAATGTTGAGCTATTTATTTGTTCAGGTATATGACAATTAGGAGATCATTGCAGGTGCAGTGCATTGTCATACTATTGATTCCTGTGTGACACATTTGCACAATTTCCTCTGGTCTGCACCTATGAATATACATTTTTTTCTTTGGTCTGTAGGAATTTATTTAGCATGATATTTAATTTGCATAAGTTACATGAAGTTATAAAAAGGTTAGAAAGAAATTAATAGGGACTCCATACTAAGTAACCCTAAGTACAACAAGCAAGCCTTCCCAGAACTGATCAGTAGGAAGGATCTAAGAAACATCAGAGCAAAGCAAGATGCTTAAAGCACATTTTGCAATATCAAACCTATTCAACCTTTTTTGACAATGGTTTTGACATCAAGAGAATTTTTAGAAGTGAAATAGGTCTTTTAAGCATCATCTCCAGTTTCATCAGGCTTGCAAAGGACTTGATTTCTGGCTCCTGACCAGCCACTCCAGATATTGAAAAGGAGAGTTTTATTTTAGCAGTGTTACAAGGGTGAAGTCATCAAGATCAGTCTTACAGCAAATAGATTTGCACAAGTAGTTTAGCTTTAAAAGAATATTCAGTTTCTCTGCTCTCTAGAAATTCCAACAGAATTTAAAGACTAGCTTTAGGAATCAGTCTGCCAAGTCTTGTGCTTCCTTCACAAGCCTAAGGTATTACACCAACCTGGAAGTTCCCCAAGCTGCTTACAGATTGTTCTGGTGCGTTTGTGTGAGAGGCAATAGCTTCTAAATTGTGGTATCTTCTCCCTCCAAAGCGCAAATGGACGATCCAGTTACCATCACCTGACTAACACGAAATAAATAAAGCTATTATGAATGCAGCAGAATGTGGCAACATTTGGAGAAATTATACTCTATGTTGCCATATTTCTAACTCATTTGGTTGGTGTATCTCATCTTTCATGGTTTATTTTATGACTTCTGGGACAGTCTGAAGGGAGGACTGCTACTTCCCCTGAGCCAATGCCCACAGACCAGCATTTTAGCAGTAAACATTTTTTCTCTATTTCCTTATAGTCATACTGCACTTCAGTGGTGTATTTCACCAGGAATTTCTGTGAGGTGTTGTATATAGCACAAGTTGTTCTCAGATCACGTTCCTAAAGCCAGATTATATACTCTCTCACACAGATAATTTTGCATGTGTCATATGTTTGTTCACAGCTGTGAACTTAGTGAAGCCGTTGAAGAGGCAATATGAAAATTGATCATATGCAGATGTGTTTGCAGGAAATATGTGAGAGTGGTACTGCTGGGAATTGATGCTTAGAAAGTTGTTGCATCTTGTGTATATGAAATCTTTACTTTTGATGATTGCTTAAAACAATGATAAGGGACTGACCCTTAGTTTTAGAATTCTTGAGTCATCATGGATTATTTTTCAGCTTGATGCCAATAATACTTATTATTCAGAAGTTCAAACTTTGTAAGATTTAGAGTATGTATATAAATATACAATGATAAATTGTATTAGTTCTTCCTGGAATACTCTAGTTTTAAGTTAAATAGTCAGGAATACAACTCGTCTTCATCTTGAAACAGAGTGATTTAATGTTCAAGATTTCTATTGCAGATAGATTTTTAGAAATGGTTGTTAGGTGAATGATTAATCAATATTTTACCAAGCACATAGTCAATTTTTAAAGAGTTTTTACACAGCTCAAGAAGCCAAATGGTTGTTCATAATGGCCTGTAACTGTTACTTTTGGGTGATGTGTTTATAATACCCACTGGGATTAAGATCTGCATCGGACTAGACATACTAGAGTTCTGTGGCTGGCTGTGGACTCTAGTGGCCTTATAGCAAAGACTCTACATGTTTGCAGAAGGTCAGTGCAAAAAGCCAGTTTGTTTTGTCCGAAAGTTTTAAACGTAGAATCATAGAATGCGTTGGGTTGCTCAGAGCCCCATCAAGCCTGGCCTTGAACACCTTCACGGATGGGGCCTCCACCACCTCTCTGGGCAACCTGTTCGAGTATTCCACCACCCTCATAGTAAAGAGCTTCTTCCTAATGTCTAATTTAAATCTACCCTTCTCTCATTGCATCTCTCATTGCCCCTCATCCTATCGCTACATTCCCTTGTAAACATACCCCCAAACCCTGCTATACACTTCCTCCACATGTGATTTCCTTTACAGCCTGATCACATGAGCAGATGAATGGGAGAACCCATGTAACAGGACATGTAGGGGATAGGCTCTTATGAGTTTAAGTTTGAATAATTTCTTAAATTTTCATAATTCTACAGCATTATTAACTGTTTATGATTCTACATTATTGATGTGGTCTACCAAAAATATGCTGCGATAAGAACAAAGCAGCTTGGAAATGTTATTACTCCAGTTATTACTGGAGTTACCCTCAGTTTTGTTGCAACTTCAGTAGACTGAATTCTATAATTTAAAGGACAGCCACATTTGGTCATGTAATGGCTGAATTATCCCTGTATTTCCTTCTCCCAGCTGTTAAATGATGCATGTCTATCCTAAAAATCAATAATCTATTGTTCATCATTATTTAGTGGCTTATTTCTGAAGCATAGACTTTGCATACCTGGAAGGAGCTCTAATAATAATACATCAGTACAGAAATTTAGTGTCTGATTATTTTATGCATATGAAAAACATTATTGAATTAATACTGCTTTTCTTAGGTTTAAATAATGTATAACAGTCTACTTGATTTTTTAAGACTCAGTATGAGTTTTTCATACTTCAATAAGAGAATGACATTTGGACATTAAATCTCTTCTCAAAATAGTTTGTGATACTTTCTTTTTCGTAGTGGAACTATTGTTTGGATTTCCATTTGATTTATTGCAGTCTGTAATCAGTACTGCATTTTTTTATAAAATCATAGCAAAAAATGTGTAAGTCTACCTCATAAATGTAATCTAGATTCTTATTAGTGCCTGACCAATATAAGATTCCAGTTATAATGGAGTGAATTAACCTTTCAAATAGATTGAATAGCAGATTACACTTTTCTTGGTTTTATAGTTGTGCTAATCTTTGACTTGGAGCTAGTTAAACTAGTGCTCATCAGGGATCTTTATGATCTTGTTTAAACCAGCCAAAACAAAAATCAGTGCAGCGCTATTATAATGGTAGGAAACATACTGAAACTCTCTAACTGACGAAATTGTGAAACAGAGTGCTTTGTGCAGAATTGGTTTCATATTAATACGTACCAGCATTGGTTTATCATTATGAGTTTCAGGCTTTTCATTCTTACTGAAAATGTTTTTCTGTAGAGATAAAGTAGTAAAACAGTTTAAGACTTAGAAAAAACTTGGAGTAGATGTGATTTCAACAAGCAAGGTAGCCAGGGTCAACCAAGCGCATAAGAAACCTAAGTCTGTACTTCTTCAAGTTAAAATAAAGCTTATAGACTTACAGAATAATTTAAGTGAGAAGGGATCTGGGGAGATCTCCAGCACAGCATAGCTCAAAACAGTAGCAGCTGGATTAGGTTCCTGGGGGCTTTGTCCCATTGAGTTTTACTTTTACCTTACTAGGCAACTTGCTTAGTTTTTTAGTATCCTTATAGGAAAAACACTTGTCCTAATATTCTTTCTAATAAAATGATGTAACCTGATGTGAAGGAGAAAGAATCTAGGCCAAATGGCACTAAAAAGAGAAGATAGGATGCAACAGAAAAGACAATGGGTAATGGAAAGCAGTAAAGGAATGAATAATGTAAAAAATCCTCCTGAATTTTAGAGCTATGTGCATTTGGAACCTGAAGACAAGCTTTACCTGCTCAGCCTGTTTTCTTGGAATAATTTCTCCTCAGTATTTGCATGGCCAGTATGAAAATGTATGTTGGTTACCAACAGGCAGTGTGTCCACGTTCCTTGTTGTAGAACCCATCCATTAAACAAAGCTTCCTATTCCAACCCTTGCCACCTCAGTCTGTTTTGTAAATCAATGAGATATATCACTGCGCTGCTCTTTCCTAGCATCTGCATCCTGAAGTAATGTCCATTGGCCTCTTCTCTATACTATCCACTCCTTAGCTTCTTACAAAAAGCATATGTTCATCTTAATGCCTCATCCTAGTGCACCTTGGTTCAGTAAGACTCTGAAGTACATAAAACTGCCTTTTGTGTACATGGAGACTCGTTAAAAAGAGAATCTTGAAGAACATCAGTGATGTTAAATCCAGGTTCAGACAGACTGTTCTTGCATTAAAACCAAAACTTGTCATGATAAATAGTCAGAGCAAATAGCAGTGAGTATTTCTAGTTGTCTTGACAGGGCTAACATTGAAAAGAGAATGGTATCTTTAAGTGGAAGGGACAAAAAGTGAGCACCAGAACCTAGAGATTTTATGAAGGTTTTCAAACCACAAGTTTTCTGTTCTTCCCTACCCTGCATTCACAATTATTTAGCAAGACAATTACAGATTCTGCAAAATGAAGTGGTTGTTATTAATTTATTAATATGACTACCTAGCAGTGATAAAGAGTTGTACAAAAGAATTGGCACAGACACAAGATGACTTGCAAGCAGCAGATGAGATTCAAAGTGATAAGGTAATTGTTTTTCTAAAAGCTTCCTGTTCAGTTGGGAAAATGTTGGAGGCAAATAAAACTGATTTTATAATGCGTTATACATATTAATAAGATTGTGCCTGTTTGGATGAAGTAAAATATTTTTCATAGTTTTCTACTTAATTTAAAACATTGTCTCTATTTGATTCTTATGATTGGTCTAGGAGTCCTGCAATCTGCCTATAGCTTCTTTTGGCAGTAACTGCTGCATTCATCAATGTCTAATGACCGTAAACCTGCACTACTCTATTAAATAACATCAGTCTGGAAGCACAGGCGAGTTTTACTTATTTTCATGAATGCTGTTCTATTAATGACAAAAGATTCAGAGCTTCAACCACCTCCAAGGCTGTCAACTTAGAGGGAAAGCCTTAGAAGAAAATCCTTAGAAGAAATAGGCAACAGAACAAGGATCTAAGAAGGGGTTAAGGTTCATGTTGATAGAGTAAGACTAGATTTGATTTTCCATCTTTTACATATGTTTTTGGAATGATGAATTCTGGACTACCTTAATATGGAGGGACTTCGTGACTTTTACTGGACTCAGCAGTCCAGTGCAAGGGTATTGGACACAAAACACCTAAATACACAAAAGACCTAAACACAGCAGGAAATTTCCATCCGAAAACATTGTTTGGAACTCAGTTTTTAATGTCATTTTTAATACGGCTTGTTCACTGAAACTCTGGTAGCAGATACCACATTGTCCCACTACCTCACTTAGGAGGCAACTAAAGATCCTGGATTTTTAAGATTCATTGTTGTGGCACAGCCTGATACAAAACCCATAAATTTACCCAAGTTTATGCCTGCCAAAGTATTGTCACCTTTAAGATTTCTCCGTGATGTTGAATACTGACAGGCAGGTTAAGGAGCTGCAGTGTGAACTTGTGCAGCATGTCTCCTGCTTCTAGAAGAGGACTCCTCTGCAAGTCTGAAGGCTTGGTTTCTTAATGTTAACTGGGATAGCAAACCGGGCAGTTAGGCTTGCAATGTCTGTGGCTTTGTGAAATGTTATGGTCTGAGGCAGATCAACTGCTTGGAGATACCAACAGTCTTGTAGACCCTTTAGTCAGAGAAAGGTCTAGGAGATATGACATTTCAGAAGAAGCATGTAGCTTGGAAGCTTTGAAGTTTAAAGATAACTCCCAGTGAAGTACTTTTTTGTTTCTAAATTAAATTTGCAGATTTTGTTTTTCAGCATGCTCTGCTCTGGTAGGTTTTAGGTTAGGATGTAGAGTAGCATCATCAGGCAGATCTGTCTGAAGCTGTGAGACACCAGCAGCTCAAAATCATGTGCTCTATTTCTATACTCAGACACTGTATATGTGCTGAGGTGATGCGATACCTGTAAGACCTGAAACACAAGGGTCCTGCACTGTTTTCCCTGTGGTATTTTCACTTGTCTGCTGTCCTTATATGAAATCAAATAGCAAAGCCTATGCTAACCATTATCTTGTAACCTTTTCTGCACTTCTGTGCTAATGAACACTGTGATTTGTTGGTGTAGTGCCACTGGAGATCTTTCTGTCTGAAGGCATCAAAATGCTTCACAGCTATTAAGAGGATACTGAGCTGATTTAGAAAAAGAGAGTAAAAGAGCTGCGTTGTCCCCAACCCCAGCAACCTTTAGATCCAGGAGGATGACATCTTTCACCAATAGAATATAAGGCAGTTGTGAGCCAGACCAAAAGCCTGTCTTGGCAGCAGAGATCTGAACATCTGTGGTAAGCAGGAGATAGCTAGAAAAAGGTATAAAATAGGACCCTTGTGTGGTGACTATCTCTGACATGATGTTGGTAATCCCTCTGTCACTGCATTTAATAGCTTATGATAGATTTTTTTCTTCCAGGGTTTGTTAGAGTTGCTTTTTGAACCTTTATAAATTACTAGCACCCATAATTCCTATGTCAGGGAGTTTTACAGCTTACCTATGTTATCTATGCTTTTGTTATGTCACCTGATAGCTTAATTTAAAGTCTCCTACATCTAACACTTGAAGAGATTGCAATCCTTCCCTCTTTACCTGTACCTCTATGCCAGACAGCCATTTGCACAGCCCCTCTTCTAATGTGTGCTTTGAGACTTTCTTAATCTTCTGGGAACTTCTTCTGGGATGGCCAAGGGAGTCCTGAAACCCTTGGAGGAATGTTAGGGGACAGTGAGAACTACCAGATGAGGCAGTGGCTTCAAGCTCCAGCAGCTTCTAGCAAGCTCTGCCAGATGGTCCTGATCACAGGGAGCTCTGAGCTTGCAGATCTTGAGTCCTGATCAGGAAGGCTCAAGCACTGTTTCAGCAGGTGCTAGGTAGAGGACTCTGTGAGTCTTGGCCCAGAGCACAGCTCTCAGAGAAGGCTGTTTGTGCAGCAGTTTGCATAGAAGGGAACTAGTAACTCTGCTCACACCAGCACCTGTGTCCTCAGTTATGATAGTGATATGTCACATCCATCTCAGCCACTGGACCAATTTTCCCTGTAACAACAGAGGCCTTGACTGCTACATAGACATGCAGAAGGAGGATGCACCTTTGCGGATCTCAGGCTGCAGATGGACCTGGGGCAATGGGAGATGGCCTTTTGGCAAGCAGGAGGCTTGTTCTCATTGAGGATCTGTGTCACCAAGTACATGAGCTTTGGGAGCAGGTCAGCAGACTACACAGCATCAGAGGTGACAAGAAAGAGATCAGCTGGGTTGTCTCTGAGACCCTGCAGCTTCCAAAGCCTGAACCTTCAACTGCAGCAGGGGAACAGTCAGTTCCTGCGTATGAGGTTGGAAAGCAGAAATTCCCATGACGGTGAAGGCTAGAAACTGATTACTTCTGGCGCTGGAGAGAAGGCCACTGCTCCACATGCAGATCTGCAACTATGAAATAGATTCAGTGCCATGGCACCTCCCTGGCTGAGAGCTCTGTCCAGTGAAGCACTTGAGCCAGCTGAACCTGAACCATGTGCCATGGTGAGTGATAGTGTTGGGAGACTCCCTGCTTATGGGGAATGAAGGCCTACATCGGGCAACCTGATCTGCTGCCTGGAGAAGTTTGCTGCTTGCTAGGGCTTAGGGGTGGGATGTAGTGGAACAATTGTTTCAATCCTCAGACTATCACTCCCTGCTGCTCTTCCACCTGGATACCAGTAAGACTGTCAGGGCCGATCTCAGAAATATCAGGTGTGACTGCATGGCTCTGAGTGCAATGGTCAAGAGCATGGGAGGCCAGTCAGTGGTCTCCTTGGTACTGCCAGTGAGGAAGAGGAGGGCCTGAAGAGGACTGGATGGATCCCATGGGTCAGTAGTTGGTTGCACGGCCGATGTCAGCAGCAGGGTTTGCCTTCTGTGACCATGGGACACTCTCTGGGTATCAGGACTGCTTGGAAAGGGATCAACCTGACCAAAAGGAGCAAAAGCACCTTTGCCAACAGGCTGGCCAACCTGGGGAGGAGAGCTTAAACTAATGAGGGAGTGAGGAGAGAGTGACATAATGACCAACAATCATGTGAGAAAGTGAAGGGGGGGCGGTGAAAGACCAGGACTGAGCAAAGAGCCTGGCATGGTATGAACAAGAGAGACAACCAATCAACAAAAGAGCGGTGAAGTGAGATCCCACCAAACATAAGCACATAAGTAAGGGAGTGACAGGGAACGCTCTCAGGCCATTTTTTGGAAATCAGCACAAGTGGATGCTTCTCTGTCACGCCACATTTAATGGCTTATGAATTCCTATGTGAAAGAAAAAGATTACACATAAACACATGCTTATTTAGGATTAATTATAAGCTTTAGTCAGCAACCAAGAACTGTTATATACCAAACACCAACTGATTCCCAAACCTCTGATCCCGATTGCCGTCCTCTTAATTCTGCAGAAAAATTGGGGTTTTAGAGCTGCTGGAGGCATCCCTGCCTGTTGGTGGTAATGGGAGCTTGTCTGGTCCACCCATCAACAGCCTGTTCCTAGCACAGAGGTTTAACAAACCAAGCTTATATTTGTAGCTGGTTTCTTGGCAGGCAGTGCAGGTCATACTATTAACAGGTTTTCTTTGTCTAGCTTATTGGCACATGTTCCTTGTCTGGCAAATAGCAGTTTATTATTGGGTTCAGTGTTTCAGCTTGAGACCGGCTTTCATGGTTGTTTAGTTTGGGCAACATTCAAGACTAGGGTTGCACACTCTAGCTGTGACAATATTTAAGGCCAAGGACAAATGCATAGTCACAGTCTCTGAAGTGCCAGTACACTAATGCACATGTGGTGGGAAGGAAATGAGAGGATTTAGAGGTCTATGTGCATTTCCATGACTATGATTTCCTTGGTGTCACAGTGATATTGTGGGATAGCTCACATGACTGGAGTGTTGCCATGCATAGACAAGCTTTTTCAGGAAGGACAGGCAAGAAGAGAAAGCTGCCCTTTACGTAAGGGAGCAGCCTGAGCACATGGAGCTCTGCCTTGGATTGGGTTATGAGCCAGCAGAGAGTCTGTGAGTCAGGATTAGCTGATAGACCAAAATAGATGACATTGTTCTAGATGTCTGCTATAGACCATCTAATCAGGAAGCAGTAGATGAGGTACTTGGAGAACTGGAAGAAGCCTCACTTTTGCAGACCTGGTCCTCATGCAGAACTTCAGCCACCTTGATATTTGCCAGAGGGGCAACACAGCAGAGCCCAAGCAATCCAGGAGGTTTCTGGAACACATTAATGACAACTTTCTAACACATCACACCCTGATGTAAGATGCCTTACTACACTTAATACTTGCAAACAAGGTAGAATTTGTCTAGGATGTGAAGCTCAGGGATGCAAAGGTCAGGGACATCCTTGGCAGCAGTACTCATGAGATGGTGGTCTTTAGGATTGTGAGAAGAGGAAGTAAGCCAAAAATGAGGATCACAGACCTAGATTGCAGCAGAGCAGACTTTGGCCCCTTCACGGAACTGCTGGGTAGAATCCCATGGGATACAACCCTGCAAAGAAGAGGCATCCAGCAGAGTTGGTTGACTTTCAAAGATTACTGCCTCTAAGCTCATGATTAATCCATTTTCATGAGCAGAAAATCAAGTAGATGCAGCAGGAAGTCAGCATGGATGAACAAGGAGCTCCTGGCTAAACTCAGACATGAAAAGGAGGTACCCAAGAGACAGCAGCAGAGACGGGTGACTCAGGAAGAATTTAGAAGCATGCAGGAGTCGGGTAAGGAAAGCCAAAGTCCACGTGGCATTGAATCAGATGAGGAATATGAAGGGCAACAAGAAGGTTTCTACAGGTACATCAGGAGCAGGAGGAAAATTAGGGAAAATTTGGGTTAGGGAACCTGGAGACAAAGGACACAGAAAAGTTCGAGAGGTACTCAGTGCCTTCACGCCTCAGTAAGACTGGCCTGCAGGAATCCCGGGCCCTTTAGACTAGTGGGAGAATCTGGATCAAGGAAGCAACCCTCAGTGGAGAGGCATCAGATTAGGAAACACTTAAACAAACTGGACAGACACAAGTCCATGGACCCCAACAGGATACATGCATGGGAGCTGGCTGGTGTCACTGCAAGCTACTTGGAGTATCTTTGAAAGATCATGGTGATAGGAAGATGTTCTTCAGGACTGTAAGAAAACAAAGGTTACTCCTATCTTTAAGATAGGAAAGAAGGATAATCCAGGGAACCACAGGCTTGTCAACCTCTCCTTAGTCCCTGGAAATGTGGTGGAACAACTAATCCTGGAAACCATTTCTAAACACATGAAAGACAAGAAAGTGATTGGGAGTATTCAACATGACTACTGGTCTTCTCATTGTGAAAGAGAAAAGGACCTGGGGATGCAGGTGGATAAATTGAACATGATGCCGTGTGTTGGTTTAGTAAGAGCTGCGAGGTAGCCGAGCCGCGCGGCCGGCCGCTTCTCCCCGCCCCTCCCCTCTGCCGCGGGCCACAGACAGGGAAGAAAAAAAAGGCTTAAAAGTGCCCTTTTGAGTTAAGGAAGGTTTAATATATATACATATATAAAAGAAAATAACATATAATGGGAACTTTGCAGTTAACAAGAACAATATTAACAGTAAGAAAAGAGCAATACAAAAAAAACAATACCAGAGAACAACAGCGAGGAACCGAAACCGAGCGAAGTCCAAGGCAAACTGACCTCCAACGGAATTGGCCCCTCCCCGGAGCTGGCCCCGGGGTATGACGTCAGCATGGTGTAGAATTACCTGGCTCCACACAAAATTAACCCTGTCCTGGCCAACCCAGGACATGCAGCAATATGCCATTGTGGCAAAGGTGGCAAACAACTGTTTGAGTTGCATCAAGAGGTGCACTGCCAGCAGATTAGCAGAGATCATCCTTCCCCTCTGCTCACTAGTGGTGAGATACGTCTGGAAAGCTGTGCTGGCCTCCCTAGTATGAGAGAAACTCTTCTCTGTGGTACCCAGTGCAAGGATGAGAGGCAGTAGGCACAAACTGAAACAGGAAATATAATTTAACAGAATAAAAAGCTTTCTTCCTTTAAGGGTGATTGAACACCAGGACAGGTGGTGCAAAGAGGTTGTGGAACCTCTGTCATTGAAGGTATGTAATACTCAACTGGACATGGAATTGAACAGCCTGCTCTAGCTAATGCTGCTTTGAGTCAGGGGATTGGACTTGGTGATCTCCAGAGGTGTATGTTAACCTCAGCAGTTCTGTGAACTACAGGTGACAGCCTAGCACCTTGTCCAGACATGTTTGTAGCTGGTGGCTCCATATAACTGCTCTCTCATTCACCAGGTCTCCTTGATGCTGAGATAACTATGGTAACACATCAGTTATAAGGGGAGCTGTATTTCAGTTTTACAGATGATAAAACCAAGGCACAGAGTGAATTGTCTACAGTTACCCCTTTGGCTAGGGTCAGGATCTCAGCATCTGCATATGACTTTTGCTTCAGTCTGAGACATTACTGTCTCAGATTTGTCTGAGAAAGCCCAGGTGCATTTGAGTAACTGCTAGTTGAATACTCAGCTCTTCTTTCCAAGTCTTTTCTTTCTTTAATGGCCTTGAACTGTCAACAAAATTTTTCATAGCTAAAGAAAATAGTTTTCTCTTAGAACTAAACATTTATCAAGTTAGAGCTCTATTGCACCAGCACAACATTTAAAAATATATTTTAGTAATAAATAAATGCAGTCATCTGTAAAGCTGCTGTCTCTGAAACACAATTACTCAGCCTTTCCCTTTCTTCTTTTCCACAGCAGGTAGCAGGATAGGAGTAGTGAAGCATTAGTCATTTTAAAATGTGATAAAGTGTTACCATGCATATGGAAAAAGGAGGAGGATTAAACAGATGCTTAAAATGTGTCAGAGTGCCATGCCACTATGGGAAAGAGAGGGAGAATATTAGAGAGACTGCTGCAGGAAGTAGTTAATAACAAAAGGAGAACCTGGCAGCAGGGAAAGAATCAAAAATTGTCATTTGTTTTAATGGATGAGACTGCCAGAGAATCATTTATGAAGGAAAGGAACAGTTCAGGCACACACAGCCTGGTCATGAGCAAGCATGCTCTGACTGCAAGGAGAGTAGACATCTGAACACCTACCAGCATCTTCCTCACAGAACGGTAGTTTGAGCACAGCAAAAGAGCCATAAAAGGTGCTCCTTTTTGGTATGTGCCTGTCTGGGTTGTGGAGTTACCACCAGTCTGGTGCAGGGACAGTCCCTGCTGTGGACAGACAGACAGCAAAGTCTGACTGCAGCCTCTTGTCTCTGTGTATACTTGTGCTTCTGGGAAATTATTTGCCCATTTCTAGCCTCAAATGCCTACCCAGAGCATTTCCATAATGAATTAAGCTTTCAGAGAAAGGGCCGGCCGTTAACACCCTTCAAAATCAATAGCAACATGACCGTTTATTTCAAAGGCAGCAGAATGGGACCCAAGAATGTTCAGTATCTAAGTATTTGGCTTTTCTGAAGCTTTTACATTTACAATCAGATTTTCTAAGCTGAGAAATATTGTAGAACAATAGTTCTGTTCTGTCTAAGAACAAAACAGAAGTTATTGCTGTTCTTCAAAACCTCACAGCTCTCCAACTTGGCAGTCTACCTGCAATGTTCACTAAAATATAAATATGGGTATATATACTGATTTGCTTTTGAGTTAGGCTTTCTTTATTCTCACATTTGCACTGCCCAAAGTGATATCTTTTAGAACCTGACAGGACTGGTTTCTGAGTAAGATTCTGACAGCCCCCTGACATGGGCAAAAATGTCTGAGAAGAGAGATTTGAAATTTATTCTCAGCGTGAGGAAGGTGAGAGGATGGGCTCTCTGACAAGCTGCTCTTCCTAACCATGCACAGTTACTCTTTAATGTGAAGTTTCCTTCCCTGGGGAGAAGCTTCCCTGAGTCTGCAAGGCAAGGATGCTGAGGAGTGGAAAACAGCATCCCCTTCCTTTGGCCAGGTATGATCCCAGCAGCTTTTAGATCTGTAGTTTGACAGAAATCTTTTTTATAGCTTCTTTGCTCTTCCTGGAAGAGTAGTGTGTGGATGAGGCAATGCCATCCTGCCTGTGGACCCCATGGCAGCTGTCTTCAAGAAGGTAGCTCCTTTCTACATGTAACAGGTCAGGAATGATCTTCAGGGAAAGAAAGGTGCACAAGGTACAAGAATAAACAACTGTTCATTGGGAGGGGAGTGTGTACTACTATGTAGAGGGCTGTTCTGCTGTAACACACCTTGGCATTTGTCTAAAAGTCAGGGTGGGCAAAAGTCCCCTCTTGACTGTTTTCCCTTGAACTTTCCTCAAATATGTTGCTAGACATGTCACCCAGTCCATCATTAATGTCTAAGTTTGCAGTCTGAAAACAAGCATAGGTAAAGTAAGTGTTGCATTTTGGTGTGGTTTGGTTTTCATTTTCTTCAGATCTTTGTTCCTTTTGTATTTTGCTTTATCCTAGTCCTCCTTTTCATCTGATTCTTCCACTGTCAGTCCCTTCCATCTTCAGAAAGATGCTTGCTTTTCTACTTACAGGGACACATCAGAAATCAAAATATACCTCTGCATCTCTCAGTGAACAGCTTTGCTTAAAGATACCACATGAAGATACCACAGAGCAATCATGAAAAGCATACTGAAAAGAAGTATTAGTCTGTTGTGCCAGAATCCTGTGTCTTGTCAGGATCTGTTGCTTCTTGTCATTTGAGGAATAGATTTTCCTGACAGCTTCTATATAAGTGAAAATAGTCGTTAGATTAAAATGCCTTTAGAGTGCACGATGGATTTAACAGCTTTTATGAGCCATTTGTGCGGTGAAATACCATCAGTCAGTGAACCATTCTCAGGGTTGTACCTCAACTTGGAAGTTGTTTAGCCAGGGGCAGCCGTTCAGCTTTCCAGGTCAGTCCCTGTATTGGACATTTCTGAAGCACACAGCCTTAAGCAAATAAAATGTAGGTGTGTATCAATCAAATCCATATTTTGTGTGGAATGATTGTGATTGTGGTACTTCAAAACTGAATAAGCTGCAATTTTGTGATTTGGTTACTGAAACTAGATAGATGATTAATTATGACAAGATTTTGCAGTATTTCTAGTGTACTGGATGACTCATGTCAAAATAGGCCAGGTTAAGAACTGCTGTCAAAAAGAATCAAACTCAAAACAGCCCTTTGACAAACACATCTCGTTTCAAGTTAGAAGAACAAATGCAACACCAAATTCTGGTTAAACCTTTTTTGAGTTGCTCTATGTTTTACAACACTTTTAATTATTTTGCAGTGTTGCAATGTTTAAGTATTCCATCAAGGTTCGTGAATTCAGGTATTTCTGAGGCCGGAACAGGTAGATCCAGAGTGATCTCCAGTGAAAAGCAAGCTGCAGAACTTTATCCAGGCAACCTTTTCTTGAATACAGTGTCTTATTCATGACTAAAGCACCTGTTTCATAAGAGCATCTCACATGATATGAAGAAGTCAGGACAGGACGACTGCCTGTCCTGTCCTGTCAGAATCATAGAATCATAGAATGTTTCAGGCTGGAAGGGACCTCTAGAGGTCATCTAGTCCAACCTCCCTACACAAGTAGGGACATCTACCTAGGTCAGGTTGTTCAGAGCCTCATCAAGCCTGACCTTGAATGACTCCAGGGATGGGGCCTCCCCCACCTCTCTGGGCAGCCCGTTCCAGTGCTCTATGACCCTCATGTTAAAGAACTTTTTACTAATATCCAACCTAAATCTATCTTTTCCTAGCTTAAAACCATTACTCCTTGTCCTATCACTACAAACCCTTGTGAATAGACCTTCCCCTGCCTTCCTGTAGGCCCCCTTCAGGTACTGGAAGGTCAGTATAAGGTCCCCCTGGAGCCTTCTCTTCTCCAGGCTGAACAACCCCAACTCCCTCAGCCTGTCATGTCCCATCTATCCCCGGTGTATACATTATTTGCATGCGTGTGCATTACCAGAGTCCCTGTGGCTGATCCCGGTAGTAACAGGAGTGGTTTTAGGCCTTACTGCACTGAAGAGTGCTCTTTGCGTTACAGTCATTGTTAAAACTGCCTGAAGCTCAGGGAAGAGATACTGAAATCCCTGATGAGGTAGATAACTGGGGGGGAGACCTGCTGTCCAGATCCATATCCAGTGTCTGGACTCACTCCCCAGGGAGCAGGTTAGTGAAGTGAGTGCTGAGATATTGGACCTATTGAAGCATCATAAAACATGCCCTCCATTGGGAGGCTGGGATAGGACACAGATTAGGAGGGAAAAGCCTCAGCTGGATCAGTGCTAGAGGGTGTTCTGTTGTATTTTAGAACAGAATCTCATTTTTCAGAGGAGCGAACCCTGAATTCTTTGAAGCACAACTTGGAGAACAGTTCTTTGAGGACATAGTGGCAGATTGTTTATTCCCATGGGCATTTTCATATGATGCAGAAAACTCAGCCTGCACTTGGTAGAATCTGCAAAAGTCTTCCAGCCGAATAGGATCTTCCAAAGCACCTGTTTCTATCAGTGGCTGGACACATGATAGTTGAAACATGGAAGTTTTTACTGATGTGTTAGATGCTGGATTTCATGGAGTTGGTGAGAGCTCCTTTAACAAGTGCTTAAGGTGATCCCAGGATTTCGTACTATTTGTTTAGGGCAAGCCTTACATATGCAGGATAGACGGTCCTGGAGTGTAACTATCTTCACTTAGGCAAAAGTGGTCATATATATCTGTCACCTCAATATCTCTCTCTTTCCTCTTTTTCTTTTAGGTGCAACGGCAAATCTTTAAACTTTGGGAAACTTGTATAGGGCTGCTTTGAAAAAAAGTGCCTGTTCTTGTCACTGGAGGTACTGTATAGGTATTACTGGTGCTGGTACATGCCTGAACACTAAAACATGATGTTCTCTCGATTTGAAAATGCTGGTTCTGTAGATGTCTTGATGGGCAAATCAGAACAAAAACCAAGAAAACATGCCCTTGGCTACTTCTAATTTGATATCAGAGTAGCCAAAATATATCTATGCTCTGTTTCTGCTGCTAAAAAAAAATCATTCAGAACAGATGCCATTTTAATGCATCCCTTTTCTCCTAAGAAAATTGCTTACTCTCTGCCATAGTTTGTTGATCATTTTAAGGTGTTAAGTGCTGGAAGCAGCAGTTTCGTGGCTGTGTGCCATTTGGAACTGGATAGAGCATTAATGCCACCTGCTGAAAAGCCTCATGGGACCTACTCGAGGGAAGATATATACTATACTTGGAGCTTAGAGGTTTTAATAACACTTGGTAATAGTGATAGCAGTCTTCATGTACAAAATAAAAATATCAGATATACTTTCCCTCTTGTCAGATGGAAGTTTAATTCTCTTCTCTCCTTGCTTGTATAAATCTTATCCAGACATTTATCAGGAAGGACATGAGACCATACATTGCTCCATGTTTCTGGGGTGTTAAAGAAAACTTAACAGTGCAAACATCAGCTTTTGTCAAGAGAGGAGTCTTCATTTTCACACAGAAGATAGCCACCAATTTCACAGGAAGTTCAGAAGGCCTTTATTGCTACAGATATTTGAGAAACACATTTTGGTTTACTATTGCATAACTGTTTCTTTGCCATCAGAAAGGCAGTGGGCTGCGTGTGTCTGAGGAAAATATGCTAAGTGAATTACAGGACATGTATATGAGAGACAAAAAAGTGTTGGATGTGTCATGATGTCCCAGATGTCAGAGCTGAAGCTAGGGGTTCTGGACCTGAACGCAAGACCCAAGACATTCAGAGAGTAGCTTGCTACTGTAGCAGACAAAAAGCTTAATGATCCATATCCTTAATCTGAGTGTCACCTGAAAGTTGCTTCAAGTCCCAATTTTACTGTGTATTTAAAACTATTCTTAATTTTTCTTAAAAATTCCACTCTGTAATTCCACTGGAGTCAGGTGATGATGTGACAATCTCCTCTTTTGTTTACAGTGCTAGCCCAAGGACTGTAATTACTGAAAAAATTTAAATTAATGGCTCTTTGTGCTACACATATGGACATACTTATGCATAAATTTTAATACAGGAAGATTAGACCAGAATCAGTAACTTTTATGCTGACAGTAAACAAAGTAAGAATGAGATCAAGTGTGCCAGGAGTAAGGAGCAACCCTGAGTAAAAGACATAGGAGTAGAGCCCCAATGCACTGATTGTCTCTTCCTCTTTAACTATGATCCCTTCAGTCACCACCTCACTGCTAGACTGACTTTCTGACAGAGAAGCTTTGGAAATTACCTTCAACAATGTTTAGGAAAAAAAAGTATATTCGTGTGTGGTTAAATGCAGGAAAAGTAACAGAAAATAAAACCCCACTGACACAAACACCTTGATTCATTCTTTGCTACTGATAAATTATCAGCATGGTTACTTTTCCCTTGGAATCAGTGGAGAGTGAAATGGGCACTCTGAGGGGAAAATGGTACTATTTTTAAAACGTTCCCCTAGAACTACTTCTTTTCTCCAAGTCAGTAGATACTGTCAGAGCACAAGCACAGGAAAGTTGGGTGTTGTCAGTCATTTCCTCAAATGTACACAATCTGATGTCAGGGGCCAAGTGATGGTTGTGACCAAATATCATCACAAATGTTGAACCCACCTATTCTTCTTGCTAGAGATAATCCCCTTTGAAACTGCTGTCTGAAAATTTACTGGTCATAAAATCAGCTTCTTCTCTTTTAAGCTACATAAAGCAGGGACAAAGACTTCTTTTTAAAATCAGGATGAAGTCTGCAATAGGTTATTAAACGAATTGCTACTATCAGCAAATGGTCTGGGATTCCAGCTCTGCTTTAAAAATGAGATGATCTTGTGAAAAATATTAAACACATAAAACACTACAGACTCTGTGTGGGTTTTTTGATAGTTTGGCATTTAGAATTTAATGTTGCAGTAATGCCCCCTGCTGATAAGCCTTCAAAGATCTACTTTGGATTGAGCTCAGTATTTAATAGTACTGTGCATCAATACTTTCCTTAAATAAAAGAAAAAATCCAGCATATATCTCATCATAGCTGGGTTCATCTTCAATAAATCACATTTCTTTTAAGTCTGCTCCATAAAAAGGCCTGTAGTGTCACAAAAGCAGTAATTAAAAAATCTTTATAATTGTCACGTGAACCCTTTTTGCTGCTTGTTTAGTAAAAGGGACAAAGTGATGTAGCATGGCTGTGTAGGAGCTAAATCTTAAAGAAGAGAAGGAATCTGTAAACTTTTGTACAGGAAGCAGATTTTTATAATAAAATATAGCTTCTGAAAACGGAGAAATTGCAAGAGGTTGAACACGTATTGCTATTCAGGTTTATACTTGGAGGAGGTAAATTATAGGCCTTTTCACAGCATTTGTTATCTACTTTCTAGATTTAAAAAAAGTTATCATTAATGTTGATTTTTATATGCATATAGCAACACAAGTATTACCTAAGTCCCTAAGAGAGCTGGGGATTCATTTCCTCCCTCAAGCCATGAGGGAACTGCTTTTCCTCTGCTGTTAGTGATTAAAAAGACATTACTGTTTTTTTTCCAGTTTTCAACACTTGTGCAGCTGAATCTTTCCTCTTTGTTCATTCATTTCCCTGCCTCTCTGAGGTACGTAAAATCCTGTATAGGTGTCCATAGCATTGGCTGACCACCTGAAGCTTGTAAGGATATGCACCTCTTTGTGTCATTCACTCTGAAGTGAGTGAGGAGACCTGTCTTGTCCCATTCAAGCATCAAAGAGTGAGTTTAGTCTTTCACAGCCAGCGCTCACGTTAACAAGGCTGTCCCAAGGCAGCTTAGGTGGTCAGGGGTGTGATGAATGCAGTGAGAGCAGGGTCAGACTGTTAACAAGAGAGTATTGGATCCACAAACCCCTGAGTGAAAGCTGGGCAGGTGATAGACGTGCTCGTGCTGCCCTCCTGTCCTCACTGTGTGTAGGGTGCCAGGCAAAGATCAGGCATTTTGCAGGGAAACTGATATCTGCCCAAGCCAGCTCTTCTCCTAGTCATCAATAGCTTGCACAGAATTCAAAGAGACTGTGAAGGGAGAAAGACTGTTGGAGCTCATAGCCGTGTTGGCATTTCACACAGCAGTGTCATGCGTATGGTGTGCTTCTGCATGTGTGTCATAGTACTAGAAAGTTAATAGAGACAAGTGTGTGGGGAAAGGATAGCTAATTATGTAGCAGTAAAAGCACTGATTTTTTTAATTAGTGGAGTTTTTCCTTACAAAGGCAATGGTCACAGATTACAAGTGAGAAAAGAAACAACACAATAGAACAGAACGGTTCATTCACTATTTAGTCAGAAGGACTTGGACAACCACAGCAGGAGGTGACCAATGCTTGTACACCCATTTCTGCTCTAGTAGACAGCCAACAGCCTAGGATTTGAAACAAGAAATCTCCATCTCTTGAATTTTCTCCATCACAAGGGAGAAGTGTGCTGAGCAAGTAGAGTACGCAGGATAGAGATAGGAGGGCAAACTGCTATTGATGTCAGTTATCGTGCTTAGTTGATAAAGTAAGCATCAGATTTCAGTGGATCTAGGAAAATTTGTCAACTCTCTGAGGTTTTTCTTGACAGAGCGGTATCATATGATGCGTTAATCTGATATAGCCCCTTGTGTCCTCTCAAGCTTACACAGCTTCCGGTGCTGATGTCAGAGGAATCATCCTGAAGGTCAGAATATGCTCTAGCATCCTTGTGAACAGTCTGAGAGGGAAGGTAGCCAAGGAGTTTGTTCATAGCATGTGTCACATTAAAGGAACATAATTTTGATATTTGTCTGCCAGAATCCCAGGACTTTCACTGATCTGTTTATATCAAAGTCCCCCCATAGGACTTTCACTGAGTCAGGTTCATAAATAATTAAAAATTAATTATTTTATTGAGAGTGACAGAACAAATTTGAGATTAGCATTGATAAATTCACCAACTACAATAGTGCTACTAATTAAGGTTAATATTGCTAGCAGAAAATAGTAATAATGTGTCCTGGGTTGGCCAGGACAGGGTTAATTTTGTGTGGAGCCAGGTAATTCTATACCATACTGACGTCATGCCCCGGGGCCAGCTCCGGGGAGGGGCCAGTTCCATTGGGGGCAGCTCAGTTGGAGTTCAGTTCGCTTTGAACTTCGCTTGGTTTCGGTCCCTCGCTGTTGTTCTCTGGTATTGTTTTTCTTTGTATTGCTCTTTTCTTACNTTTTTGCTTTCTCTGTCCGCAGCCCGCGGCAGGGGGGAGGGGGCGGGGAGCGGCGGCAGCCGCGCAGCTGGGCAGCTCTTACTAAACCAACACATAATGCAACAGGGTTAATATTCACCAGAGGGTGAAAGGTTCAGCTCTTACCCAGAGAGGGTCCCTGCCTGGGGTGGAGGAAAAGAAGACAGCCCATCCACTGGTCTGTCAGATATTGAGGTTCTTCTTTCCCAGTTTAACCACCATTTTCTCAGTCTTTTTATCCCCAAAATTCCAAGGTTGCCCCTGCCTCAGGTGGTGTTTAATATGACTTGGATGGAGAGACGAGTGCTGTAGTCATACACGTTTAGCGTGATCTCTATAATCTCTATTAGCATATGCAGGGGTGTCAACTGGAATATGCATTTCCCAGGTAATGAGGCAAAGGGTAGCTATCAGATTTGACAGCCTTCTTCAGAAACAAAGAACTGTGCAGGTTCCAGTTATCTCCTTGTCCTTGCTGACCAGAAGCAGGGCTGTCCTGCCTCAGCAGGCCTCAGGCCTGGCATCCCATGATAGCCAGGCAAGTCTCCACTCCCCTGGGTTGCACTGGAGATAGCAAGGTCTCGCTGAGCACAGAGGACCCCACCTCATTATCCAAATACCACAGCATGTCATTACTGTTCCTTGAAAGGGTGGGGGAGTTTTCCAAGCACTTCTCACTCTTCCTGGAATCGCATTTATTTCCATCTACTGTTGCCATACCTGTAGGAGTTGCTCCTGCCAGGTTGCCTGCCCAGAATTACCATGAATGTGAAAGTAGTCTTCCTCCCATCATCTTTCAGGTCCCAAGAGAATCAATGGAGGAGACAGAAACAAAAGCCATTACAGGCGAATCCATCTCAAGTGGAAACCCAAAATAATAGCAGAGGCAATGTGCAGCTTAGAATTTTTTTGTTGATATGGAGAGTTATTAATTTGAAAAGACAACCTCCAGGAGAAAAATGTCTTTTTAATTAATAGGAGTACCGGAGGATTATAGCTTGTAATGGACCTCTGCAGCTGGAATTCAGAAATCCACCAGCTCTGCATTGGTCTTCTGGTAAACACTGCTTCCAATAAACTGGATCCAGTATCTCTGATTATTCTTGTTCTCCCTGGGGACTTGAGAAATCCAGAGGTACTTGTCTCTGAAGCTTTGGTCTTGGTTCATTTTTATACTCAGACTTTGGCTGCATAAAAGCTATTACACTGTTACAGTACACAGTATGCCTGCAGGTCAGCATCCCTGCTCCCTTCAAGACAACAGTTTCAGCCTGTGATCAATCCATGGTTCACACTTATCTGTCAAAGAAAGTAGACTTAAATTTATTACGTAAGAATCACCGGTAAAATGTAAGAATCTACAAATTAAAAGATTTAAAACCATTGCTTTAAAGTGAGACAGTTGGAGCAGTATGTAGAGTGGGTTGAATTACACCTAATAGGTGCCTCTTACTGTTATTTATTTGATTTCCTACATACAAAAAAGTTGTACTCGTTACAGCATTTCTATACCTTTATGGCTCTGTTGCCATTAGGAGAACTGTACTGCTTTAACTACACAGCTAGAGCTGGAGAAATCTGGCTTCTTTGTATGGATGAGCTCTTAGGTAATGTTAAGTTTCTGTGGTGCAGCACATAGGAATTCTTCAAGGACCGTTACATAAAAAAGAAGCTGAAGCAGCTTTTAACCAGGTGTCAGTATTTCTAGAGGCCATGCTACTCTCGTAAAACTGCTTTTCCAGGAACAAGTGCCTTAGGAAGATATAAAGCCCTCTTTTATCTGAGTGTCTTCTTCAGCCTTATGAACTATCTCTAGTGCCAATTACTAAAATAGTAAAATAATACAATTAGTTCTTGAAATGGACTTGTAAGAAGCTCTGCAGACACCACTCTGATTTCTACACAGCTCCGGCTTCAAAAGCCTGTGTGTGCTAATAACCCCTCTGTACCGCCAAGCTGCTTGTGCCACCATGCTGGCTGGATTTCAAAACTCCTGTAACAAAGCCATGTCCTGTAATTGGCTGCCTTTGGAGCAGACCATGACTTTGGTGTGCTGCAGTTGCAAAACAAAACAACATAATAAAGAAACAAAACTGGCTTCATAATCAAATTGCAAAATCAATTCTATCAGGTGAGGGAGAGAAACCACTTTGAAGAGTGGCAGCTTAGAAGGATCATTTGCTTTGGTATTTATTCTGACAGAGGAAAATAACATGTTTATTTGGCATAATGAAACAGTTCGCTTGGAATTATTTTACAATTAAGTGGAAGTCCAATATAAGTTGTTTTTCTCACTGTCTTCAGGTGAAGTATTAGTTCATTAGACATTCCTCTAGCTGCCTTGTCTTTTCTTTTCTGTAAAATTTTCATTAGAAGTAGATTATTTGCTGCATTCAGACCCTTAGCAGTTGGCCAGATCCTTATCATCCATGAAAACCATTAATTCACTGTGATCAGAGATTGTTAGAGCCCTTACAGTCTGATACGCTCTTCCTCTTTCTGCAGATCTGGATCTGCTACAGAAGTGTGAAGGTGAAACCTTTTAAGACATGTCATTTATAATGCAAAGGTGCAGAACAGATGCTTAACAAACTGATGTAGAGACAGAGGCTTTTGCTGGTCCCTTAAGAATTGCTTAATGCTAATGGGAGATATATACCTACTGCCCTCACACCTCTGTGTAAAAATAGGCCTTTTAGGTGCTGGCACATCTGGGTCAGACAGGCTTCTAATTAACAGCTGTCTCCATCTTCTTTGTTATTTTTTAGGATAGGCTTGTCTGAGGAGGTGTTTAATGTTTCCTTACCACTTGACTACTCTACAATGTGAAAATGTAGACCTGTCTGAAGAAGTTATAGTTGGGGTTTTAGCATAGGCAATTTCAAGAGTCCTGAAAAAATTCACGGAGACTTACTGTGAAAAAGCTTGTCAAAGTAATTGTTTTATCATTTAATAATACAAATCCATTTTTTTCCAGGAGTCTGTAATTCTTCTGCCAGTATTTGAAGGAAGCTTCATTATTTAAGAAAACAAAACATAACTATTGAGATATTTTATTTCTCTATTTATGACAGGTACAAACACTAGAGGTAAGAAATCTATATTAGGGGAAGAATGACTTAGAAAGTCTGGCCACAAATAAATACTGATAAAACTTTTAAAAAAATGTTTGATCCCTGAACCAGCATGAGTTTCTGAGGCCTCACCCTAATCAGGATACTTCAGAAAACAGTCTTTAATTTTTGGATAGAGGTTTGATCTGCTTTTAGAAAGGTGAAAGTGGATCACAGAATTTAATGATCATGTGATTTCTTCCAAATTGCTGTACTTCTTGCATCCCTTTGCTACAGCGGCAATACTAGAGTTCACCTCTCCAAGGAAAAGTGGCCTGGCTTCCTTCAGAGAAAGACTCTGACCCATCCCTGGGGTTCCATGGTTAAATATTTCTGGTATTACCCAGTAATATACCAATAATACCAATTCTGGTATTATTCAGTAAAGAGAGAACCCACACTCTTAACAATTCCCTCCAGCAGTAAGACATCCGGCACATAGCTAACCTGCCTGTCTTCATGACACACATACACTATGACTGTGGGATGCTACAGTGTGCTATTCCAAGAGTCATACTCTTGTCACCTAGCACAAAAAAAGTGCATTAAATTTTTTTAAGCTTTGGATAACAATTGGTCACTAGGGTTTATTCAGGGAGAGAAGTGGAACTCACATTAAAATGGGTGGAATTGTGAGCTATAGCATGTGTGTCAATGGTTGAAAACACTCATGCAGGTTTGTGATGCTCTGCTTATGAAATTCTGACAGTTCGTGAACTGAAACCCACTGAAATTTTCTGGAAACAAATAAACTGAGCAAGGGTATCAATAGACATCTCATTAATATCCACTAAGGAGCACCAATGCAAAATACTGGTTTGGTTTCTTTCAGAGGAATCAAAATTTAGTCTTTTATGTTGTCATTTGTGTGCAAGAACAGTTTTCCATGTATCAGTCGTGCACATTAAAGGCATTGTAAGATATATTGTCAGCAGCATGTGTGAAGGCTAATAATCTGAAATAATTTACCTGTTTATGTATAAATACCAGCAGTATGTGGGGATTTTCAAGTTCATTCATATGGATTCGTGTTATGATTTGTATCAGTGACAGAACATACAGCAAAAGAAGATGTTTGCACTGGTTCATATGCTGGTCTTACAGGACACAGCGATTGTATGGCTAGAAAGTACACAATAGATTTTCACAACCTCTTCCTTTTTTCCTTCAATTTCTTGCTCCTCTACTGAGAACTCTGGTAATTCTTCAGGATGGGCTGATCAAAAAGTTCTGCCTCCCACTGTGTTTACTGTCTTTTAACTTTCATCTCTGTCTCTTACCGCTTTATGTCTCTTTCCCAAATGGAGTTGGCCTCTTGCTTTCTTGCTTGCAAAACAATGGCCTTTTTTCTGTGGGTTAAAAAAAAATGAATCTGATCATTGTTAAGGGAACAGGGAAGTGGAAGAGACTGTGTACAATCTGGGACTTCAGCCCCATTATCTGGTTTTGTAATAATTTTGGTTTGGATGTGCAGTGGTTTCTGAGTTATGTTGTCAAAGTATTTAAGGTGAAAAGGAGAATTTCTGGATGTAGCCCAGTAGCCCTGGAATTTATGCAACTGATTTCTACTACTTACTTTGACGGTTCTCTTTCTTTATGCTCAGGACGCAGCCTTACCCAAATACCTGATTAACAACTGCATCAACCAATTATCAATTGCCAAAAAAAGACTGCAAGACATGTTTAATATCTCTTGGGCATTTAAGAAAGTGATTTTTTGATTGCAGGGGGTTCTCACAACTTAAAGAGCAGCAAGGGTGTGCAGTGGTAGGAAGGTCTGCAAGGACAGAATCAGTGTGGGCTTGTAGACTGGTGCAGAATTTAATGGTGTAGTGAGGAACAAGTGTTAAGTGGTACAGAATGAATCCATTTAAGTAGCTGTCTTTGAGGAAGAAACACACATCAATTGTTTGAGTCCATCTTGTCAAATTTGATCTGAAATTAAGCAGGAGTTTTCAAATGGGGTGGACATGATCTGTTTCCTTAGCATGATCATGAATGAGCTTCTGCAGAATTAGGACCTAAGCATATATACCATTGGACTTTTTCATGTGCAGATTATGGACTAATCCAGAAAAATCTGATCCAGATTTTTTCCACAGGCTCTACTGTGACCTAAGGGAAGTCATTTTATCGCCTATGCCTTCTTTCCCTTTCTGTAAAATGATGATAAGAGCATTTTCTTATCTTATAACAGAGTAGTCATGATAAATACTAAAGATTATGACATGGTTAAATACTGTGGTAATGGAGGCCGTTAAACACCTTAGACACTTCTATTTTAGGGCTGCTTTTCTAAAGTGAATTATTGACCATTTTAAATTTTTCTCAAGTAAACTCAAGGAAACTAGATGAGAAGGATTAGTAAAGGAACCCTGTAAAATGTCAGTGTTAAAATGCATTGTATTTCCTGAGTTATGTAAAGGGATGTTTTGTATCTTTATGCTAAGTCAGCCTACCTGCTCTTCTTCAGTGCTTCCTTTAATGACTGTAAACCTGAAAACATGGAGAAAAGGTGAAGTTGTTATCTGCTACAAACTATGATTACAGAAATCAGGGATTTGTGCATTTGTCATTTTAGGTCCTAGCTTTAGAAACTGAAGAAGATTAGGGGACTGGTTGATTAAGGCATCTGTGACCAGTAATTCAAAACAAATGTTGGGGAAATTTTGTGGTACCCATTGGGGGAAATAAACACGTTTGTACTTAAATATAAAGAAAAAATAATTAACAGTGCATGTAGCAGAGGCCTGCCACCATAAGCAGTTCTACAAGGAGCCTGCAAAGATGCATCAGAAGCCAGTTCTTTATGTACGCTTGCACCAGCACCGATCCCAAGAATGGCTGCATGGGTCACCTCAGCCCAGCCATTGGTCCATCCTCTGGCACAGCTCAGCTGTGCAGAGGTGACTCCTGAACTTGGGCCCCTGAGCACCCCCATTCCTGGATGGCTATGAGACCATTAATGTTGCAGCTGTTTCTTATTATCAAGGGAAACTTCACTCCCTTGCAGAGAGTCCTTCTGTCTCTGGCATCCCTGTTTCCAGCCCATTTGACCTCTTCTCACAGATAGGATATCTTGTCCTCTGTGCCAAATCATTCCTTGGTCACAAATAACCACTGCTGAGCAGTCACAATTAGAACTTCTGCTGAACAAACAATCAAAAAGCTCACTCATGCCACAATAAACACATATGAAATAGTTACCAAATGGAAGGGAAAGAGGACAGGAAAAAGAGAATTTAAGGGAAAAAGAAAATAAGTTCTCCACATTTCTGTTGCCTTTTGCTGAGAAGCTTCTTAGAACAGTGAATGCTCAACATGAGGCACAAGAACATGCCACACAGATATGGTCAGGTCTTCACTGACTCTATGAGCAGCCAAAATTTTGCTCACCTTTGTGGTAATAATTGGACTGTCCTTTCTGTACTGCAGTCTTCCCTTGTCATCACGGCACTGTGGTAGGGTCTGTTGAGGTGGAGGTCTAATTTCTGACGTCTGCTGTTGCTGTTTCCCTGAGATGGTGGGCATCGCTTACGGGATCACCATTCAAATCTCTTTTTGCAGATAATGTATTTTCTTCCTCAAAAGAACAAAGCACAGAAACTGAAATGTGACCAGGACTGGGTTTATTATTATCTGTGGTGTTGTAGGTCAGTATTGACATAAGTCAGACTAGAGCTCTATTTATATGCAAGAGGGGTTTTCATGCAGCACTGAGCCGGTGTTTGACACTGGAAAGGTCAGAGTTATTTGTGCAGCCACTGGCTAGAAAGCACACTTGGGAGAAGTGACATTTTCTTCCCATATCAAAACCCTACATTTTTTGAAAAGTGTTTTTCTTTCCATATGACACCCAATGAAGTTTTAATTTCAGTACCTGCTTTCCCCCTATCCCAGTAACAGGGGGAAAACCAGCTGTCTCTATTGCACCATCTTCTGTTCTCTCTCCTGTGTATGGTGGCTAGGGCTGGCAACCTGAAGTATGTCTGGGGATGTGTTTCAGATAGAAAGGGTGGGTTGGATTGCTTAGGGCAGCCCTGGGTACATGAGGTGCTGGAACTGAGTTTAAATACCTCTATATCCAGACATCCTGTAGTCTCAAAAGTGTTTATCTGGGCACGTCACATAGAGTAGTGGTAGTGTCATTGCCTTCTTCTGATGGTAATATATAAAACTGAATTGCTTAAGGTTGCTCAGGAAATCTATAGCTGCTCAAGGAGTTAAATTCAAGTCTTCTAAGTCCTTAATGGTAGAACTGTGTTTGTTTATGGGGAATCCCACTGGCTCATCCAGGATGCTGTAAAGGTCTCTGGGGAATACACAAATAACAGTTATCTTGAAAAAAAAATCCTTTTGGGCAGGTGTGGGGTCTTGAAAATGTGGGGGTAAACAATGAAAGTTGAAAAAAGTTGGTACTTTTTCAGCTACACATTTAAGAAATTGAGTAGTCCAGCAGATCCACCTAAAGCTATTATTATATGATCCAGATGAAACTACATGAGAGAATACATTTGTTCACACACTGTTAGAGGTAGATATTACATAAGAAAAAATTCGCAGACTACATCTTTTGAGTTCCCAACTAGTTCCAGTGTCTCCAGTGGACACTCCAGGAGAAGTATGAGCAGGAAGGAGTGGCAGAGAGCAACAGCCCTGTACTGACCGTACATAGCTTATCTGCAATTCATTGGTAGATTTCCAAGTGGATCTTAAATTTACTGAATCACAGAATCACAACATGGTAGGGGGAAGAAGGGACCTCTAGTCCAAAACAGGTTTGCCTAGATCAGGCTGCACAGGTTAGTTTTGAATATCTCCGGAGAAGGAGGCTCCACAGCCTCTCTGGGCAGCCTGTGCCAGGGCTCTGTCACCCTCATGGTGAAGAAGATTCTTATGTTTAGAGGTAGAACTTCCTGTGTTCCAGTCTGTGCTCATTGCCCCTTTTCCTGTCTCTGGGTACCACTGGAAAGAGCCTGGCCCCATCTTCTTGACACCTGGCCTTTAGATATTGATAAGCATTGGTGAGATTCCAGATCATCAGAAGGAAGCCAAAATACTCAGAAAACAAATGCTTGATTAACATTCTATGTCTATATATTACGCTGATGCTGTAAATCACGGTGGGAGAGAGAATATGCATCTTTTGGGAAAATAACTATGTAAATTCCTACTTGCTTAAGCTTCTTAAAAGGAGCTATGTGCTTTGTCTGTATAAATTTTGCTTTATACCATAATTCTGTAATCAGCAGAGCCTGGTGTTTGAACCCATAGAGCTAACTGGTTGAACTAAAAACATTAAACAATCCAGGCTGTATTTTCTAGGGGTGGAATTAATGTCTTTTTTTAGAATCTGGCTACAAAAGGATGCTGTTCTTTTTGAAGGTAAAAAATGGGGGAGGGGGCAGAATCTCTCAATTTTGCCTTCACTTTGACCTCCTTAAGTCTGTCTTACAGGTTGTTCAGGGAGGCTATGGAGTCTCCATCCTTGGAGATATTCAAAATTCGTCTGGACGTGGTCCTAGGCAAACAGGCTCAAGATGTCCCTGCTTGAGCAGGTGGGGTGGACAAGGTGACCTCCAGAGGTCCCTTCCAACCTCAACCACCCTATGATTCTCTGATCTTCTACTTTCATGTGTGATTTCTGTGATTTCACAATCTTTTTCTAATTGTAGTCCAACACCCCCTCAAATATGTGATGACTTTAATGGCTGTCTTGTGTGTTAGAGCACATGTGCGAGGCTAGACCAGAGGAATGCCTGGGTAGCTTGCAAGTGTATCTTAGAGACAGAGTTGCCAAAATTATTTTTTAAAGATCTATACTTAAAATAATCTCACAGCAACACAGTTTGTTGCAGACATCTTTGAGGCAAAATACTGAAACCAAGCCACGCTGGACTTTGTTGTTTCACTTTCTTCTTCATCATTATTATTATTATTATCATTATCATTATTATTATCATTATTTCTATGGTGTGGCAAGATAACTTGCATATGGGACAACTCTTATAGTGGCAGGTGGCACTAGTGTCTCTAATGAGGAATCTGAATCAGATCCTGTAATTGTCTTAATTTCCAAATCAACATAATATTGCTATTTTTGTAAATAGAATTTTGTGATATGAGATTTCCTTTGCGGTCTGGCAGAGAGGGAATGAGAACGATTAATTAGTATATCCACTTAATTTCATGAGGTGACAACCTTTGTGAGATCATTTTGAGATGTGATGTTGGTGTGGGATGCTGACACAGGCACAATAGCTCACGTGCAGTAACAGTGAATAGATACAACAGAAGTTGATAGCTGAGGTTTTCCACCAACCCATTTAGCCAGCAATAAACCACCAAAAAAGAGGCAAGAAAGGCTCCTTGCTGTTTGTATCTGTAAAGGTGAAGATCTAGACTCAAGACAGAGTCTTTTTCAAAAGCTGTTCTGATGGAGTGTGGAAGCCAGGCAGTGCCCGGTAGCCCCAACTGGTTGTTCAGGGAGTCAGCATTTCTCAGTAGACTTCTAAAGCTTTACTTGTAAGCAGCAGCTCCAAGGAAAGTTGAGTGGCAGGAGGCAGATTTCCCTCTGGATGAGTCTTCACCTGGGACACAGAAGGCTCTTCTGGATTAGCACAGGGTGCACATTCCCCAGCATAGGCTTACGGATGTGGCAGGGAACTATTTTGGCTCTAGCTTCCTTTATCCTTTGTAATAACCCTTCCAGCACCCTACTGCTGTGCACAGGTTTTAGCTTGTCGCTGCTGTTGGCTCCAGCAGCGCTGCCTCTCATCCTGCTAGATTTCATTGATCATTGCTGCCATTGACACTCACATGCCCTTTGATAAAGTAGCTGTCAAAGCTCCTGTCCCTCTACAAGCCGCGTTACAGACCCAGTCCTATCTGAGACATTCATTAGTGTCGTTTGCCAAAAGGTTTATGTAACAGATGTTGCAAAGCGGACGCACAGAAACACACACACTCATATGCCATTATTGCAAGGGCTGTCGGGGTGACAATAAAGGAAGGATGGTCTGCGGAGCTAGAGTAGCTCAAAGGCATCGCTGCATCTGTTAAAAAAGCAACTAACATCTCTGTGTGGCCATGCTGTATTTTCAGCTTGTCATCATGGCTGGGACTGTTCTGCTCGCCTACTACTTCGAGTGCACCGATACATTTCAGGTGCATATCCAAGGTTTCTTCTGTCAGGATGGCAATTTGATGAAACCATACCCTGGAACAGAGGATGAGAGCTTCATTTCACCTCTTGTGCTCTACTGTGTGCTGGCTTCAACTCCGACAGCGATTGTAAGTATAAGAAATTATTCGAATTCTCCATGACTGCTCCAGAAATAATATATGCTGTAATATCTTTGTCCCCTCTCCTCTCCTCTCCTTTCAGCTGTAATTGATTTACACTTAGCCAGGTCTCTGTTTTGCCTTTAACCTTATGTGATCTTAATGAGTTATCTCCAGAAGTAATTATTCTGGGTAATCATAATGCAAGATTGAGGGGTAGAGCTTGTTAAACCTTTTACAATAGCTTGCTCACTTCGGTGATTAGTTGTGAATTGCCTGGGCTCCAGAGAGGCTCTAATACAAAGGTGATGTATTGCTGGAAATGAGAAAACAGGATAAAGCTGAAGTAAAACCTGGTTTGGGCATGCAGGATTACTTGCTGCTGTATTAAAAGGACTGTTGAAGGGCTTTAAAAGGCTTAGATGAGCAGAAAGATGCTCAATACAAAGAAAAACATGAATGCTATTTCCTTTTTATTTATAATCTATTTTTGGCACCCACATCCACTTACCTTCTTTTACTTGATTTTCTTTACTATCCAATCAGTAAGCTGTGATATAGCTGTTCTGAGCAGATGGAAATATTCAATCAGCTGAGTATCCACAATTCCAAACAGATTATTGCAATCACTGATAAGCAAAACTTTGGCCCTTTTCTATTTTCTGTGCAGAAAGTTGCAGATATCACAAATAGCCAGATTTGCTGTATTTCTAATTACACTGATAAATTCTTATCAGACTGTGTTTTTATGTACTTTATTTTGTTTTATTTCTTTCTCTTTATTTCTTCATTTTACTATTTCTTTCTTGTATGGACTTTGCTTTGCATCCCTTTCAAAAGTTGATTAAAGCTGTTCATCATGTATTTACTTGTGAAAGGTGAATGCTGCATCATAGTGCATTTTAAGTTTTGGTCTGCAGTAATTTTAAGGCATGAAACAGTGTAACACAACATGGTAAGAAATAAGTAAGGGATCTGCAGAAGAGACTATAGTTTTTGATACAGGAGGCTTTCTGAAAAAAAGTAGGGGTTTTGAATTGGATTACATCATGAGGTGATGAAAATCCTCTGCAGTAAGAGTGTTATTTTCTGTATTGAAACTCACCTGAAATAAACATAGCACCACTGTTTAGGGAAGTAACTTTCCCAGGCGGTGTTTGTGAGATGAGATTGAGTGTCACTATCACGCCTTGCTGATGTAACAATGAAGTTTGTGGGAGGTTTGTCCCTTGATTCAGCAATATGGCACTGGGTGAGAAAGTGGTTGGTCTTTAATTTTATCATCTGTTTAAATCCTGGCTCTGGCAAAGTTTGCTGCCAACTTTTCAGGTTTTGCTCCACTGGGTCAGCATTTTCTTTCTTTTCAGTGGCCCAAGAAGCTTTTCCTACTTACTCTTATTTATGAGAAGCTGAACCAGAGTTTTCTGTGGGAAGTGAACAGTGCTTGCTTTGTAGTTTCCATAGCCCGTGTTAAACATAAGGAATGAAAGACTGTAGTGAATATCAAAGTTTTTGGGTGCTGAAGAGACCTTCAGCTTAGTGTTGTACGGAGCTAGTGTAACTATCTCATACAATGCAGACTGCGCAGAAATGCTAGCCTGGGTCCAGAAGTACAGTCATCACCCTAGATGATTGGATCCAGTGCTGGATATAAGCTGCTAAACTGCTTCTTGGGTTATACTGTGCTGTCATGCTAGCTATACTGCTTCAGCAAGTGAAGACATAGTCAGGGACACTGGGCTCTTTGCACCATGCTTTGTTGTGATCTCTATGTACAATCTCAAGGAGATAATAGATCAGACTTTCATGGGAAAACATTTTTTCTTTCCATGTTTAATGCAGTATGCATAATACTTTATTTAATGCAGTATTTGCATTATTTGTATTATTACATTGTATTATTAATTATTTAATGTATTCTTACTTAGTATTGGGCTAGTCATCAACCAGAGCATATGTCAGAGGAATCTTTTTCTATCCTTCTGATTGGTGCTCAGCACAATAGTTTTATGTGAGTAATTTCACTTTATTTCTCATTCCCATCTTTTTCTGAGAGACTTTCCTCTCCTTGCAGGCTAATTTCAGAATTCTGCTTCAGCTAGTAGCTGACTCTGCAAACTGAGTTTTAGCAACAATGATTAATAAAAGACTAGTAAATGGGACAGAAAGTGAGCTCAGAGTCTCTCTAGACTCTGTCCTTGCATTGCACTGCTGGTCAGACCACTCAGAGTGTGAGTATCCTCAGCTGTCGTCTGGTACCTGAATGGATGCTTCCTGTCTGCCACAGACTGCCACATCTGAACAGAGATGTTTGATCCAGTTGAATCTCCTTGGGATTTCAGTGCAAGGAGCAAGTGCAACCATTTGTATTCATACCGTGATGACTGTACTCTCTCTCAAAAAAAAACCAACCAACCAAACAAACAAAAACCCCCACAAATAAAACTCACACAGCTGTGCTTCATGGGAGGAAGCTTTGCATGCATTCACTGTGGGTTAAGTTGTAGTTTCACCGACTGAAAACCTGTAGTTCCACTGTGAAGAAATGACTTAAGTCAAAGGTAATGCCAGTCTCTCCTTACAATTACTTGTTTATCCTCTGCAAGACACTTGTTGCTTCGCTTTCTGACAGCAAATTGGTTTGGCTAAGAGGACTTACAGTATCAAATCCGATCTCTCTGTGTTGTCTGCATATTGCCACTGTCCTGACACCTCGTGGCATGAGGAGGAGTGATCATTGTTAGAAGGGGTGGAAGCCAGCAGCGATGAGGAAGCACTCATGGTACTAGTTAACAGTGTTTCTGGAGCTGTGGAAAATAGTCTAGGAGTGAGTGCGTGTTCCCTCACCTGAGATATAAGCAATGTTTAAGTGCAGTCCTCTGGGCATAGGTCTGGAGAGGACTCAAAGCCCTGATTTTCAGCACAGCTGTGAGATGTTATAACGCCTGCAAGCCAAAAGGGAGCATCTTTGTGAATTTAATGGAATAACTTTGTGTCTCAGTCATTTGGCTATGACAGTGGCCACAGGGAAAATGAATGTGTGTACTTTGCAGCATTCTCAGAAGTGCTGTTGTGGGTTGGTACCAATGTATGTGTATTTCCCTGCACTTTTAGTGGCAAAATAAATGAGACTGGCCTGTTTTTCTGCAGTTTTATTTGTTGTTCTTGAAATATGGGGTGCTGCTAACCATTTTTTCTGCTACACTGGGTAGTTAATCATCATACATCAAAACTGTAAAAGTCTTTTAATGCTCCTACTGATAAACTCTATGATAATGAGAGTTTCTTGCAAGGGGAGATGCCTGAATCTCATAACAACACTGTTAAGTAAATGAAAATCATGTATGCCTGACTCTGTTCTGTGAAATGCATTTTTCTTCCAAACGTTCCATTGAGGATATGTCAAAGGCTTTCATCTGCTTTATTAATTTTTAATTTTTCTGAGTGTGGTGATATTAGCATCTTTGCAGCAAAGTAGTAGGTTACGGTCAATTTAGTAATAGATTGCTCCTACATAAGGAAAAAATTGTTCTTTGTAAAGAAACAAGTGGCCACTTTATTTCAGATTTAGTGACTTACCCTCTGAAACGTACATCTTCAGATTCAAGTAGTAAATATTGCTGTCAGCACTGGTAAAAAAGGGGGATTCCTGGAATCCTGTGTGTTTTGTATTGAACTCATCATTATCTGTAGGTTCTGGTGCCACAAAGAGCTTTGTAAGGTATGTATGGTTTAATCTTCATCTCATGCCAGTTGTTTCTCATGCTTTTTTTTTTTTTTCCTGAGACTTTCCTCTTCTTGCAGGCTGATTCCAGTTGTACTGATGTTGGTGGTTAGTTAGTTATTGAACAACTACTAAAGTTCCTGTTGCCGTGCTGAGATGGGTATAGGGATACTTTCAGCTTGTCTCATGGTAAAGTAGAACCTGTGGCTAAATAATTTCAATTTTTGCAGACAGGATTGTACCAGCCTTAACAATCATGGCAAGCACTTGGGTACTCGAGCTACCAGCCAGTCTCTGGGGGCAAGGGAATGGGAGTGAGAAGGAAAGTAGTCTCTGTGGCCTTGCAAGAGTAGTACAGAACTGTGGTCTTTGCCTCCACCACATTTCAAAGGATTTAAAGTTACCAATTTTCAAAAAAGTGCTTTTGTCTTGGGCTACATGTGGCCTACAGCAACATATGTGCACATTTGAACAGCTGACCTTGGCATTACTGAGCTTTACACAGACAGCCCTTCATTTTGGTGGCTATAGGTACTTCAGGAAGGGTGAAATTAGCCAGAGAATACTTGTGGGATTTTTTCAGAATTAGAGGTTTTAGAATGCAAATATTTATCAGGAGGTAAATACACTATAGGTATTTTACTCAGCTGGCTTTCCAGTGATAGAGAATGTAAAAATTAAGAGCAGCTTCAAAGTTTAAGCACCAGAGCTTGAGTTCCATGATCAAAGGTCTGGTGAATTTAAAGTGACCTGTTCCACAGCAGTATGTTATGCAGAGCCTGGGAGAATGTATAATATTTCAATGCGCTGGCAACTCCAAGATACTTGGGGAAGAGGGGTAATAAATAATAATGGTTTTAATTTTTGTCAGTATGAGCACTTCATGAAAACAATGTTTAAAGTGGAACAAGTTGCTTTGCACAAATATAAGATTTTCAGACCATTTCCTTAAAAATATTCTGGGATGACTCCACTATATTCACTAGTGTCTCTTAAGGCTAGCCTCCCCCATGATGAGGTTACTGCCAGTCAGCAATTCCCCAGCTGGTACTAAACAATCCTTCCAGAGTTCAGAGCTGCTGCCTGTGCTGCTCCATCCACTGTGATTTGTCACCCTGCCCAAGAGAAGCAGGGAGGCTTAGGAACAGAGCCAGCTCTCTGAAATGAATACTGAACAGCAGCAGAAAGCTTCAAGGGCACTGTTCTTTGTTTCCTTGAAGTAGAATAGCAAGTGCCACTACTGTTTTCATGCAATCTTCTGTTTCTTTCCTTCTGTTTCCAGGTTGGAAGTGGCAGCCTACATATAATTTTTTACTGGCCAGTGCTATTAATTTGTGGAAAGGAGTATTTGTTTTTTGATAACATTGGAATTAGTCAAACTAAACTGGTCTGATTATTAATTAGAAGATGAATTACAGTGTTGAATGAATTTATCTGATGCAGGAGGAGACTGTCCAAACTTCTCTCTACAATTTGCACTTACCTCCCAAGCTTCAGAAACATCATTCCCTTTAGGTTTTCCTAGTCTGTCTGCCACCTCACTTCTTTGGCTTTGGCTTAGTACAGCCATGTTATTACAGTGATTTATTTCTAGAAGGGAAACCAGGGAAATTCTGTCTGTGTTGGCTCACAGTAGCTGAGCAGCAGATGCTGGGAACACCAAGAGCAGCTAATGCCAGTCAGAGCTCTGTTACGGTAGCTTCTTCCCAGTTTTTTTAGTCCGAAATACCTAGGCTTGCAGGTGACACTGCTGCCAGAAAGCATGTGCTCCTGTGCTACAGTTTCTTACCCACCATGCTTCACCCCTGTGCCAGCACGGCAAGCTGGGTGGCAGTGGGGAGAGGCCAGTGTCAATTCCTGGAGTGTCCGTTACACCTCATTAAGGAAGGATATGTCCCTTTTCCAAGGAGGTGTACCACACAGGACACTTGTGTGGTCCTGGCTTTGAGGGCTGGCCACCATTTCACCTGTGTCCCAGAGGGGAGGATCTCCATATTCCTTTTAATGTTGGGCAATGGAGCAGGGGTTGCTCACAGACCAAGGCTGGAGGAAGAACCCTGCTGCTTGTCAGATGTCCTCTGTGGTGGCTTGTCTCCCACTTTTTGAGACTTGCCAAGGACCCAGCTTGTGAATGACACGCTGGTATACATAGGAACAAGGAAGGAATGTGTAAATGTTTATATCCTGGTATTTGCACACCATTCTGGAAAACAATAAATTTACTGTCTTTGTTTGGTGTAATATTTCCAGGCACTTCTACTGCCAGTGTCTTCAGGACTTCAAAATGATCCTGCTCACATGCCAGTTTCTGAGGAACTATGCAGAGCTGCAGAAAATGTCTTCTCTTGATTGGAACTTTAGTATTAATTATTTTGGACAGTTTTACCTCTTTTTTTTGTTGAGCACAATGATAAGGCACTTGTGGGTTTTGGGCAGGCTAGAACCCAAATTGTGGATTTTGACCCTTTTGACTTGGAATAAAAGAAAGCAATTCTCTTTTTCTGGAAAAGGACTTCTAACTGTTTGACTTTTGCTGTTGTTTTCATTAAGCAACAACAAAAATAAAAATCAGAGTGAGATAATAAGTCATTAAATGCAGATTAAGGTTTTGTCCTCAGAGATTATGAGTGAGCTGGCTCTGCAATGTTCAGCTGAAGACATTGCTTCATTTCTTCTTATAATTACGCCAAATAGAGCTGTGGGCTAGAGAAGACCTGTTTAGATGGTGATGGCAAAGACGAGAGCGTGTCTGAGAAAACTGTCAGCTGATCCCTAGTCCTCGTGACCAGCAATGGTACTAATGTTATCAGAGAAAACCTGCCCTTCCAGGTAGGCTCAGGTCAGGGTCCTGGCTGCCAACCACAGCAGAAATACTGGGTCCTGGAGAGGGTGCCAAGGCAGACCTCAGTGACTGCTTACCTCCTAAGGTGTCTTTTCTCAATATGAATATTGCTTAGTGTTTGCTGCCCAGGTTTGACTATAGAGTCTCAGCTGTGCAGGGTCAATATTTGGCACTGCAGGTAGGATGGCAGATCAATAACGTTCAGGGCCTAAGGCGAACTGCGAGGGAGATCTAAGGAATTAAGAACTAACTATACTAAGTGAAAGTCAATATGAGCCATGTTCTTAGTGGGACTACAGAGAAGATGGAGACACACTCATCAAAGCACGAGGGGCAATGCCGCAGTAGACGCAAGCTGCAGGAAAAGAAAGTGATTAAATATTAGGAAAAATCTTTTTACAATGACAGTAGTCTGACACTGAAACAGTGCTGGCCTAGACGCTGTGGCATCTCTGATCCTGAAGACATTTGTGACATGACTGTGCAAAGCTAGCCCTGCTTTGAGTAGGGACTGGACTGGAGACCTCTGGGGCCCTTCTCAGCTAAATCACTGCATGATTCTATGCCTCTGCATTCTGTAGTGCTAGTGACTACAGTGGCTGCTGTTTAATGAATGACAGATGAATGGAGCCAGGAGCTGCTGTGTAGAGCCTGAAGAGTATCTCTCTTCAGCTTGGGCAGCTGTGCTATTGCGGTCCTCTGATACACCATGACACAAAAGGAAAGAATTGCTTTTGGCCCAGTGCAAGCCAGTGCAGATTAAACACCTGCTGGAGCACTTTGCAAAGGTCAGTTTTTGGTGAACAGGCCTGCTATTCCCATGAAAAGTTGCATGGAGTCATTTTGAAACTGGCTGATTGGGGTTGAGAGCCCCATAACCCTCATCCACTTATATTCTCTGTTTTGGAGTCTTGTGCACATAGCTTGTCTCACAGCCAGTGCCTTCCTTGTATCTGCTCCTCCCCTTGGCTGCTATTAGAGTGCTGCAGACTTGATTAATTTCGTTTGTTCTATTTGTGACATTAAAAATGCAGCCACACACATCCATACAGAGGAAATGTCATACAACTTGCTGAAACCTGCCCAGAACTGAGAGTGATGATGTCCCAAGACCCAAGTTCAGTTTTGTTTGCTGCCGGAGATTTTTTTTGTGCAATAGCATGCCTCTGGATGTGGTTTCTGTGTAGAAAGCTATGTCAACAAGGATTGACTGTGTCACAGAGATGCTGTTATAGTAAACAAGTTGAAATATTTTAAAACTCTGAGAAATCAGAATAACATAAACTTAATGCACAGAAAAGACAGACAGATCCTGCCTGTATTTCACAGAATCATAGAA
>VZZY01018759.1:0-11053 GCA_013400335.1 Eurystomus gularis | reverse complement strand
CTGGGAACCACCAGCGCCCCCTGTCGGCTGTGACCATCACTACACTGAAGGGAAAGCGCCCTCAGGCCAGAGGGCTGGGACCGGGTTGTTCTGATTCTGCTTTGCCGTTAATGTTATATTTAGTTGTTATTCTCTTGCTTTAATATAGATGTATATATATATACTAGTAAAGAACTGTTATTCCTACTCCCGTATCCTTACCTGAGAGCCGCTTGATTTCAAATTTACAATAATTCGGACTGAAGGGGTTTACATTTCCCATTCCAAGGGAGGTTCCTGCCTTCCCTGGGAGACACCTGTCCTTCAAACTGGGACACAGCACCACGCAGTCTCCCTCTCTCTCCCAGTGAAGTGGAGATGAAAGGAACAATAAAAACAAGAAAACCTGGGGGTCAAGGTAAAAGAAACAAACCAAGAAACAAATGACTGTTTAATAAGTAAATAATAAGTGGAAGAAAAAGGAACAAAACCAAATGAAACAAAGGATGAGAAAGCAGCCACTCAGAACCTCCCTTGGGACAGACTGATGCCCAGCCAGTTACTGAACAGAAGATGGTTAACCCTCTAAAACCCCCCCTTATGTATGGAATATCTGTTTGGCTATTTGGGGTCGTCTGCCCGGCTGTGTCCCCTCCCTGCCTCTGTACACCCTCTCCCCTGCCAATCTATTCAATACGAGGGCAGAGTGAGAAACTGAGAAAGCTACTATGGTGTGCAAACACTGTTAAACAAAAGGTAGAATATTATTGTACTACCATTACTGTTTTGGTGAAAAATGTTAAACAGCACCATATGAGCTGCTATGAGGAAAAGTAACTCTGTCCTCAGTGCATACACCTAAATGCACCCTACATTTTAAAATAAACAGCATCACTTCATTTACTCAAGAAAGTAAAGGATATGACTTCTTAATTTAAGAATAAGGTACATTGACTGTGCAATAGTTTGTAAATTCTTTTTACTTTATGAATTATTAACATAAAGTTTTATTTTTCCTCTTCATTGTAGTAAATGCCTTTTTTGAAGGGTAGGATGAGGTCATATAGCCAGCAGATTGTAACAGAGAGTTGAGGTAAATGCTTTATAGCTATCACCTATGCATAGGAAAGGACAGTCACATCACAGCTCAGGTTCCTTCAAATAATACGTTCTGATGCTTCCCATTATTGCAGAAGTGTATCTTCTGCAAATGTTCTTAAGAGGGTGTTTCAGAGTAATGTTATTGTATTAAAATAAGGAATAAATTTCCAGCACGTATTATCTTCTTGAAACATTGTTAACTAACCCACAATTAAATGTCAATCTTTCATTTTGCACCAGATTGCTTAGCCTGCATAACACAGCCACCTAAAGTACTGTGTGCAGCTCTGGAGTCCTTAGCACAAGACAGACATGGACCTGTTGGAGTGGGTCCAGAGGAAGGCCACAAAAATGATCAGAGGGATGGAACACCTCTCCCATGAAGACAGGCTGAGAGAATTTGGTTTGTTGAGCCTGGAGAGGAGAAGGCTCTGTGGAGACCTTATTGCAGCCCACCAATACCTAGAGGGAGCTTATAAGAAAGATAGCGGTAGTCTTTTGAGTAGGACTTGTTGCAGTAGGACAAGGGGTAATGTTTTAAACTTAAAGAGAGTAGATTCAGACTAGATTTAAGGAAGAGAGGTGGTAGATGCTTCCTCCCTGGAAACATCCCAAGTCAGGCTGGACAGGGCTCTGGGCAATGTGGTCTAGTTAAAGATGTCTCTGCTCATGCAGGAGAGTTGGACTACATGACTTCTAAAGGTCCCTTCCAACACAAAACATGATATGATTTGTAACTAAGTGACATCCTGTAATATTTCTTTTGAGTGCAGGTCTAATAGCAGGTTTCATTTTTATGCTGAGGTTGAAGAAAATCAGTACAAGCACTGTCTGTCATACTTGACACTGTGTAAATCCTCACTGCTTTTCTTTAAACAGTAAAGCAGCTTTATAATAATCTTTGCTTTTAACGCCCCACCTTCATCAGTTTTAATTATTTTTTAATTCATTAAAATATTTCAAATTCCATCTGTTCACCCTTAGAATTTCTTTCAGAGAAAACTGATCTATTTCTCTTCTGATTTCCCATCATGAGAGTGGATTTTATACATGGGATGAAAAAATAATTGATTAAAAGGCTGCAAATGGTGTTAATTTGTGGAATACACAGGCTGAGAATATCTGAGGGACATGAAACAACAGTAACTGCAGCAGTAAATTGGGACAAGGAATAAAGACCGGGTCCAGTTTCCACTAGTGGGTATTCAGTATTTACTTCATATGTATACAAATTCTGTGTTTGGGAAGATGGGAAAAACTTCAGATAATTTTAATCAGCAATACAAAAATAAATCATTTTCTTCTTAATTTAAAAAAAAAATGGAATGTTTAATTATCCATATTTATTTACCTTTCTGAAAAAACAACTTCTAATTATTAACTGCAGTAAATACAGGAGTTATTTATAATGTCTTCAAATACAGCTCATTTAGCTGATTTATTAAACGACAAACAAATAAAACGCAGTTCTAACGTGCTGGAAAAGGTCTACTTCTGAAAGATTGTAAAGGACTGTGTTTTTGCAAAGTGTTCAAAATCAGCTATTACTATGTATATATGGTAGTACTAAGTGGTAGTCAGTGAACAGTTTGAGACAGTAGCTGTCACTCAGCTAGCCTGAACTGAATATTCTGGAATTCCAAACACTAACCTAAAACTCAACTTTGATCAGAAAGCATATTTACATTTTGGATGGTAGAACTGTAACTATTCTGGTGAAGAGTTTTATTCAGAAAAAAAAAGAATAATTTCATTCTTGTTTGCAAAAAAAATGTTGTCATATAAATTTGATGTGCCAGATATGTGTTGATTTCTTTTCTGCTCGCTTAAGGATTTTGGTGATTTTTTTAATTAGAGAAAGGCTTTTACAAAAAAAATGAGATTTACATTGTTCCCTGAGAATGGTTTGGTGTGTATTTTTTTTTCATCTGGTTAGCAGAGAAATTCCAGTCAGAAGTTCTTCTCTAAGAATGTTCTGCCTAAAGGAATTTACTATAAAAAACTTTGTCTCATCCATCTACTAAGACTAGTTTGTCTTAATAAAAACAAAACTCAGATCTACTGCTCCTTATTGATTTTCCTGTAGCCTCTGACTAAAATTTGAGAGGTTATTAATAAAATTGGTTTGCTATTTAGTCACTTAAGTCATGTATACAGTTATGAAAGGACATTGTCATTTGTAATTCTATGTCCTATCTCTTAACTGAGTTCAAGATCAGTTTTCTATTCTGAAACCATATTTTTCTGAAAGTAAACTAATTCAGATTGACCCAGTTAAATCAGTAAGGATCTTGATACAAAATGCAGAGCTAGTAGAGGAAAAGGAAAAAAAATAAAACAAACAAGCAAACAAAAGCTTTCATTCTAAGATTCCAACCATGTTCTTGTGATTTATCAATCTATTCTTTAATAGCTAAACAATCTGTGGGTGTAATAACCCTAAGTAAGGGGGCTGAGATACCCAGTTATGTTGTTTCTCTCTTGTTCTTTCACCAACCCTAGAGCACTTGCATTGCTTGTATTACCACTGCATGAAATAAACAGGTTGTTTACAGCCTGATAATTAAATGCATTTTTGGGAAGCAAAGACTGTGTTTCTAGTTTATTGTGCTTGGGGTCACATCTGATCTCTTACTGACAGGGAGACAGCTCAACTTATAGAGCTGTTACATTCATGGTAACAGGAACAATTTCACCTGACCATTTCAGCGGCTGAAAGTGACATGTTGTATGTGTCCTGCATTTGCCCATCTCTGTACTAGCATTAAGCATACAGAGTCATTGCTTTGCGAGTTGTAGTAGCAGCAGGAAAGAGACTGGCTCCAAGGGACTTTATGAACTTATAGAATCACAGAATCATTTAGGTTGGAAAAGACCTCCAGGATCATCTAGTCCAACCTTTGTCCAACATCTCGCTAACCCCTAGACCATGTCCTGAAGCACCACATCTATCCATTTTTTGAATGCTTCCAGGGATGGTGACTCCACCACCTCCCTGGGCAGCCTGTTCCAATGCCTAACCACTCTTTCAGTAAAGAACTTCTTCCTGATATCCAATGTAAACCTTCCCTGGCACAACTTGAGGCCATTACCTCTTGTCCTATCATTAGTTACTTGGGAGAAGAGATCAGCACCAGTCTCACTACAACTTGCTTTTGGGTAGTTTTAGATAGCAATGAGGTTTCCTCTCAGCCTCCTCTTCCACAGGATAAACAATCCCGGTTCCCTGAGGCGCTCCTCATACAACATATAACTTGGCCCAAATGGAGATGAAAGAGCAGAACTTCAGATTCTCTGAAGGATTCATGACCAAAATTTGAATCTTGACCATCTAAATGATAAGTTCTGGAGCCCATGTAACAGACTGTGGCATGTAAGTGCCACCTAATTTTCATTTCATGTGGCTTAGTCTTTACTCTCAATGCAGAGAGGAAAAGTCAAGTCCATGCTGTTCAGTTTATGTTATTAAATTTTTATGTTAAATGGGAGATACACAAACCAAACAGACATGTTAGCTTTTAATTTACAGTTTTGGGAGTATTTTAACCATAATTCTAATTTTATCAATAAAGTTGCTATATAATACACACTTGTCAGTGTTTTTTTTTCTCCAAAGCATCAGACATTTCCTGGTAAATACCCTTCCTATCTAAAATTAGAAACTCTATTTATAGCATCTAAATCTTTGATGAGAAAAGGTCTTTTTAACTGAGTGCTAATGATGATTAATTTATTCATTGGTGCTGCTATCATTTATACTTCACTGCACCTGCTAAAATGGCAATAAACATTCAAACACATACCTTTTTATTCATTTGCTTTATTTAGCTGAGTAAAATATATTTTTGTAATCAGTAATCATATTCCTTATTTACAACATTCTTAATGAGGAATAATATGACAGTATTTTTTTCAGTATGAGACAATCTGGAAAGCATCAAGAGATATAAATTTGCAAGTGTAAAAGAACAAATATTGTAAATATACATCAGTTGCAGGTAGGCTGCTGCCACCTTTTGGTTATGCAAATTACCAGTATAGAAATAGCAAAACCTTTCAAGAAAACCACCAAACCACTTTTTACAATGGATTTTAAATGGATGAAATATGGTTTTACACTTTTCTTTTATGTAGTACCATTGCATTATATGGATAATCTTATTGCCTAGGTAGAAAGACACAGTGGCTCATCTATACAACATGTGCAACAAGACAGACATCAGTTGTGGGAAAGACTCTATTAAAAAATCACTCCCTATCACTCTTTAGGGCCATATCACAATTACATACAGTGAATTCACATGGAGTTGAAAGAGGAATGAGATCCAGCCAAACACATGCACTTTGGCCTAAACATCGTCACAAAAGCTAAGCAGGGGTTCACATGGTTTTGGGTGATGACCAAGGCTTCAGCCAATCCCACTCCTGCCAATTGGTTTAGGGAATGTTCTCCAATCCTGACGCTTTCAACTACCCAAAAGGTCCCTGACATGGCGTATTGGGTCTGTCTGAGATGATTTCCCCCGCTGCAGACTTCATGGTGCAGGGTTTTGTGCTGGGAGATAGGAGGGTGTTGATAACACACCCGTGTTGTGACTACTGTTGAGCAGAGCTCTCATAGCACCAAGACTCTTCCCAACATTGCCCCTCAGTAGGATGGGGTGGGCAAGGTCTTGAGACAGGACACAACCAGGACAGCTGACCTGAACTGACCAAAGNTGCTTCTGTTCTACCCACAAGGGTTTTTTTTTCCATCTTATTTTCCTTCCTGTTTTGCTCTGCTGAGGAGGAAGAAGAAAGAGAAGGTGTGACAAAGTTGTTTGGTGGAGACTTGGTACTTGGCCACGTACTTCCACCACACATGGAAAACTGCAAACTTTGTCAAAATTCTTTAAGAGGTTCCTGATTTGGGGGAGTGGAGGAATTCCTTAAAGTGCTTTTATTCTTCTCCTGCAGAGTGTAAGGAGAAGAGAAGAGAAAAAGCCAGGAGCAAATGAGTGACTACACTTCTTCCTGTCTACAGTGTGTCCAACTGGAAGCCAAAGAGTTGTTCAGAGAGGACAAGGAGGGGGAGACAACACTCTCCTCTCCTTAAAGCCAGTATCTGGGAAGCTAGATATCTTTTCCCCATGTGTTTGTGAAGGGGAGAGGAATAGGGCCATCCTCAGGGTCACAGTGTCCTTCTCCGAAAGTGATACAATACAGTCAAGAGTCCCAACATGGAGCTCTGATCCTGAGTTACTGTCTGGTCCTCAAACCACAAAAGAAAATAAATAAAGAATTGGTGTTTGGGGGCTTGTTTGTTGGGTTTCTTTTTTTTTCACTTGAATAAATGTCCTGAGCTTGGATAGCTATGATTTTTACCTTCATACTATTCATTATTTTCAAATATTAGGACTACTGCTGAATATTCATAAAAGCAATAGAAATATCAGAAAATGTTTCATTAAGTTTATCATGGCTGGGAATGTGTTTAAATCATTAACAGAAGTGCATTTCAAACCAGCAACTTCACTATGCTAATGAAATACTCAGCAAATAATAAAGACATTTTTTTACCTTCATTATCTGAATGATTCCTTGAACAATTGAGTGATTCACTAGCTAAAAATCCTGAATGATTCACCAAGTTTAAAATGGTCAACATTCATAATAAACCAGCTTTATGCAGGACACTTAATGGAGTTTCTAACATCTTCATCGATACTGTAACAACTAATGACCCTTTTACATGTCTCTTCTGAAAAATCATTTAATAAAGATGTTGGGAAGTGTGCAGCAAAGAGATAGCCTGAGTAAAAATCTGTGTTTGGCAACAGATTCCACATAGAATCATAGAATCATAGAATGTTAGGGGTTGGAAGTGACCTCAAGAGATCATTAAGTCCAAACCCCCTGCCAAGCAGGATCATAGAATCTAGGGCAGGTTGCACAGGAACACATCCAGATGGGTCTTGAAAGTCTCCAGAGGAGACGCCACAGCCTCTCTGGGGAGCCCATTCCAGTGCTCTGTAACCCTCACATCAAGACACAAAACTCCTAGGAAGACCTAGGCATGCTCTGAAGTGCATGCTCTAAAATACATCCTAATAAAATAGACAATCAATATTTAAAATTAGTTCTGCATTTCTTTTTTTTAGGAGACATCTCAGAAATATTCGATCTTCAAATACAACTGGCATAGAGGTCCTGAATGGAGCCTGGGAACTTGCTATACTTTAATGTTAACCACTGTTAGTCATATGTAGGTAGCATATATAGACCCTAGCCTTCAAACTCTTCAATCTGGTAATCTGAATTCAGAATTGAATCAAGAAAACAGAATTTTATATGGCTTCATCAGGTCTACCTTTTAATGATCTACCAACAGTCACAGCTTTGAAGTAATTGTGGCTAAAGATTTAATAAATTAAATTGAATAAATAAATCTTCAAACAAAAGCACTTAGAATAGTTTCTGACTCCTTGATGTGGTACAGAAAATAAAATGATGACTATAAAAGTTAAAGTGCATCCTGACCTGCAAATAGCAGGTAAGGAACCTGCAATGGCAGGTAAGGAACTAAAAATTTGAATGTGTCATACACTTTAGTGTAATCTCAGTAATCTCAATGCACAGAATTAGGTTTTGGCCATGAACTTCTCTGACCAAAGCTGGGAGAAATTCTAAGCTCTTGCTTTTGGAAACCGAAATTATTATTTTCTAATACAGGAAATTTTAAGAAGTATCCATTAGTACAATTTTAAATCAATCATACCCCTTAAAAGAGAAATTGATTTGAAAAGCTTTCTATTCTTCAACTTCCTTTTCACCTTACCTTAAAGATCTTACAGTATCTAAGAGTCCTTTGTAAGCACCTAGAAAGTAAATAATCACTTTTTCTGCAGAGCTGTTTGAAATTTGGCCCTAAAGGTGCTACAGTAATGATCTTATCAAAATAAAAGTTTTTTTAATTTTTTTTCTAGTCATATGTTGACTTTCTTTGGAGAAAGCCATCATTAAAATTAACCTAAGTACTTAATGAACCACCCCAGTTCATTAAGTTTATCACTACTACGTATTTTAAGACAATGACCATTAATATGAGTTGAGACCAATTCGTTTTAGATAAGTATTAGTCTTTGTAATTAATCCCTCGCCAGCATATTTTCATCAATTTGATGATTATCGTATACTGGAAACAAAAAATGAACCTGTTTGTTTGCCAAAACAAAGAAGTGGGTGGATGAAGGATATTAAATGTTCATAATGGCTAGATAAGCTTCTGGTACATATGCACTATTCATTTTATTAGGCAAAAAGTCTTAATGTATAAAAACCACTGGAATGATCAAAGTACTTTAAAAATATAGCATCTTCTTCCTTGTAATAATTATAAAATTTAATAACAACCAAATTCCTGAAATATTGAAAATACGGAAAGTAAATTCCACTTTCCTCAGTACAACGATGCTACATTTCTAGCATCATTAGACAAATGATTATTGCTAGAAGTTTTCTACTGCATAAAGACAAGACAATTAAAAATAGCATTTGACAAAAGCTCCAAAGAGGTATATAATTTAAATCACCAGAACAAATTTTTTTAAAATGACTAACAGGACACTCTTAGTTTCACACAGAATAAAACACCTAACACTAAAACCGGATTTTACTAAAATTTTCCAGTCCAAATACTGAAAAGTTTTGTCTCCCAAGGTATCACAGTTTGCAGCATAGAAGATGATAGAATAAGATAGAAAACACTTAAAGACACAATAGAAGATTACTGTAGCAATAACAAATACAGAAGTTATTCCTGTATTATTTACCAGCACACACCTCTCTAAAAGCCTTTGTATTTCAAGAACTAGGATTGAAGAACAGCAGGGAGGCAATTCTCCCTCCTGCTCTTCTGTAGAAGACTTTTTTTTGTATTTAGCTTTCCATTTAAAGTGAGTAAATTAGAAATTTCCCCAATTTACAGACAGCATTAAAGAGCCGGCTACAGGAATATTATGGTTTGTGGAAACACATACAGGCAGCAACCTTTTCTCTTACAGTCAAGGAGTAATAAATTAATGACTGTTGAAGGTCCACAATGTTGGAGGCATAGGAAAAGAGAAAAATTATTATAAAATGAATTGAGTAAAAATAGTTTCCCTTAGTGCACTTGAAAAATTTGAATTTGAAACACCGAGACCCAACACTTGCAAATAAATATGCATGCATTGGGCAGCAAGATCTTCACATATCCATATAGAAGCGCATGCACACACATAGATATACACAAACGAAGAGCCTTTTTCATCTTTGTATTTATGTTTTAAAATCACTGACTTTACTGTGCTATCATTTATATTAGTTTGTTTCAAATAATAGCATTTTTTTTCTGGTAGGTAGTTAAACAAAACCTTTCGAAACACAAAATGAAACAACTAGAAAGACTCTCCTTTATCCTATAAGTAAGAATAACCATAATCTCTTTTCTCCCAATATTTTACTCCTATGCACAGCAAGTTATGATTCTACTGATTCTTTTTCAGAGATGTGTGATATCAGCTTTTTATTTATTTTTTTTCATATTGAAATTTACATTGTCTTCCTGCTACCTTAAACATTTTATAAAATAAATTATTAACTAGTACTTTGACATAGGTTTTGAACATACTTCTTGAAATACTTCAAGAAAGAATATTGATTCAGAGCAGCTGTATCCTGATGTCCATTAACGGTGATATTGAGATGAGCTGTATGGATATGTATGGATATCCACACATATGGATATCCATATGTATGAATGTATGGATAAATGACACCTCTGCCAGTTCTGGTGAAGGTATGAGAATACTAGTATTTTTTCCCTCTTTTCTTGGAAAAAAAAAGAAACAACTTGCATTTTTCAGTGTCTTAAAAAAAATAAGGGAAAGAGAGGAATAGTAGCCAGGCTTTTAAAGAAGTTAGGAAAAGATCACTTACTGCTTCTCACTGTGTGGAATCACTGTAGAGCAAAGTTCAAATAAAAAGATCCGTTGTAAAATACAGAACCAGGAAGAACTTTTTTTAAAGTTCTCAGTGCAAGGAGATATGGCTTGTTTCCTCCTCCAGTAGACACAAAACACATTATTAGACAGAAATTAAGAGAACTAGAGGCCAAAATTAATTAAAAGAAACACTACATTCTCATTGCAAGATGACATAGGGTAACAAGTAATAGTCAAGTGGAAAATATGGGCTAAGAAAGTAAAAAAGAATTTGTAATGAAATCTTTTATTTTGAAATAATTCTTATTTAAAATTGTCCAGTTATCTACAATATTCTGCACTAAAACACTTTTTTCATCTAATTCTTACAACACATCATATTATTAATAGAAATCTGATATTTCTAAATTATTAATTCAAAACTAGTCATCAGAAAGGTACCTTTTCAGGTAACACCTGAAAGAAAACTAAACCTATACTAAATAAGCAGAGATTTGTATTACTGAAAAGATTTGTATTACTATAGAGATGCACAGGGGTACATACAGCAAAATCTATGCAGCATACTACTAAAAATATGGGGGTAACTGCAGTACTAACATTGCCATACTTTCTTGACATGCTGAAAACACCAGATGAACTTAATATGAATTGAGGACACTTCACATTTTAAAAAGCCAACAACCCTTCACTGGGTCAGGAGAAGGAGAATAGTGACGTGACATTTTGTTTTGAAAATCAAAATATTCTTGCATTGGATCTATTCCCTTTCGTTTTTGAATTTTAGAACTGTTGCAGTATGACAATAAACATATAATTTATTTTCTTGAAAAATTCAAGACCTCTGAGGTGATTAAAAACCCATAATACTGTAAACAGTTTGATCAGACATCACTATGGAAGAATTATATTTTTTCAAAAAGATATAGATGCTGGAGGTAGGATCACTTCTTCCCTGGAAAGCGCTTTGTTACTGCTGACCAGAGTCAGGGAGAAAGAGCAGAAAAAAA
>VZZY01018758.1:0-188795 GCA_013400335.1 Eurystomus gularis | reverse complement strand
GCATTCTGTGAATCTATGAAACTAAATAAAAGGAAAGCTGACCCTTGGTTAAGCCAGTGACACTGACACAAAACATCTGACTGCTGAGAAATTCCCAGTAAAACAAGGAAAACTGGTAGTAACTGCCATAGTGAGCTCTTGATGAATCAGTGACTGACTGGTCTGGGGAAAAGGCTGAAGCAAAGATAGTGTCATACTAGATCTAAGCCAGTACTGAGTCTCAAACTGGCCTATAAAAATATCAGGAAGAGCCAGTAAAGCTATTTCCTGATGAAAGAAGACCTTGTCCTTCAGGGCCTAGGATATCTCTGTAAGACTGTCTCATTCCCTAAATCTGCCTTTGCTGTTAGTAAGGTAAACCTGAAATCACATAGCTTTGTAGGGATTATTCAAATCAGAGACAGGAGTTTAAGGAATTCCAGGCATTGAAAAAATGTCACTCCTTATAAGCCTGTTTGGGAAAATAGTTTGGGTTTAGCTTGCTCTGATACTCAGGGGTCCTAAAGAAGAGGTCTGAGCCTTAGTAATATCCTTCTCCCCACCCAGATCAAAAGGTAAGAGGAAAGTATAAGGCATTCCTCTCCAAGGCCTCCCAGGAGGGCCACAGATACATCATATAAGGTGTGTTCCAAGGTATACCCCACTCAACAAATACATCACCACACACCCACTAAAAATCTTCTATCTTTTTACCTCCTCTCAATTTTCTTTAAACTTTTCTTTTTCTTTCCCAACCAGTCACTGACTCCCCCGCTTCATTCCTTTACCTTGTTCTCGCAAACCTCCTCATCCCTATTCCTTTTTTTCATCCGTCTTCTTCACAAGCTGTTGTCCTCATTTCATTTTTTCCCTCACAATTCACCTTGTCCACAACTCTTGTCTGTTCAGGGTGCAGAAAGGCTGACCCAGGTTTGGATACTGAAGCAGGATCTTACAGGATCATGTCCTTAAATTAGTGTTTTCTGGGGCTTTACCTTCCTGTTGATTTTTGTCAACACTAAGTGATTCTCAATAGCTGATTTAACTTGGGATCATATGGCCCAAGAAAAGACCCCACCAAAGGGTGTGTTCTGAGGAAATGTCTCTTCTGTATGGGCACGTATTCTCCCTTCATCTCCCACCTGATTTCTGCATGCGCTCTGTCTGGCGGAATTGGCTTCCATTTTTCAGACATCCCCCTATACAATTACAGGTGTTTTGCATGTAATTTCCAGCAAAGGCATTGCTTTGCTGAAGTTGTCTCCTTTCCAAATATTGTCAGGCATTTGGCATTTCTGTGGCCTTCCAAAGGATGGCACAAAAGCCCTCTGTTATGAGGGTTATGTAGCTTGATTTAGCTTATCTCCTCAAGTCTGCATCAGCAGAACTGAGAGGACATCTTGACATCCTGGATGAGGTACCCAAAGTAGGTTAACTATCTGCCTTCACTTACAATGCAGCATCTGACAGTGAATGTTTAGCATCTGGTGTTTATCCATTTGAGGCTGTGGTAGTTATTTGTAGCTCAGACCAAGGGGTTCATCCTCAGGAGACTGTCACAGTCTTTGCTGAGTCAAAAAGTGCCAGGAGAACAGGGCCAGCAAGAAGCTGTCAGGATCAGTGTATTGCCCACGCATGTCCTAGGCTCCACTCCTCTTCCTACTCAGGGATATCATAATAGCACCTGAAGGCTAACCCAGAGCGAAGGGCTAACTGTGCTAGATGACACACAAACATACCATTGAGGATAGTCTGTGGCACAAAAAGTTGAGGACTGACACAGGTCAGATAATGGAAAAAGAAAGCATTATCTTCCTCAGATCAAAAATGGGAACTGAAACAGTAACTGTGACTTGTTAAGGTCACTCAAGAATTGAGAAACAGAGATAAGAACAGAAGTTTTTATTTTTTCTGAGTCACAGTTCAGTGCCTCAGTTACAAGACCATCCTTAATCTCTTACTCTTACCCTAAGAGAAGAACATGTCATTCCTATTTCCTTACGTAGTAGCAGTCCTATCTACAGGCAATAGGGTCCTTCAGAGCAAACAGGGTACCAGCAAGAGCAGAGGCTGAAGTAATAGGGACACATGAGAGCTTGCCTCCCTGCTGGAGACACGTGACACAGCTGGTGTGCGTTAGAAAGGCTGTCTGATTCCTACAGCACCCTCAGATTTCATGCCTCATGAAGTCAACAGAGACAAGGAGAATTTGCAGCCCGATCCCCCTCAGATTAGGTTTCTGAATGCTTCCTTTATGGCATGTGGAGAGAATCTGAAGGAGAGCTCAATAGCACAGATACTTTCCTGGCAAGCGGACGGACCTTTGAAGCTCTCAAGTGGTCCCAGAATAAACTTCATGACTTGGGAATGAACACTATGTGCTGACAACGTCATCAGTTCATGGCTTTAAAGGCAACCTTCAGGGCAGCTTTTCTGGTGTCCACTGCAGTGCTGTGATCCAGCCAGATTGTCTGGAAAGACTGCAAAGGATTGGGTGGGATGCATCTGTGGGCATGCACTGGTGGTGGGGATGTCAGCTGGAGCATGAAGGGATGAGTCATAGCTTTCTGGTAGGCATGATCCTGATGTTTTTAGTGCCTCTAGGTGTGTTCCCCTCAGAAACGTGGAAGCTCACTGCAGGGGGAATTAAGGGGTAAGGAAATAATTGGGACATAATATGGGAGAGGAATTGCAACAAACCTAGTGACTTGGTTTAGGCTGGCATAGCACAGCCAGATATATATTACGGAAGGCCTTCCAGGTACCTGAAATAATCACATAATGAAAAAGCAGTAACTCATATTAAGCAATTCTTTGCAGAAGATGCCCAGGAATTTAAATGGGAAGAAAACACTGGTCAGATGGAGGGTTTGTGATGCATGCTGGCTAAGGAACAGTGTGAAGGATTAAAAAAAGTTATTCTGATTAAAGTGGATGTGGGGCCAATGTCCTGGCTCTACTGAGATCCAGGACAGAAAGACGTCATAGAAGTCTGGATTTGCCTGTGGAGATCTGCTGTGCTTGTAAGCCTGGAGGAACTGGTTTTACTCATAGTCCCAGTGTGGTGGATGTACAGTACTGCCATGTATTTCAATGCCATCTAGACCTGTTTATGAGGAAAACTTCTGCTAGCTAGAAAGTACAAACTTTAGTTACATCATATACCCCATCTCCAAAACCTTTGAAACCTTGTGTGAGTCCCTGGCTTCAGACAGAAAAGCTGAACAAGCATAGCTTTCCCTGTTCCTCAATTTGGTCCTGTGAACTGTTTCTTAAATATCCTGAAACAAAGCTTTTTTCTGCATGAGAGAAACCTTATGGGCACTAGCCCATTCAAGATCAAGTTTCATGATCCATGCTTCTACTGTAATGGAAATTTTGCTTCACACTCCTACCAAGTCCCAGGCAGAGGCTGTGTAGCAGGAGAAATAGCAGGAACTATTGGCTTGAGGAAGAGTGACTGGAAAGTTGCCTGGCAGAAAAGGATCTGGGGGTTTTGTTCAACAGCTGACTGAATATGAGCCAGCAGTGTGCCCAGGTGGCCAAGAAGGCCAACAGCATCTTGGCTTTTATCAGAAATACTGTGGCCAGCAGGACTAGGCAAGTGATCATCCCCCTGTACTTGGCACTGGTGAGGCTGCACCTCAAATACTGTGTTCAGTTTTGGGCTTCTCACTCCAAGAAAGACATTGGGGTGCTGGAGCATGTTTAGCTTGGAGAAAAGAGGTCTCAGGGGAGACCTTATCGCTCTCTCCAACTACCTGAAAGGAGGTTGTAGTGAGAGGGGGGTTGGTCTGTTCTCCCATGTAGCAAGTGATAGGACAAGAGGAAATGACCTCAAGATGCACCAGAGGAAGTTTGGATTACATATTGGGAAATATTTATTCTCCAAAAGGGTTGTGAATCACTGGAACAGGCTGGCCAGGGAAGTGCTAGAGTCACCATCCCTGGAGATATTTAAAAGACATGTAGATGTGATGCTTAGGGACATGGTTTAGTGGTGAACTTGGCAGGACTGGGTTAATGGTTGGACTTGGTGATCTTAAAGGTCTTTTCTAACCTAAATGATTCTATGACTCTAACTAGTGTCTGTCTGCAGGGATGTTCCTGGGCTCAGGACATTTTCTGACAGTGGGAGAGGAGAAGCAGCCAAGGAGCAAGACAGTCTTTTGTCAACAAAGAGCCCTACCCCATTCCTGGCCTTGCCCAGTTGGATCTCCAAGTTCGTGACCATTTTTCATTCCTACAGGGGAAAGAGGAGTAAAGGCATTATTACTGTCTTACTCGTATCTGCCCCCAGTTTTAGGAACAGATCAGTAATTGCAATCAAAGCTACAAGCAAAAAGCTGGTGACAGATGAGCCCGGTAAGTTTTGTAATTGACAGAGAGAAAACCTGAGGTCTCCCCACTGAGATGTACTTTTATCCTTGCAGATTCTCCCACCTGGTGGAAAGCAGTACAGGAGAGCATGACAGAGGAGCCGTTTGTAACTACAGACAAACACATATAGATGTTGCATCTGCCTGCCTCCACATCCTTGAGCAGACACAACCTTTGCTAGAGTTTAGTTCACTTCTTTTCCCTTCCTCTTTCTTACGCTGTGACCCCATACCATATGGTGATGCATTGACACATCACCACATATTCATTAAAGCCTGTGATGACAGTCCCCAGGGCCAGTGAACTCTCACAACTACTTTAATCACAGGTCAGAGAAGGGGTAGTAGGAGAACTGGCAGCTGGAAATCACGGAAGGAAAAGGGGATGTGACAGCTAGGCACCATGTTGAAAGAGGCTAGACAGGAATACACATGCAGGGAAGAGAGGATCAGGTCACAGGATCACCGCTTTTGACCACCGGACCACAGATTAGAATCTCTTACTGTTATCATGATTGATGCCTCAGTTTAAAGGGGATGAGCCTCAGTCATCTGGGTAATGGGAAGGACAAAGCAGAAAGCTTTGCAGGATGCTTTGCAAAGAAGCAGCTGATGTATTAAGTGGGCTTCCCTTTAATTATCTTGCCAATAAAGAAAGTGATAACTTTCCAGGGCATAAGACTGAGGCGCAGTAGTGGAGACAGTGAGATGTGAGCCCTCAGGTCTTCACCATAGTGTGTGAGCTCCTTAGCTGAGAGAGGGGATGGAGAGAAAGGGAGAGAGTGGGACAGATCTGTGGCCTCAGCTTTGTCAGAGTCTGTGGTACAAAGCAGGCAGAAAGATGATCAAAATGATTGCCTGAAGCAGAGTGTGGCAGCGTTTCTTAGCAATCTGGTCCTAAAGAAAAAAAAAAACACAAAAACCAACCAACCAAACAAACCATCAAAAAAACCCCAAAAGACAAAGCTCACTGCTTTTCCTCTTAATCAACTAAAAATTAGACTAAAATATTGTATATGCCTTTATTTTTTCCTCCTTCTCTTTATATAAATTAAATAGTATTTTCTTTCTCCTTCTCCTTTTTGTGGTCGCTTGCAAGCAGGAATGTAGGCGTGTATTTTCTTTCAGTGTGTATTTTTACAGTATTTTGTAGAAAACCACTAATGTCTTACCAAGAACCTGTGATCTTTGCACAACAAGTTCACAAGCCCTGACATGAAACACCCAGCTTTACATCTCTTGCTTCTCTTGCTATTTAGGAACAGACAGGGGAGAGCACATCTACATCTCTGGCCACTGTAGCAGTTTCCAAGGGACATACACCTTTGGCACAGGTAGCACAAACACTAAATTCTTTTTAATAGCGTTTTCTTTGGATCCATTTTCATCTTTCTACAGGGTAAGGGTTAGCTGGGTAAAATGTTAGCTTATGTCTCTTTGCCCTGCACACTTTTCTCTGAGACAAATATTAACTCGATTCATCTGAAGATCTGGCCCACTATGATTAATTATTTCTCAAGACACTTACGGCACTGACCACATTTATATATAACTTCGTTATCTTCCTTGCAAGCAATTGCTGCAATTGCACCCAAAGTTACATCCTTATTAGTGGGACAGTGACAGGAAGATTGTGAAAGGCAAGAATCTCTGTAACTGGCTGTATAGTCAGATACCATGTTCACCATATCACAGTTGCTTTTGATGCTCCCTGCGTGGAAAGATACATGTGGGAAAAGTCTCCATTCTCATCACAATTTAAACACATAGAAGTTCTGGTACTTCATAAAAAATCTCTGTACTCAAAACACCAGACTTGCAACAAGCCAGCTCACCCAAAGGGAAGCACTGCCATTGACAGACCCTTTCAACAATGCACATGAATTTTGTTTCTGGAGACAGAATAATTACAGTAACGTGTGAGTGATGTATAATTAGCTGGTTTTCCAAATCAAAGCACATGTAGAGATGAGCTGCAGCTCACCCTGCCTGTTGAAGGATACACACATGTGAGTATCCTTGCATTATAGATCCCCCCAGAATAGTTATTTCAGATAATTTCAACAGTCTTGCATAGCAACTGCAGTATCCACTGCCTATGTTTTCTTCTCGGCCAACTCTTTTTCTCTTCCATGCATGATGCTGATGGGAGTTGCATGTGGCCCACTGGCTCACATGACAGTATGAGAGGTTTGTGTCCTGCCCTGTGGCATCCCTGTCCCCCTAGATGGTCTTCACTGGGTACGCTTCACAGGTTATACTCACCAACTGTGCTTGGCATTGGAGGCTGGGCACAGGGGAGACACAGGCTGCAATGCTGAAGAGGAAGCACAGAGTAAAAGCTGCCTGCTGTGGGGAGTACAAGGTGGGAATTAATTGCATAAGTTTCACCCTCGATGAGCAAGGACTCACAAGTCTGTTGTATTAGCTTCTATCCACTGTGTAAACCAAGAAGCCTGCCCAGGGCTCTCCCAAAGTCCTGCTTCCCATTTGTACAGACATGTTGCCTCAGCTGGAGTCACAGTAGCTGATTTCTTTCATGTTCAACCTATCCACCCCTGTGCTGTTGCTGTGGTTATGTACCACTATGAGAGCCATGAGAGCAATGGATGGAGCAAATGGAGAACCATGAGAAATCAGAGGGCAGAGGCTTGTGGCAGGGCACCTGAGCCATGTGCTTCAGCTGGCAAGGAGAAGAGAGTGAAGAGGACATGGATGACCTTGACAGAAGCAGACCAAGATGGGAGGGGAAAATGAAACAAGGAGTAAAGGGTAGCAGAGATACTGGCTTTGTGGTTAGGCATTGAATAGGGAACAGAATAGACAATCTGTTCTGCTAAGATCTTCCTGAACAACTTTAGGCAAGTCATCCCATCAGCTTGAACATCAGTTCCTCTTCTGTAAAAAGTTTCTGTGAGAAGAACTGTCACAAAACGTCACGAGGAGCAAAAATAAAGCATGGAAACCACCTCGTAAGTGATAAAAAGCCAGGCTGCACAACATCCAGAAAAAAGAAAGTTTTCATCTGAACAGTCTCAGCAAAGTCACAGTTCATGGGGGAGAACAGAGACTGGGACAGAGTTGAGGCTGTTCCTCTATGTCTCCATGATGGGTCTATACACAGTGCAGGCAGTTACTATACTTTCAGGAAGCTCTTTTGGCTCATCTGTTGGCAACAGCATCACAGGGCTGTATCCCCAGTTTGCAAGTGTGGTGTTATCTGACGGTCCCTCAGTACCAGGGAAGGATAAGGGCTTTTTGCTGAAATAGTATTTTCCTTTCCCTGCTGTCACTTTTTCCCCCAAGTTTTTTTCCAGTGAATCATTATTTTGCACGCTGGTTTGTACTGGCTGAAAGCACAGACTTAAATTTAGGTAAAGTGGAGACCTCTTGGATACAGATGCTGCCAAACTGATTTGTGATTAGGCAAATATACCCCTCTTAGTCACTGAGTGCTATCACAGGAAGCCACAGCAAGAAATGTCTGTAATATGAGTGAAATTTTCTTAAAGCGTGCTGGCCTCCTTTCCTTACCTCTCCTATTAAACACTGTTCCCAAACCTCATTGGTCTGACAGCTAGAAGCTTTCATCTGATTTCCAGCCTAAATTCCTTTATGGTCAGTTTATACTCACTTGTGCTTGGGATACAACTGTCCTTCAGCTTTAATAACTTCCTCTTCTGATTTTTATACCTCAATACATTTGCAGAGAGGAAATACAGCCTCTCTCATCCTTCACTTTGCTGGCGGTAAAAGCTAGTCTCTCTTAGGCTCTCCACAAAGGCAAGGAGTCTTCCTGCTCCTAGTATCATCTGCTCGCTCTTCTCTTCACCTGTTCCGGTTGGAATACACATTTCTAGTAAGTAGGCAACAAGAAGTGCACTCCATTTTTCAGACTAGATGGCTCCCAGATCCTGCATACCACTATTAACTCTTCCTTCTCTCTCTGGCTGTGTTGTAGGGTGTTATTTGCCTTTTCACAATTGCAACATGTTGAGGCTCACAGTCACCATGTGATGACAGTGTAATGTATTACTAAGTGCAAGCTTTTGTCCTTCTCTGGCATTTCCAGCTGTTGAGTCACCACAGTGTTGCTGTTGCGGATGCCGACACATTTCTGCATATTAAAGCTAATGCACTAGTTACTGAATTCCACTCTTTCAACCTGAATACCTTCCCTTTCCATAAAACCTACTCGTGTCTCCCCATCAGCCAGCCCTTTATCTGCCTTCTAACTTTATTATAACTTCTGTTTTAGGTATTAATTTCACATATGGAACTGTGCCAAGTACTTTATTATAGTTTGGACAGATAAGATCTCTATAATTTCCCCTATCCAAAATAGTTGTCTTATCAAAGAGAAATATCAAATTATTCTGGCATGCTCTGCCTTTGACAAACTAATATTGCATTGTTCTTCATTGTTCATTTGCCTTTTATTATTCCTTCCTATAGATTGGCTCTAAAGCTGTATGCACTGTGGCAGTAAAAAGAATGGGTCTGCATTTCCCTAGATTACACCCTTTTCCTTTCCTTAGAGATAACAGAAGTACTGCATCTGTTATTCTGCAGTCAGACAGTGCCACCAACAACTTGATAGATTAATTAAAAATCCACCCTGGAAAACTTGCCATTTCATATGCCAGCTATCTCAATATTCCGAGATATTCTGATCCCTGTAACTGGAGCTGATCAAGATGCTTAGGTTGTCTGGTTTGTACGAACACAGTCATTTCTTTTTCTATACATACAGTGCTCGCCCTGTGTCCTCCATTGCCAGAATTACTAAAACTAAAGTGCTACTTGTTTAATTCATGATGTCGTTGGGTCACACCTATGATCTTCTCATTACTTTCCCCAAGCATGCACAGATCCTTTCTACATCATGTCACAAGGGATCATTTTTTGTTTCTTTTACTTGCCTTCACAAGGTCTACCTCAAGTTGGCCTTCAATCATTCCTAGTTAATCCTTACAGATTTAGCCCCCTTGCCCCCAACACACTGCAACTATCACGGTGACCTGCTGCTTGCTCCTAGTACAGTCTGTGCTTTCGGTGCTTACACTACTCTACACTAACCACCGACAGAATGCATTTGGAGACAGTATAAGAGAGATGTCACAGCAGCTTGCATGGGTTTAGCATTACTCATGTTCTAAACTATTAAAAATTAAACTCATGCAACAAGCGTGTGAAGACACGCCTTAAATCCTTTACTGAGATTTAAATGAAAGCATTTCATGCCCATGACCCCATTGCTCTGGGTCAGGGAGAAAGAAGCTTTTTCTCTCCTTGCCTGTTCTACACGTTCACTTATTTTGTAGATTGTCTCTTTTGTATTTTTAGAAGTGGATGTTGCTAAGGCAACCAAACTAGCTGAACATTTTGTTTCCCTAAGAACAATACATGTTTAAATATTCAGGCAATTTTCCATTGTTCGGCAGGAATGGTGAGATCAGTCAGATTATCCAGACCAGATGAGGGAAGTTTAGGTTGGCTTTCTATTATATTTAAAAGCCTTCAGTGTGCTGACAGCCATTCAACAGCTCTGTCCAAGGAGGAACAATATACAGCAGACACACAGACTACCCTCCATAAATGGGAGAAATGTTTAATCTTATTCCCTTCTGTTACACTCCCCACAATAAACTAAAGCACGTATGTATTTCCAGGTAGCTGAGCTATGCTCACCCTTGTGTTGAGGCTGACACAAGGCCTGCTCATGGTCTGAAAGTACAGCATCAGATAATGACAGTATCATACAGGTCAGAAGGGGCAATCAGATCTATCCAATTTATCACATCCTTCCCACTCACCTAGTCTGTGGCTTTCAGGCACGTGTTTTAAGCATCTGGAAAAGGTTTAGAATGTTCTCCTAGAGTCAGTTGCTTTCTGGTACACCCACAAATGGGCTGGTGATGGGATCCTGCAAATGACTCTTGCGTACCTGTACAAAGCTCACCAGCCTGGCTTCCTGGCTGACTTTGCACTGGAGCAGATTACGACAAGAGGCTTGGCACAGCCCATCCCACTGGCTGATCTGTGATGGCAGGAACCCACCTCATGAGTGACTTGGAGCAGAGTGCAGCATCCATGCCCCACAAGAGAGCCAGAACCATGCACACATACCTTCAAGTTTGCTTCTGATTTTGACATGAACATTTTCTGGGATGACCACTAAGTGTACTTAGCTTCACTTTCCCCACTGGCGTTGAAAGATGGCTAAAACTACAAAAACCAGAAGATAATATGATTACAGCTTAAAAATGTTTTTTGAAGAAGTTCCAACTACTATTATAATGCTGAGAAGAGCAGGGGGGGAAGAGGGGAGGGAAGAAAAAAGGGAGATTAGAAGTGTGAAAGTGGTCAGCATTTCAGATTGCAAAAGGCACAGAGGCACAAAAAGCATGGCACAGTCGAGAAAGGGGATGTACTCCCAGAGCCAGTCTCTAATCCAGAAGCAAGGAGCAGCCTGATAGTAAAGGATGGAAGGTGAAGAGGAGAGTCACGATGGGAAGATAACTGAGGAATACAGTACTGAAGATACTGTCAGCGACAGCAGAGATGCTGCTCAGCAGAGCAGGTACTCCTCCACTGAGTGACACACAGCACACACCTGACTGACTAGTGTTACTAGGGAATGGAGCTATTTATCCAATACATCTAGCTCCAGAAAAGTGCAACTCCCTCTTCCTTCTTTTCTGGAGACATGAGCCATATATCATTAACACTGGATTGCAAGTTATCAATCTGAAAACAAAACTTTAGAAACCTCTTTGGTTTTCATCATTTGGTAGTTTCTGTGTGTATATTTGTGCTCTTTGCTGTCTTTTTCTTTCTAAAAGTGAAGCACATCACATAGAGCATTCAGATACTTTAGCCTAACAGCTAATCAGTGCAAAGAAGGTTGTGCTGGTCAAAGCGCAACATCAAGGTCTCCTGGTTTATCTAGGCCAGATCCAAGCATACTAAACAGTAAGAGAAGTGTCCAAGGATTGCCAAAGATGCTGGGTTGAAATGGCAGTGTTGGCCAGAAGAATTATTTTTCAGGAAACTAGCTAGTTCCTAGGATGGTGGACAACTGGGCAAAGTCTGAAAAACTAGAAAAGTCAATGAATAATGGGTTAGCCTGACATAGCCATGTGAGCCATATGAGCAATATGAGCCGTAAAAGTCCTAGCTCAAACACAAACTGATCTGCTTGGTTCTTTTCCACCTCATCACTTTTCCTGAAAGATAAGAAGAACTGGTAGATTAGTTGTGGCCCAGGATGGGTACGTATCACATCATGGATAATTAAACTTCTGCCAAAAAATATTGTTTGGGATTATTTCTAACACATCTCTCCTTTACAGCCCTCACTCTCCCTGAAGACCGGACTGCCTACCTGACCAGTCTGCTCAAGCTCGGGCCAAGCTGGAGGACTAAGAGGAAGATCAAAGTGCAAAACAGGGCTCATGGGTAAAAATGGGGTCTCTGTAGTCAGAGACAGAGGTCTACCAGATGCTTAGACCTAGGCAAGGAGAGGAGGATGGAAAGGAGAAACTGGGCAGAAAAGAGTTACTGAGAAGTCTAGGAAAGAGGCAGATTGACCTACCCCACACTCACATTTAGAAGAGGCTGAGGAGAGTCCTGATTCATCACACTGCAAAAAAGGTGACAGTGCCAACTTTTGTCCATGGTCTACTGAAACCTCTGTGCAACCAGGGCATGGAGCACCTGAGCTCCATGCTCCCATGAGGTAGCCACCTGTAGGGTGGGAAGGAGGGAAGAAAGAAGTGGAAATTGCAGATTGGACTGGATGGCGGGCGGTACCAAAGGAAGAAGGGGAGGAGGGGAAATACAAAGTGTACTTGCTCTCAGTGCAGCCTATTGAAGCATCAGCAAATAACAAAGCCTTTGTTTCATCTGCACTGACTCTTTAAATGTCAATGTCTGTGTTACTGCCAGGTGGTACCTATAAATTATTCAGTCACTCAACTATATCATATGTGAAAAAGGGAAGACTGAGCTGAACAGGACCATAACCCAGAAGGCAGTATTTTAATTTAAGAAAGAACACCTATTGTGTAAAGAATCAGCTATTTTCTTATCATAGACATCCTCAGAAGAGAGAAAGGGGAAGGTACCCCAGCAGTACTGTCACATCAGAGCCAAACCAGTGGTGCAACCACAATGTCAGCTGCGCTAGCTGTCTGCAGTGAGTCTCTCTGGGGCAAGAGTGGGGACCCCAGGGATGTTGCAGTTGGTTTATCGCATGTTTCACAGAACTTGGCCTAAGCCTGGCTTATTTTCAAGACTGGGCATTGCCAGTGGTATTACCCATGCCACTTTGAGCAATTCACCTGCCCAGCTGATTGTCTCAGTTTCTTCACCTGTTAAACAGATCCTGATGGTGGCTTTGCAATGTGCTTTTCTGGCCCTGGCTTCCCCCCTGCTCTACAGCTGCCAGCACAGCTTCTGGTCTGTAGCCTTAAGGAAGGCAGATTTTGCTATGGGAGACCATGGCTGTACAAATACATGAACAGTGCAGTCAGTGCTACTATGATTATTACAGACAGCAGTAGTGGCTGATACAACCTCTCAGAAAAGGTGATTATAGCCCAGAGAAGACAGATGGTGCAGATATGCAAGACATGCATGCCTACCACTTTCAAATCCTATTTGCATTCATATAGATGAACTCACTGCAAAATGGTTTATCCCTACCTTTCAGTTAGCCAGGTAAAATCCCCTTTCTGAATATGACACAAAAATATCTGAATAGGCCCCTTGTGACCATTCCCCCAGTGTACCTGCCCTATGACGAGGCTCTGCGGCCTCTGCATGTGGCTGTGAATGCTCCATCTAACCTTGGAGAAGCATCCCTGTTGTGCACAGCAGAAAAGACACTTTCTGTAAAGGAGCAACCAGAAACTGCACATAGAATAGACATTGCTCTGCACTGAGCAGTGAGCCTCCCAAATTATTTTTATTATCAGGTTTCTGAGGACAGCAGCTTTCTGTTCAGTTGATACAAGAACCACTGTCACAGGCTTAAGGGTTTGTATGGATGAAATTGCTTATTTATCTTTTTTACATACCTGCTCTTCCAATTGCTGTTCTTAATAAGCATTTAGGGAACAGGAGGAAGGGGACTGAGAGAAGAGGGTATGAAACAGCCAAGCTCAAGGCAGATGCTCGCGTCAGTCTCATAAAGCAGCTAATTGGCCTTTCTTTCTACACAGTAACTTGAATTTTGCAATGCAAAAGCAAGAAGTTAAAAATAAATCTGTGCCCTTATTGTTCCCACCAACAGAGCAAACTATCTGCAAATCACATTAAAAAGAAAGTTGCACGTTCAAACATCAATGAAAAGGTTTTCAGGAATGAACAAAAGAGAGGTTTGTGTTTTACTCCAAATTTCACAAGCTCCTTACTGTGTGGACATACTCCTGATTTTGATGCTGTGAGTAAGAGGCATTACATAACTATGCAAAATGCCAGAGGTGTGGGGGAACGAATCCTGTTGGGGCTCAGGTATTAGACTGGGACTCTGAAAATATTGTCGTGATTTCCATCACAAATCCACTGAGTCACAGAAATGTTAGGGATTATTCACACTGTGGGAGGAGCCAAGGGAACACAGCTCTGGAAGGAGACCTTTCACATGAGACTGCTTCTGCTTAAGGCAAGCAGGGAACACTTTACAGTCTATCTGCAAATATCCTAAAAGTCCTTTCAACTATTGCTCACCATGAACAAATGTTTTCACCCACCCCCACCTCCCACTCCCTACCCCTCCTATCCTAGATACCTGTGTATGAGGATTCCTTTGGTATCATCCCAAAATATTCAACTGGTTTGGTTCTCCTAGAGCTTTTCTATATTACATTGAAGCAAAGAATTGGCAGCAGATTTATCCTTACACTGGAACTTTTTGACAGCAGGCCCAGAGGTGAAGACAGAGAGAGATGAAATAGGAGACATTCTATAAATGAGGGGATCTCCATACAGGCTAGGACAAGCAGCTCTTTGCTTTGATTTCAGAGGGATAATAATCTTCTCTTTAAAATGACAGCTTAGGGCTCAACTGCTGCAACACTGGTTTTGGAATCAAATTACTACAAAGGTCAAAATCATTAACATGTGCTTTAGGAGGAGGGAAAATACCAAGCAAAACCTGTAAGCTTCCACTGCTGAAAGATGCCCCCTGGACTAGCAAATGCTATTATTTGCTTCATTTCACTGTAGGCAGAAGGGTGTCATCTCACCAAGGGAACAGAGAAAGAGGTCATTCTGCTTGCAGGCCTTTCAAAAATGTGCATAGGAGAAGGAGCCTCTTGTGACTTTGTAGAATTTACAGTGTTAAAAGGAGTGAATGAATAGAATATGTCCCTCTTACCTGGTACAGCCCTAACCTGTATACTCTCTGTAGGACCTCTTTAGCATTTTGCATTATTGAGGATGGTTGCCCTAATGTTAAAAATGTACACTTATTTTTGCTCCCACATCCAGCAGGAGAGAGCAAATATGGAGTTGGTGCTACACTCCAAGGACAAGACCTAAGAAGATAATTTTGCTCATGCCTTCATTACATGGGTTGGGGCATAAGCAGAATAATGATTACACCACAGTTGTTCTTCAACAAGAAGTGTTAATAAATAAGAGAAAAAAGAGCAAACAAAGGCTTTCTTGTTCACCAGACACTTCTGTGAGGCCACCCAAAGATACCTAGCATCTCAGCAGCACATTAACTACCAAGGTAGCCAGCAGATCAGGGTAACGTATTTCCCTTTTGAGAGTATTCAAATGAAAAGTTAAAATCTCTGTCAAGAAACAATGTAGAGTTCCTCCAAGGACTCATAATTTGGGTGCTTCATGCACCATTTGCCTCCCTGAGCTGGAGCTCACTAAGTAAAAGCCAATCCTATATTCTCCAAAATATGGATAAGACACTGAACACAAGACAGAGACAATCTCTGCCCTAAACTTTTTAAAGTTTAACAAGACAAATAGTGTACTTACGGGCTTCTCTCCCACTGATGCATTTAACCATCCCCTCCCATGTAAGCTGCTTCTACATTTCGTACCCCAGTGGTGCTTTCATATTTGTCATCTGTACTCCTGGATGGATAATAGGATTCACCTTGATATGACAGCACCAATGTCTCTAAAGTAATCTGGCCCATGAAAAATCATCTTTCTAATCCTTGAGAATGTCATGTGTATTAGCTGCTGCCTTTCTGGTATGAATCCTCTAGAGTGGATTCAATTTCACACAAGTCCTAGCAAGATGGACCATCCTAGGCTAGGAATTCATACCCCCTACAGCCTCTACTTTTCAGAGAGGCAAGCAGCCACTGCTCTTCCCACAGGATCCACCTTTAAACCTATGTATGATTTTTCCTTCCCAGACTGGGGAGGTTCAAGCTGGAAATTTGGAGGTCAAATGCTTTGGACTATCTTGCCCTGTATCTCCCTTTGGCATTTGTAGAGCTTTTTGTGCAGCACTGCATCTTCACACTCAGTGTTCACCTTCACCTGCAGCATTGAGTTAAGCTTTTCCATGGCATTTTTCCTTATCCATTTCCCCTTGACCCACAAACAAATATCACCTGAGTTTAATGAGCCATTCAACTTGCATCAGGTTCTTAGCCACTGTGTTCAAAACTGCCAGTCCTCCAGTGCTTTTCTGTAACTTCCCTTGGGCTGCATATTCTTGGTCAGCTACCTACTCACTACTTCTACATTAGAAATGACCCCTCACTAAGACAATATATACGAGGTACACCTGCAATGCAGTCTAATGGGCAGGCAATACTTCTAGTATTTCTATGGAGAGAACCAGACTAGCTTCCAGCTACATGGAAGAAAATGTATTCCCAGGGTAGTGCAGGGCTGAGGACCTGGGAGGTGATTGCAGAACTCCTACAGCCTCACCTGACTGAGCACACCTTTTCAAAGGACACGCTACAGTACAGCTTGGCACGCTTGCATTTGCTTGGCCCAGCTTAATCTGACCCATGGTCATGCAACAGCAGAGGCGTACTCATCATGCAGTGTACTCTTGTGAGCCTTTGCCTTTGTTGTATGCTTTGCATGCTCCTTGTTGCAGTTGCCACAGGATTATTCTCACATTCATCGCAGACCACCATGGCACAGTCTGACTTTTTTTTGGCTTTTATTACTGCTTTGCATTGCATTGTGTTGGCTACAGTGCTGTCACTGCAATCAAGTATTTTGGTTCACAACAGATATGAATAATTACCCTAATTTACCCTGTACACAAAACTTAAAGGCTTTTGCAAGCACTCCCACTGGAGAAAAGATACGTTAGAAACAGAAAATATTAGAGAGAGTGTTGGTCTGTGCTCAGGAAAAGCAGTTCAGGAAGGTTGTCTAGAGGTCACATTTAGTTTGCTTTTAATGTTTTTGAAGGGGAGAGTGTTTTAACTTTCAGAAGTGGGTAGCTGCCTCAGGACAGTGCCGCATTGACTCCACTCTCTCCAGTGAAGACCCCTCACTCTTTACACCTGGACAGTTGTTGGGGCCAAAAGAAACAGCTGCAGCCATGATCTTGCTCTCACATTTCCCTGTTACCACAGATTTCTTTAACAGCTAATACTTTTGGGGGTGTGAGGGCAGTGGAAGGATTGTGTTCACCCAATGGTGAGGTCAGGATTTGTCTTTGTACATGGATATAACAGATGTAGTGAAAACACAAGTCCTCTGCTTCTCTTTCTATCTGGAGACTCTGACCTCCAGAACCTCCATGCAGAATTTCCTCAAGGGATGGCAAGGGCTCAAAAATGAAAGAACTGGCTTCATGCCAACACTTGGTCCTTTGCTTGTTCAGGCAAACTTCTGAGATGCCCTATATGTGAAATGAATTGTGGACCTCTACCTCTGAGGGAATTAGAGTTAATAGCTTAGTGTTCTCACAGGAGAAAGAAAAAAAAAAAAAAGCCATGCAGGCATTTTGAGCAGCCTCACTGCTGGGCCATGTTTTTCCTTAATGCAGTTTCAGGAGAGATGGTTGTTAGGGACAGGGAGTAGGATCCCATCTTGTATGCAGATTTCAGTGCTGAATTGAAGGTCTTACGGTCTCATGATGCTGGGGCATCAGCAGCAGTATCTGGCCATTCCTCTTACAGTGATCATCAGATGACCTTGAGATTTACAGAAGTGGGGCAGTACAGTTTCTAAAAATACCCCATTTTCCAGGATCATGTTTTCAGCTGTATCAGAGACAATTCTAGTGAAGAATCAATTCAGCTGGGCATAGCTTCCTTTCCCTCTCACCCTTCCCCTCCACCCTCAGGGCCTCTCTTAGTCTGATTTGTAAAAAAAGCCACTGAGACTTCTCTTTTAGCATTGACCTTCTGAGCTATCTAATTATGAAGATAGGAAGAGGCTGCAACCAGACAGTGAAAAAAGAAAAGCCTTTTGCTAGCAGGGAAATGTGTGAGTAATATACACAATATGTTGGACAGCAGCCAAATCACTCTAGTAACGGCTGTTAGTTCCCCTTACCAAGAAAATGATCACATGAGAACGAGAAGCTGCAGTTGGGTGTCAGAAATGCTGAGTCGCAACAGAAGAGTACCGCATCCGATGGAAATTTACCCAGGAGCCAGCGACCTTCACATGCTGGGGATGAGGACTGAGGGCTTGCAGGGATATCCTGCCCTCACTCACATGCTGCTGTACTACCTGCATGCCACCATCCAGGCAGAGCACACCCTGAAAAAGGAAGCCAGGAGATGAGCTCATGAGCCATGCAAGCTTCAAGACAGGGCAGCCTCCACGGCACAGAACAAGGTACTGCTTACATAGCATGCAAGGATGGCTGGCCCCACAGCACTGCCTAGTCTATGATGATTACTTGCCTCAGATTCTGCTCATCTTGCCCTTCCTCTGCTGCTTTGGACACATGGTTTTGAAATGAGACAGTTGATTTCAGCTGACCCATGCCTGGGGCTTCCCCACTTGAAGATGGCAGGTAGCAAAGGTGACTTCACAGCTCCCTGCCTTTAGGGCTAATGGACCGTGCCTTGGGTCAAGCTAGAGCTTCCCCAGGGGCTGCTGCTGCAACACGTGCCCTGTAGCCATTTTCACAATGTTGCAGGCACTTACTGTAAGCAGGGAGCAGGAATACTCCAGCTTCTCCCTTGTCAGAGAGTCTGAGGTTTGGGATAATAGAACATCTCCCTTCCTCCTCACTCCCAAGTGTCGGGACACAGTCGATGGCTTTGCCTGCAAGTTTGCAACCTCTATCTGAAAAGTGACGGGGACTGGGGGAGGATGTGCAATAATGCCAGAAGACAAAAGACACAAGGCAGTAAACAAGAGTTGTAGCTGAAAACAGGGGACAACTACTTGCATCGAGCTAGAAGACAGAAAAAAAAAGGGAGAAAGAGGTAGGTGTTAATGCAATGATGGGGATGCTGGCTAGATGGTGCTAGCACATACTCCTGTGCTTTTGTCAAGGACTAATACAACATTATTACTGCTTTTCCTTTAGACAGAGGTTTAATTTCCATTGCAAGAGCTGGAGAAACTACTGTCTGTTGATGGTACTGCTAATAGAGAACTAGGACTCCCCAGTGAAGTTCTTGTCCCTTTCAAAGACAAAGGGCTTCTAGAACATAAGAAAGATAATCCTCTCACTGCAGCACAGGGGAACGTCAGGCAGCTGACTGTCTCAATCCAGTACTCTTGTGTTGACTAAAAATGACACAAAATACAGTATCTGCCTCATGTCATCCTTGAAATCACCCCTTCTCACACTGTGCTACAGGGACTTGGTTTAATCCTCTGGACTATACTGGATTAGGCTCTCCTGGTTGTACTATTAGAGCTGGCTACAGTCACCAAGGCAACAGCAGGCTCCTCAGCCTCTGAAAGGACCATATCCATGTGGTGAGGTGAAGATTATGGCTCAAGCACATCTAGTCCCATGATCTACATGCTTTCCTTTTGTACATTGTGCTGTTAGTTTGGCTCTACCCTGCTTGTGGCACAGCATCCGCACTGCCTTTCAGAAGATCCAAATCCAGGTATGAGAGATCCTGTACCTCCTATGGTAAGAAACCAATGGGCTTCTGGGACACCTGCTGGTGGACTGGTGCTTGGCACACAAGGTCGTGTGAAGTTCAGGCCTGCAGGAGTATACCCAAACTCCAGAGCTTGGAGTAAATGTCTCCTAGCCCTCTCAGTGAATATCTGTGGTGAACAATACAGACTGAGGGTACATTAGATCTTGAAAGTAGGATCAGACCTAAAACAAACACCCTGCATAGCTATGGTTTACAGAGAGCCCAGTCACCACTAGAGGGAACAGAAGGCCACAATGAATGGCAAAATTATAAGATTGCTCTGTAAAATGAATGTAATCAATCAGAAAATACTAACAGACATTCTTCATTAAAACTGAAAAATACACCTGAAATACTGACATTTCCTAATCTGGTAAGAGGAAGTGGAGACTTGAAATGGAGAGTAAGTAGGAATTTTGTATCTTTGCCTGTCTTCCAAGCCCCATCACCAAATCTTCCTACAGGCAGAGGAATAAAAGGGGACACCTTATACTGAAGTCTCCCTGAACCTGTTGATAAGAGGCCACAGTCAGTGGAGAACTAGGCCAATGAAGGCTAATCAGTGTCATGGAGGGGCACAATACCACAGTGCCAAAGTGTACCCACCAAGATCTGGCCTCCCAGGAGATTAGGCAAAGCTACAGCCTAGAACAGCCTATATTTGGGGGAGGATAATATGTAATCTTTGTCATCTGTACCAAAAAGATCCTAAGCCGTCTCCTTGCAGTGGGCATAATGTGTTGCACGTGGAAGCAGAAGCAGCTGTGTCTGCTATCCTGGGCTCACTCCTGGGTGCTCTGTGGACATGTAGCTCTGCTCTGGGCTGCACTGTCTGGTGAGCCTTGCCATGCACAACGGGGGGAAAAGAAAGCACCAATGTGACCAGCTAGAAAGTGGAAGTAAAGTTTTGCCCAAGAGGTTAGAAGTAACCTCTGCTTCAGCAGCTGCTTATCCAGCACTGGGAGAAATGGGAGCAAACAATGGAATTAAACAGTACAAACCCCTGTGAGTCCTCACCTGTCCTGAGGGTTGGCAAGGAAGTGGCTTCACCAGTCTCTGCTGCTAACTGCTTCTTCAGAACTGTTCACACTGCCACAGGTACCCTTTGGCCTGTGCTGGGACAAGCGCAGGGTACCTTGCTGGGTACCCTGATGCCAGGCACTTCACACCAGCACTCCTGCTGGCTGATGGTGCAGAGCAGCCAGGAGCCAACAGATATGGGGGCAGAGCAGCCCGCATATAGTAATTCTCCCTAAAGGTCAAGGTTGGCTGAATAGTGCTGTGGAAGAAATTGCACTCTTACTGCCTCTAGTGCCAGTCATTTCAGCATATCTTTTAAGTCTTCAGGGCTGTCCCTTTCCTGGCTGATGGATTTATGTACCTTCATCCTGTTTCACTGTCAGCACGACTGCATCGACTCCTGACTCATGCTGCTATAATCAAGAGGAGAGGCAGGCTTCCATGTTATTGTTCCCAGGAATGAATGTTGAAGGTCTCTTTTGATCTGTGCAACAGCTACAGGGAAATCTGTAGTAGAAACAGTCCCATTACTGCCCTTTGTCCATACGACTCGTCTTGATCCTGTTGTTAACTGCTACTAATCTGAGTCTTAAGAAATACACCTTTTTGGCTTCAGGTTGTCAGTTTTAGTTCCGCCTCCTTCTTATGCACAAATTTTCCTCTAATTCTTGTTGGTGCTGCCTTGCCTGGAATGGAGTGAACCATTTCCCCTCACACAAACAAATCCCATGCAGCCCTGTGCAGTGAGTATCAAACACCTGCCAATCATACTGCAGTGGAAAAATCAGTTCAGAGGCCCCCAAATGAACAAGTGCAGCTCTGAAACTATCTAATATATGTGGTTCTTTTCTGGCCCCTCTCCTCCCCTGGAGGAAGGGGAAACCTTGGGTTAAATATGGGTATGGTCACCATGGATGCATGGCACAGAAGTCAATGGAATGTCATGCTGTCAATCCAGTTCAGTCCCCGTGATGTCACTTTTCAGGTCTGAAGATGCCTTTACCTTTTCCTCCCAACCTCAGGGCCAGTCCAGCACCCCTGTTGCCTGCCAAGCACAGCACATGTTCTGCTTTCAGCTTCTTACCCACAGATTTGCTCACACATGTACACACACAAGTTTATTGACACCTGCACTCACGGCCTGTCTTTCCTTCTCTCTCTTCATCTTCAGATGTCACCCTCACACAGGTACTGTGGCTGACTTGATCCAAGGTTACACACTTTGGCCTCCCCATGACCTGCATGTCTGAGCAATCCTCCTAGGTCAGCTTTATCTCAGAGCTTGGCTGTGGGTGGCAATGATATGTCAGAGAAGAAAGCACAACTCCTTTGTCATTGACAAAGAGCCCTCTAGGTCTGAAGTAATGCTGCTGCTGGTGAGATGGGCTGATGCCACAAAACATAGTAGTGGAACAACTCAGAGGTCAGGGAAATGACAGCCTGCAATTTCAGGTCTTCTATAAGGAGAGAATGACCATTTGCCTCTATTTGGATCCTAGTTCAGGCTTGAAATTCAAACCCTGAATAAACGCCAGTGTAGCTGAATCCAAGATCTGGAATTGAGTTTCTCCCAAATCTTTTCAGACAGGCTCTTCAGAACTTTTCCACGAGATGCCACGCTGCGCAAAGAAGAGCATCATGGTCTCATCCCAAATAACTGTAGACTTTCTTATCAAGTGTGTGTTTATGATCCTCTCGTGACCTGATCACCACAGGAAGACCATTTCTAAAGCAAAATGTATTTTCACAGCAAACTAAGCTAAGAAAAAGATCTTTCTGTATTGCAGCCTATTAGCAGCTTAGAAAAAATCTGGCCTCTCTAGATTTCAGCCATTTCTAGAAAGTCAGGTATTGTAATACTTTGGCCCCACAGATGTCACTGGGAGCTTTGCTCTTGATTTCTATCTAGTCAGAGTTTATTTTAAGGGCATTTCATCTCGTCAGAAACCAAAAGCACTTCATACAGTCCGTGCACATAGGCCTTACCTACCCATTCAGGGAAATGCTATCTCTGTAGGATGACCACGGGCTGACAAGACATCCACATGCATATAAAATCACTATGTCAAGGCCCTAATTTTTCTGAAAATTTTTGCCTGCAAGAGCTATGCAAATTAAGCAGTTCACCTTACCTTCCCTCTGGTGGAAAATAAGCTGAATCAAGAGAGGAATTACAAATGGGACTTGACAAAGTATGTAATTCTTCAGGACAGTTAGGGCCAAAGCATGGGATAGGAGCTGTGCACTTCACTCTTCCCTGTGTTCACATCTTAACATCCGCTTGAAACGTTTGCCACTGTCCTACAAAGAAGAAACAGCTGAGGCACTTGAAATATGCAAAGACTGAACTAAAAACAAACTCTCTCACAAGCCAGTTCTGAAACTCTTCAGCCAACCTTCCTTCCCTGGAGCCAGTCTGATGCCAAGATGATATCACCATACCTTTGGCAGGAAGTAACACCCAAAGAAAGGAAGAGAGAATTGAAACAGTGAAGCCACACATTACCTTAGCATGACTATATTCATGCAGGTAAGCCTTAGGGTTGTGGGGAGCCCATGCCCTATAGTATGGAGAGAAACTTCCCATATGCCCAAGAGCCTCATGTCAAAATGGTTGGCTTCAGTGTCTGCACTGTAGATAATCGCTGACAGTCCCTAAATTTGAAGATATATATAAATATATAGAGAGAGGAAGGGGGATATATAAATAGGGAGGGAAATATAAATATATATGGTACTTTGCTAAATAAATAACTTTTTCACACACCTGTTACCTCACGGGCATATCTTAACCTACAAAGGGATGAGAGTTGTGGTGAGTGTCTGAAAGCTCCAACGCAAAATGCTTCTGTTAGACAACTTCCTTGTCACACTGATGTTACAAAAACAAAGCTGCTGTGAATTGCATGGTGACAGTCAGTGGACCTCAACAAGCCATGAAATAGCTCAAGCACTGCTGACTGGTGATTAAGCATTAACAGACATTAGTCAAAAGTACAGCAAAAGAGGACATCAGAGAGCAGGGTAACAAGATCCTGCTGCACAGCTCCAATGAGGTACAGAAAACATCACATCTATATGGCAAGCCCCTTTTTCTTCCTACTCTTGGCAAATCCTGCCACCTCTGCAAAAGAGTTCTCTTTGCAAACAAACAACAGGGGTGAAGTTTAGACAAGGAGAAAAACAAATTTCCTTCTCGAGCACAAAATGCAGAATCCAAAAGACAACATCGGCCTGAGGAGTCGAGCAATCCATTAACACAAGCTTACACAAGCCACATTTTCCATGTTTCTAAAACACAACTGAAGTAGCTAACATCTCTTACATGGCAGGAATCCAGAGAAAAAGGCAAGCCAAAGCAAGACCAGGCAGTCCTCCAGCAGAGAGGTTTAGCTTCAAAAGCTGAAGTGCACTTAAAATTTTAAGGGGGAACACAAGGCCAACTTTAGCTGTTTTGCCAACCATACATGGATTTCCAACCTGATGAGACGTTCCTCTCTCCAGATTAATATTCCACCATTAGACTATAGTTTGATACATATGAATGATTTCATTTAAGCAGAGGGGATAAGTTTCATCATTCCATCAATTAGTATAGGTAGCATTGGCCATTTCCAGTATACTCTCCACTCCACATACAGGACAAATTTCCCCCCAACACAGTAACACAGCTACTTATTTAGCTGCAGTCCAACACAGAAAGTAGGGAGGATTGCTTTTGCAAATAAAGAGTGCTTGGGAAATTCTGAGTAAGGCAGAATGTAATGAGCATCTAGTAAGATGTGGCACAGACATGTATGGATGAGTAATTGCATGTTTAGTATAAGGTTGTGACAGCCTCTACTTTTGTGGAAAATAGCATAGCAGGGAGCTCATTTTTTGTCCCACCTGAAAACTATCATTTCCACCAGTACCAGAGCATCTAATACGAGGCTGCTGACCCACTTGTTATTTGCTGAATCCCTTGAGAATCTCACATCCATGTTGTTACTTCAGTCACTGATGCATTTCTTGGGTAGAGCTAATTGGAACAAGCTGCGAAGTCGGATCAGCTGGTAGCCAGCTTATCAGCATGTGGCTAGTCTTTCTAATGGCTGTTTTGCCTCACCTTGTTCACACAGATAACTACTGATGTAAAACAAGTGAGAAGAAAAATAAATCTTTAAAATCAGTATTTTTTTCCTCTGAGCACACTCAGATGAAGGACACAGTTTCAGAGATCTTGCACTGCTTTTGAGAGGGAGGCAGAGATTGAAGTAATTTTAGGGAAGATATGTACAGCCAAGTAATCTCGGCCTCAGTGATCTGCAGCCTGCATGTTGCATTGAGCAGGCTAAAGGGGAAAGGGAGCTATAAGCCTGCTTGTATCAACTCTGCACACAGAAAACAGCTTCTCACAACATAAAAACACTGTCATGACACATAACTCTGCTCTGCTGACAGCCTTAGTGATAGGAGCAATAATTGATTCAGTTTGGAGACTGAAATCCTACCTCTATCCAGGAGCAAATGTGAAGGAGTAAAAGCACTGGAAAAGAGTAGAGGAGTAGAAAGGGAAAGAAAAATTGCTCTTCTCTTATTGAAATTGGCAGATAGCTTCCCTGGTGTCCTTACATTGGCAAAGAGCCTCCCCTCCTCCTTAGCAGCTGCCCGTTGTTTCAATGTATTAAAAACAAGATAACAAATCTATCTAGAAAAGGCATTTACACAGTGCCTAAAATACAGATAGTGCCCATATCAATAGAAATCAGAATTTTGAATTGGCTACTTCCTTCACAGAGTACATTGGCCAGAGTTTTTTCTTAAATAAGAACATACAGAAGTTACATTATTTTTTTGGGAAGCTTAAAAATAAAAGCCCCAACCCAAAAAACCCACTGAAACTCTAAACAATTCTCTTTATCCAGCTGCATCATACATAGATGATTGCCTTTTTGGGGTGCACTGAAGAAGCAAACACTGAAGATTTCATCCAGGAAGCATTTGGGGTTTTTATTCAATATTGGGATAATAGAATGAAAATTTGCATTAGGAATCTCTGTTAAGTACAGGCTGGAAAAAGATGTACTACTGCAGATAGCCATATGATGATACTGAGTCCAGAAGGGCTCAGGGAACACCGTTCTTCGAGTCTACACATTCTGCAGGCTCCACAACATTTCAGAATGGCCTATTCGTAAAGCAAAATATTACTGGCCTATAACGCAAAGTTAAATGCCAGCACTATATTGAGCCACAGGAAAAAAGCGGGAGAGACCTGTTTTTTTTAAATTGCTAGGTTTGCTATAAATTCAGTGCATGACCTTGATGACAAGTAAACCTTACCACACTTTTCCTCAGTTTCCCACGTCTGTAAAATAGATAGAACATTTCTATACTTCACAGATATAAATCCCACAAGATCCTTAAATAGAAAGTGCTAGAAAGATGTAAAATATTACAGTGTAAAAAAGCATCAGATAGGCATAAAAGAGAAAAGCCAGCTCAGAAAATAATCACTGGTATATGTGGAAAAAGGTCATTTGGGGTGCCATAAAGAGCTAAGCCATTTATACACTTAAAAGGAGGCATGGCTGAGAAAAGCAGTGCTCTGTCCTTATTACCACTATGGTTCCCAGCAGAGCTTCCTACTGGAAGAACAGACAGTCTAAACAAATAAATGCTGATATGATGGTGATAGTGATCAATGAAAGAAGATCAGGATCCCATTGTGTTCAGCACTGTGAAGATCTAATGATCCTTACTCAAGAGTCTCATATTTAGTCTGTAAGCAAGAGACAACAATTGACAGACTAAACTGCTAAGAGATGGATATACTGCAATGAAATTGCTTTTTCTGATTGGGTTTCATCGTGATTAAATGATGAACAATCCCATCATCCTAGCCTCATGTTTATGGGAGTCTGGGTCTCTCTGTTGTCTATGAAGGCAGCCAGCAATTCTCTGCTGTGGAAGACAAAGACTGTATCAGGCAGTTCATAGGGCAGTAACTATATACAAATTATTTTCTCTGCAGTGGATGACAGTAAAGAAGAAATTATTGGCAACACCCTCTCCAGATTTTTCACTGTTCCCCAGAGAACCTCTGCCTAAGTGAAGAGCTCTTACAAGGTACATGATTTCCTTATTCCTGCAGCTTGGGCATTATTTTGCCTGCAGCACTGCAGGTCTCTTAGCAGGCAGGTTTGGACTTTGCCAGTCAGCTCACTGTAGTACTAAAGCAAAGCAATGAAGCCAATGCAGCAAAAATGCTGATTGTACTACAGTACGGGAGAAGCGCTATTCATATTCAACTCACGGCAAAGCCTGTTACAATATCATAAATCCTCCATAGCAGCAAGAGCGGGACAAGGGAGAGAAGCCTGCTGTCTCTGCTTTTCTTGCACAGCCTGTTCTCAGTGCTGTGTGTCATGCTCTCCTTCATCGCTGTCCCTCATTTCTGCACAGTTCAGGCAGACTCTGAGATCCAGGTTTGCAAGGTTATGTGTTAGTCAAGGCCTTTTCCACCATGACCCAAAGGACACAAAATCCAGGGAGCTTCTTGCTGTCAATGCGTGTGTTTGTGCTCTGACTAAATTTGACATAAGAAATATGGAACCCCTATGGTGCCAATATTAACAACAATCTTCAGAGTACAACAGCATTTTAAATGGGAAATAAGAGACAAGGCTGGAAGAAATAAAAGCAGCTGTAAATGTCAAATTCTTTTAATGTCAGGAAATCATGTATCTAGAGAGACAGGCTCATAGTAGTTACTATAACTGCTAGGTAAGAAACAACTTTTTGTTTTCTGCTGAATAGTTGGAAGCTTTCTTCCCCATCTTCCTCCACAATGGGACAAGACAGAGACTCTTGCAAGTTTTCCTATGAAAAGACAGACAGCAAGAAACAAAATGTTAACAGCTGGGGAATATGGGCATTTCCACGGGGTTGCAAGACATCAGTTGTCAAATGCATAGTAAGAGATGGTAACTTAGAACTGAGCTTACAGCATCAGGCCAGAAAGACAAAAAATGGGCAGAAGGCCAAAGAGGAACATGAAGAGGCAAAGTAATTTGCTAAAGGACACAGAACAGTCTAGTGGCAGAATCAGCTTGAGCTTTGACTAAACCCAGTGTGTCAGGATTTATTAACCCAAGAGTCCAAGATTTACTAAGCCAGCACCTCTCACTGAACTGCTGATTTTCTGAAGCTTAGAATTAAATACACAAAAACACTGTTGGAAGGAAGATATAAGAAGGATTTCAAGCAAGTAGCAGAGTTCTTTTATTGGGTACAAGGTTGCCAGGACACATGGAGAGTTGCAGCACTACCGGACCAGGGACAGTGATAGTTCCCCAGGCAATTGATGTAACACATTGCTGACAAAAGAACATTGATACACTCTTTTAAGCGGCAGGGTTTTGCATCCTTCATAAAAATAACCAGGTGAGAGCTGGCAAATGTGCCTAATATAGGCTGACAGTCTTTGACTTTCACCACGTGTGGCATGCATCTGCATCCGTGCTGCCAGATATTTTAAGGTCACAGAGGCAGGACATGCCTCCTAAAGTGAAAAATATACTGGTTTCAATACAGCGTTTTAAAGGGGATAGTGATGAAGACAGCTACAGAGCAGAGGAGTGCACAAGTAACGGAATAACAGCAGCTTTGATTCTGTTACCAAGTTCCTCTGAGATATTACATTGCCATGCGCTGTAACATACTTTCTATTTGCAGGTGGAAAAATGAGAAGTTGTGCATTTTCCATCTTTGGAGGTTTTCAAGACTGGATAAAGCTGTCAGAAACCTGGTCAGATCTTCAGCCAACCCTGATCTGTACAAGAGGTTGCACCAGAAATCTCCAGAGGTGCCTTCCAACCTGAACTATGCTGTGACCATTGCAGCATGAGGGTTTTCAGGTGCTTCTGCCCATGGTTAGTAAAACAGTAACTTCTAGCCCATACTTCCTTTGGCTGGTGCCAAGTATTTGATGGCTAATGGAATCAAACTTTTCCATTTCACATGCTTCACCAGAAAGCATTACTGGGTACTGCTACAGAGGCAGCTTAACCTAGTAGTGCAAGACTTATCCACACGTATTTCTAGTTAGCCTAAATCATGAGCTCCAGAAACAATGGATTCTGACACTTTGCATTGGGCTGTGTGGACATAAAATTTAGCCATGCATTTAAGTAATGAGCAGCAATTTCTCTTAATCATGTCATATTCCCTTGAAGGCAATCACAAAATATAAGCAACACAAACTCTTCCACTAGTGCCTGTCATGCCTGCTTTTCTAATGCCTCACCTGATGAACAACCCAAGCACATAACTTTGTTTCCACAGATTTTTGAGGGTTCTGATGATTCTTCTTTGTTCCTTCCATGTTTACCTTTACATTTACTGGCAACTATTTTATCTTAATTTATCCATATAAAGCAAATACAACACCAAGGTTATGCACTCTCTAGGGTACTCTTCCACAGATCCACCATGTTGTCTGATGATGAGCAGTGGCTGTAAATATGCTAAAGCTGAGAAGAGAAACAAGGAGTCTGCTGCCCTAGTCAAGCCGGTGGAGCTCTCAATGCAATAAAATAACCTAGAGCATAGCACAAGGAAAAGGAAAAGATGCATTATTCTGGGGATGTAGTTGACAAGCCATCAGAACTTGATGTGATTACAAAAGCTAAATGCAGTAATAGCTATTTAGGCATTTTCCTGCTTCTTGGTGAACAGTAACTACTGGGATCGAGCACAGTGTCAGGCACACCAACAAAATACAGCAATGGTCTTAGAAAAATGGCCTGCCCTGTGGATGGGCATAAGGCATGATAAGCTGTGTGGTGCAAAAGCAAATCTGCACGTTTGAAAGCTGAGAGAAAGGCTCAGGAACTTCATAGCTCAAGCTTGTAAAGATCAGGTGCTGAAATTATGTTTCAGAGGCTCTCAGTTACACTTCTTGTGGTGATGAGGAGAAGCTTATTGCCCCAGCCCCACAGAGAAGCTGAACTAAGAAACAAGCAGTTTGTAGCTACAGCGATCATCATAAGTGTTTGGAACAGCAAGGGGGAGAGTGGGGGAGAAGGACATAATGGATCAGAACTAATTATGGCAGTGTGGAACTAATGCAAGAATGGGTATGGCCTTAGCCTACAGGACAATCTTTTACGAAGCTGGGAGTAAAAAACCCTGTACCTATACAGGAGGGTGCAGAATAGGTCAAGCAAATATAGTTTTGGTTTTATGCAAACTCTAGCAGAATAGTATCTGAGTCCAAGCAGTGTCACCTGCCTGTCACATGCACTGAAATAGTACATCACCCAGCTGAACTGCAGGACTATTGAGATCTTTGTAACCTGACTGCGCTCTATTTGTTTGAACAGGTACAATGGCTACAGAGACTGGGTGTCAGATATTGTTGCACTCTCCATGTTCCAATTTTTTGTCTAAAACCCCAGATATTTCCCAGAGGAAGGCAACCTTCCTTTGAACTGTCACTGTGCTGTCATCTCTGCACAGCAGGTGAGCAAGAGCTGTTCCTAATTAGCCAAACAGAATACCAAGAAGGATGACCTCCAGCCACCCGCTGCTTACAAGGTAATGAAGGAAGATTTGTAATGCCATGTAACCAGGGCCTTGACAACAGCAGTTGCCAGTCACACTTGGAGAAAGTCTATAATCTCTTTACAAAGGTGAGGAACTTGTAGTAAGAGGAGGCAGATTTGGCCTAGCATTCATCCACAGCAGCAAAGATGGTGAGTCTTACCAGCATGAACCACCAGCCACATAAATGGGCAGGGATCCAGGTGGCTTTTCATGCTGTGGTGCTCGCACAGGGGAAGGAGAAGTCCCAGGCAGAAGGGAAGGAGGGACCTGTCCAGAGAAGTAGAATCTTTTCTGAGGCTGGACAGAAAGCCCTCATTTGGCACAGCCATGGAAAGCCATGTTTATCATCCACCCACATGGACTCTGGGACTGTTGGCTTGAGTGCTCCCATTAGCAGCTTCACTTCTCATAGCCACCAAACAGGGGTGGCATGTGGGGAGAAAGGAAGGTGAAGCAGCCCTAAGAGCTGGGAGAACACAAGGAGAACAAAGCAGGGTGAAACAAGGGAGCTGGATTACAGCATGAAGAGCATGGGACTGTCTCAGTGCAAATGCCGAGGAGCTACTTCTGGAGCAGTACAATCTGTCCTGCAGTGACAGGGTTAATTTTAAATTGGCAGATAGCTTCTCAGACTTTTTCATTTCCAACATCAAATCTCTGGGGCTGGCAGTTGCTAATTACAATAATGCAAGGTGACAGTCACATGAGAAGAGGTGAATGGCTGAGCGGGGCTGAAAATCCAGAAGGTCAGATTGAAATTAACTATAGTGACAGGATGCAGAAGCCCCTTCCCCAGATTTTCTCTTCCTCTCTCCCTCCTTCTTTCCCCCACCATCTGCAGTACCACAAAAGCAAAAAAGTAAAGAAAAGATAAATAATTCTCACTACTAGAATGCAAATAGATGGAGGGCACTGGGAGCTGGGTTTCGATGGCTATGCTGTCACTCCAGCTATCCAAATTCACAAACCATATGGCCAAAAGGGATTAACTAAGCATTCCTTTTCATTTCCCACATAACATGGGCTGCCCGATAGCACCCGGCTTTAGTGACTGTTAAAGCAAGATCATTCTGAACTCTTCAGATTTTATTTTGACACAAAGAAAACTGCACAAAGGAAACACAAACCTGGTATAAAACACTATGAGCTCTGAGTGTTCCTACTCAGCATTCACTTTCCACTGGCCTGAATAATCATGCAGTGATAGGGTCCTTTACACGTAAAACTGAGGCACTACTAAGTCACATTTTCACCCCTTCACCCCCTTATCTAGCTCAGAGGAAACTAGTTTTGGCTCAGTCCCATTCCCATGACCAGCAAGTGACTTGCAGCTACTGCCATTCTCACATCAAAGATCAATTCAACCCTGACCTCAGACTTACCCTGTGGGTCTGGGCAGAGTTATTATGAGTGATTAGTTCAGATTTTCCCCTCCAGCATTTCACAGTGATATTATGATCTGTAGGTCACGGTCTATGCTAGAGAAAGCCATGTGAGAACTTTCTAATGACACCAAACTTCTCTGAAGGAGAAATCTGCTCACCATCCACAATGACTAGTTTCCATGACAAGGATTACAGCTGACTGACCTTTTAATGCTCTTCAGTCAGACAGTGACAGTCACACCCCTGGAAAAAGACCCATTGTCCATGGATTTTGAAAATACTACATACAGCTGGCTGCTGTGGCCTTTTCGGAAAGGTTTCTCATGGATTAAACTGAAAGAAAACGTAACTGAACCATACATGGAAACAAGTTTTATTTCAGACTTTCAAAATAAACAAAATAGGACTTGTACCTCTGTTGTATCTTTTCTCAGATCATGAAAATTGCCTCAAAAATGCTTTAATTGTTTTTTTCTAACTTCTTCTGTACTAGAATTTAACATTTTTCCTACCCACTTTATCACAACAGACTTTCTCAATGCTTCAAGAATCACCTGAAGCTACATATTTTGAGGTCAATCTTAAAACAAGTTGAGAGAGGGGAAAGGTAATTTTTCATAGATCTGTTCAAAAGTCCTTATGTATTAGGTTTAGTACCAATTTCACTTAAATGTCCAATAAGTCCACTGGAGAAGAAATCTCTTTCTGAAGTCATGTAAAGTTTTAGAACATTTGTGCTGATGATGATCTGGTGATGACTGCTCTTCCAAGAAAGCTCTCCAGCTATATAATGTAGGAATCACCAACTTCTAGACAGCACAGAGATAAACAAGCTTGAATTTAGCCCAAAGACTAAATATAAAGCTAATAGATTAAAAAAAGATGAGGAGATCTTCAATGAAAAGGATTCAGTTACTCAGCTCATGTATAAAAGGTCCTGGTAAAATGTTGCCTGCTAAATCTCTGAGGAGGTTCAGCACAGACTCAGCCTGGAGCATCTGGCTCTCTCTTGAATCAATGCCACCTGAATTTCCTATAGCCTCAAGGCATTTTTCATTTCTTTTGAACCTTAAACACTTAAACACTGCACCCTGCGTGTCTAGGCTTAATATGGGACTGTAGCTAGAGACCTGTTATGGATTTTAAGCATACATGCTAAAAGAAATAGTGATAATACCATCAACAGCTACGGCAATGAGAAAAGACCTTTCTAGCAAAAGGCATGAGAAAAAAACACCTGGCTTTTAGCAGTGACATGTCATTGGGAAAATATCATGCCCTCTCCTGGCATTTGAAACTATAATGGCAAACACTCATCAAATTGGCTTTTCCTCATTCTAATGATCCTGAAAGAGTCACTGTAATTGCAACAGCTCTGTAATTTGCAACAGCTTTAGGGAATGAATTTATTAGCACAAATGACAAGAGTTATTAGAACAAGGCAACTTTTACAGTCTGCTGTGCAGAGTGGGGAGGAGACATCATGTCATGGCTCTGACAAAAGCCCGTATTACTATGATTAAACCACACAGGAGGTGAAAGAGCAGGAACCATCTAGCTTCTTGACTACTAGGGGACCTTAACAAAAAATGCATTGTTTTCTGTTCATAAGACGTGCATGACTTGTTACGATGTGTACATAATATTCAAGTTACAGAGTTCCTTATGCCCAGATTTGAGGAATGGCTCTGAAATATCTCCTAGTATATCTATCTGAAATTATTTCTGGGGAGAGATGTGTGGAAGTCAGTAATGATGGCAATAGGCTCCTGAGTTATTTAACAGCAGAATATTCTGTGTATAGATTCCAGGACATCTGCACAAACCCTGCAGTTGATAAGGATGTCTCCTCTTGCACAATTTAGGTCTTTTCCTCTCTGCCAACTTTTCTTGCTCAAATCTTTGCGTGAGCAAGGCAAGGTTTGTCCCAAAGGTTTGCAACTGTCACTTCTGTACCCAGGTTCCGGGGTAATCTGATCTGGGAATGGTGATCAATCTATGAAACAGTTGTTCACTGACTACTTGAAAACTATGTTTTCCAAAATAATAGATATTCAGTTGCAGATGGAAAAGATTTATCATGGCCTCTAGCCGGTTCCCCGTTTTTGAGTGCAGCTTCCTTACCCTTTCCTCAGAGACTTTATGACTTCAATTTTGCATGTCCTGTTTGCTTCTATTACTTAACCCATGATTTAACACTACACATGTAGGCAGGAAGCTATTACAAAAGTAAACCAAAGGCTTATTGTAACTTTGGAAAAATAGGACTGCCACTAGCACTTTTATTTCTCTGCAGCAATATTCCAGGTGGTTACATATCAGAACTTTCTACAGCTACTTCCAAAGAGAAAACAGCTCTGCAATATCCTCTAATATCACAAGATCTCAAGTAGAGCTTCCCTTTCACAAAGGAAGAGCTATACCAAGTAGAAGCTGAACCAGCATCTCTGCAGGGAAGTGACAAGAAGGTTGGGAAAAGGTGTGCTTTTTCAAGGCTGTAATCTGATGCTGGCAGTCTAGATGCTGGAGATTAAAATGATAGACTCATAGAATTGTTCTGGTTGAAAGAGACATTTAGTATCATCAAGTCCAACTGTTAACCCAGCACTGTCAAGTCCACCACTAAACCATGTCCCTCAGCACCACATCTACACATCTTTTAATAACCTCCAGGGATGGTGACTCCACCACTTCCCAGACAGCCTATTCCAGTGTTTTACAACCCTTTCGGAGAAGAAATTTTTCCTAATGTACAACCTAAACTTCCCCTGGTCCATTTCCTCTTGTCCTATCATTTGATGCATGGAAGAAGAGACTGACCCCCACCTCGTTACAACCTCTTTCAGGTAGCTGTAGAGAGTGATAAGGTCTCCACTGAGGCTCCTTTTCTCCAGGCTAAACAACCCCAGTTCCTTCAGCCACTCCTGTAAGATTTTTCTCTAGAATCTTCACCATCTTCATTACCCTTCTCTGGACATGCTTCAGCACCTCAATGTCCTTCTTGGAGCCAGGGGCCCAAAACTGAACACGATATTTGAGGCATGGCCTCACCAATTCTAAGTATAGGGGGACGATCACTTCCCTACTCCTGCTGGCCACACTATTTCTGATACAAGCTAGGATGCTGTTGGCCTTCTCGGCTATCTAGGCACACTGCTGGCTCATACTCAGCTGGCCATCAACCAGAACTTCCAGATCCTTTTCCACCAGGCAGCTTTCCAGCCACTCCTCCCCAAGCCTGTAGCATTGCATGGGGCTGTTGTGACCCAAGTGCAGGACCTGGCACTTGGTCTTGTTGAACCTCATACCATTGGCCTCAGTGCATTGATCTAGCCTGTGCAGGTGCCTCTGTAGAGCCTCACTACCCTTAACCAGATCAACACTCCCACCTTAACTTGGTGTCGTCTGCAAACCTTCTGAGGGTGCTCTTGATCCCCTCAACCAGATTATTGATAAAGATATTAAGCAGAAATGGGCCCAATGGTGGGGAACGCCACTTGGGATCAGCTGCCAACTCAATTTGACTCCATTCACCTCCAGTCTCTGGGCCCAGTCATCCAGCCAGTTTTTACCCAGAAAAGTGTATGCCCATCTAAGCCATGAGCAGCCATTTTCTCCAGGAGAATGGTGTGGGAAACAGTGTCAAAAGCTTTACCAAAGTCCAGATAAACAACATCCACAGCCTTTCCCTCACCCACTAAGCTGGTCACCTTGTCATAGAAGATCAGGTTAGTCATGCAGAACCTGCCCTTCATAAACTCATGCTGACTGGGTCTGATCACCTGGTTGTCCTATATGTGCCTTGTAGATGATCTCCTCCATAACTTTCCCTGGCACGGAGATCAGACTGACAGGCCTGCAGTTCCCAGGATCCTCCTTCTGGCCCTTATTGTAGATGGGTGTCGCATTTGCTAATCTAAATCTGTTCTAACCCTGAGCTACTGGTGGACATTGGACACTGGATCCACCATGTAAAATAAGGGAGTTGTAACCTTTCCTACTTTTCAAGAACGTGATTGAACTTAATCAAAGTACCTTGAGAACATCAAGTGAAAGGTGCTAGAAACAATATCATTAACAGTAGGAAGCTTTGATGAATGAATTCCAGCCTTCATCATATACATTACTCTGAAAGAAGGTAATAACTTTGGGCTAAAAAGTTGACAAGGATATATTTCTGTCCCTTGTGAAGTACAGCTTTCTAGCAGCTTCATCCTTCTCCTCATTACTAAGGCTTCTGTAACCTCATTTAAAAAACATAATAAAGGCACCCCCAATTCTCACACTTTTACAAAAACTGACAATGCAGGAAGCTTATGTAAAAAAAAAAGTAATGCTGCAAAGATGGCATGGAAAAGTAATCAGTAATTGAATTCAATTTACAGCTCCCAGATCATGCAGCCTCCCTGACTCATCCAAGCCACTCCACTTTATCAGAACTGTCAGCATCACTCTGAGACAGTGTGTAATAAAATATGGAAAATGTGTTCAAAATGTGTGACCTCACTGATGCAATGAGCTGTCATGAAAAACACTTTCTTCTTACTGTGAAATGCCAGGATGTGGTTGCAGTAGCTTGGAAGCAGAGATATATTGCTGCTGCTACTATCACTACTTCTGCCATACATGTTTTGTATAGAGAGGACTTCAGGGCTCAGGGGTTACACACCCAGCCACCTTTACCAGCACAAAATGCAAAGCTTCACTTCTGGCTATAGTCTTGAGTAATGTGGGATGGAATCATGCTTGTGCATCTAAAGGATGAAACGCTGTGACATAACACCCTTATGAGCCCCTTTTGCCTTCATAGTGGGATAAAAACCTGGTTGCCCATGAGTCAGACCTTTGCAGATACAGGAACTTCAGCAGCATATATACTCCAATAAAACCAGATGACCCTACTTTCATGCAACCTGCTTTTGCAGACACAGGTCTATTTGTACCTGTCACTGACCAAGTCTGAACTCTTGCTATTCTTATTGCAGCTCTAGTATCTCTGTGTTTGCAAAATAATAAACAAACCATTTCTATTCTTTCTCCTATTTTAGTACAGAGCTTGGGTGCTAAAATAAAACCCATTAAGCAGGCTGCTGTCATTCATTTGAATAGGACTACTGCATCTGGGATTTTAGTTCAAAGCGCTGCAATGTCTCTGCACTTCATGGCTGCGACATGGAATGGTAAGGGTATACTGCAGCTTTTCTCCTAATGGCTCCAAAACAGTAATAACACCTGCAGCGCTAAGTAATGCTGCATCTTGTATCTGCAGCAGGACAGAAANTGGGAGTATCAAGAATAATCACTTTCATCCAACATCATTGGGCAAGACAGAAATTAAATACGTGTTTGTGTGGATTAAATGCAGCATTTCAAAGAACTGATAAGGAAAAAAAATACCAGCCAATATAGATTCCACTGCAAGGAACTGATAATGAAATGTTGCGTTTAGCACCTCATATTTATTACTTCATTGACGCTTTCTGCTTTTCCAAAGACTGGATGTGCAAGGCATGCAGCTGATGTTTTTAAAGTCAAATTAAAGGGTAAGTAATTTCAGAGACAGATAGATTTTTAAATACTGTTGAGTTTTCTCCTAGTGCAAACTCTAGCTGAAGCCAACCAAAGTCACCAAGCTGCAGACGGGTTTGCAGCTCTCCTAGCCTCTAGCTTTTGAACTGTGATATTTGATTCATTGGCCAGAACAGAATAATGCATGGTGGCTAACATGCCAGTGAGTCAATGGAAACACAGCTATAATTGCAACTGTCAGCACTGGCAACTTCAGTGGAATTATCTAAGTTGGAGCAATGGCGTGAAATGTTAGAGAAACAAGTTGCATGTAGCCTCAGCTTTGCTCCATGAACCAAGCAGCTGTGAACTGCAGAGCTGAATGAGCATTACTCAGAAACAAAATTCGTGTACACACACTACTATCTTTTTTTAACTCCTAAAGGAATTTTCAAATCACAGTTCCTCCCACTCACAAACACCACCCTTCTCTAAGGTGACTAAAAAACATCATGTCCCTCCTGTAAGAAATTCGGCTCTCTTCTGGTTTTATTGAGTATCAGAATGAAGCATGAAATGTAATATTAAAAGTTCCAAGAAAGCACTGGATCCAGAAACACAGAACTGTAGATTTTCAGGCAGTCCCTGGTCAGGACATGTCTGCGCTTCCATAACTGCAACAGGGAGTTATAGTTTCACATCTCTCATGTTCACTATCTTCCATGCACAGCTTTTTCCCCCAGCCAAACCAATTATTGATCACAGTGCAACATAGAAGTGCCACCCTATCCACTAACTGGAATCAGGAAGGAGTAGACTGTGTGTACGAAGCGACAACAGACACCTTGAAGCTTCACATATATGTCAAATGTAGACAAATACTGTGCCCTACTGTCCATTGAGGCCTCCTCCCCTTCTCATTCCCTCTTGCCCCTGATTTTGTGTGGGTTACATGAGGACTTTCTTCCAAGGAATAGTGCAGGGGTCCTCAAACTACGGCCCGTGGGCTGGATACGGCATTCTTTTTCCTGTTTTTTTGTGCACTACTACAAATAAAATATGTGCAGTGTGCATAGGAATTCATTCATTTTTTTCCAAACTATAGTCCGGCCCCCAACAGTGTCTGAGGGACAGTGAACCGGCCCCCTGTTTAAAAAGTTTGAGGACCCCTGGAATAGTGCTTACAAAGGGTTATGTGAGGTGAGGATCATATGTGTGATGGCATGGTGTTTCCTGTTAAAATATTTTCCAGAATGCCTCTCGGGCATAAAGAGCAGTGTGCAGTGCTCCCAGATGTGACTACGTGTCTAAGGAAGTAAGAAGGAAAAAACATACACTATTGAGGTGGCTGAAAAACTCATGTGAGATTGTGCAGTTCAAGTCTGCACTGTGGTGCCTATTGGACAACTATGGGGTTTTTAATCTTAAATTGCCTCTCTCTTTAGACTTTGACTACCTGTGTCCCTTAGTTACCTAAGATCTAGAGGAGGGCAGCTCCAAGGAAAGACCTGTTCTGTGCTGCCTCTGTAGCCCTCTTCCCCGGGCATCTGAGGCTGCTACAGCTGGAGGTGAGGCACTGAGCTAGGTCAGCAAGTCTCAGCTGCTAGGTTCATGTGAATCTGCACTAGCTGTGAGCATGGGCAACTGAGATATTGCTGAACAGTGCTCCTGGCAAGAGCTCAGCCCCCACGTACAGTTTTGTCAAACAAGGCTCTGCTACAAAAAAAGCCATTAGTTAAAGGCACAAAAGCACCTGGCTGATGAGGCTGAAGGCAGCTTTTGAGATTCAGGGCTGGTTAGCAAAGGAACCCATCTCCTGGGATGCTTATGCTCCTACAATGACCAGCCAAGATGGGTTTGGCAGTCCCTAGAGAAAAGCAAGTCCACTGTTACCCATCACAGATCTTTATCAGATCATCTGCTGTGTCTGCAGTTTTATGGTGTTCACACACAGATATTAGAAAATCAGTTCTGCATGGAAGAATCTGATGCTCTACTTCTCAGGGTGGGCTGTTTGCATGCCAAGCCAGAGTCTCCATCATTTGGGCTTCACTTCCCCTCCAACCAAACCAAATCAAAATGTCTAAAGGATTTTTTACAACCGGAGCAGTGCCCAATTCCCTTCTTTTTAGGGACTGGCAGAATATCTACTGTCATGCATATTTAGGGAAAAGAGGGTGGGGACACACACATAGGATCACATTTTGTTGTATTTTACTAATGGTGGAAAACGGCAACTTCAAATAGAGATTTAATTTTAAATAAAGTACTTTTCAAACTTAAATGCTGTCTCGAGGATAAAAGTGGGATGCCTGTGACAGTTGTACTACAATGTGTGTCTTGGTCTATACAGCAGCTCTGCAGCAAGAGATCACAGATGGTTTGTAGTGGTGGGAAGACTCTGCTCTTAGGGCCTGCAGACTTGCTATACTTGCAGAATTCCACCTTAAAAGTAATTGGACGTGTCTGTAACTCAGAGAAGGTTTGCTAAGCAATGACACATTGCACTTGGATCTTGAAGCATAACATCTGGAAGCCAAATGTTAGAGGCGATATAAAAGGGCCAGCCCAAAAAACCAGCAGGGCATTTCTACGCCAGGAACATCCTCAGGATGGACCCTGTCCTTCTCTGTGTGTTCCTGCCTCTGGTGACTGTGGCATGGGGCCAGTATGGTGGTGACTATTACTATGGTCCCTATAACTACGGAGATAATGATGAATGGGTCAATGTGTACAGGCAGGGTTTCAACTTCCAGTGCCCACATGGGCAGGTGATTGTGGCAGTTAGGAGTGTTTTCAACAAGAAAGAAGGCTCCGACAGACTGTGGAACTACGCCTGCATGCCAGCGGCCCAGAGCCTTGGTGAGCCGACAGAGTGCTGGTGGGAAGAGATCAACAGGGCGGGAACTGAATGGTAGGATACCCTCAATCATCCCCGGAGGGCACAGTCCTGATAACCCCTGTGGGATGCGGTGCTAATGCTTCGGTCAGAGCGATGCAAACACATATTCATGGCATCATAACCAGTGGCTTCACTGCCCTGAGACTCATTAATCACAATGCATGTGTGTGAGGTGATTAGCATCACATTTGCCTTCTCTGTAGCAATTTCTTGCTGGAGGGTCTCAATGTGTTTTAGATATGTTGTGTCCTTTGGTCACTCACACCCTCAGCTGCAAAGTGGTTTGGTCTTGTAATTATTGTTTCACAAATGAGGCATGAACCTTCAGTGAGGATAAAGTCCCTCTTGAAAGGCCACATGTTGAATCAGTGACTAAACTGGAGGGCAAATTGTAAAACTCTTCACTCCATCCTTTTGCTCTTATCACTAGAAAAAAATTCTTCTCTGTATGGCACTGGCTTTTCTCTGTGTTTTTGTTGCTAAGATTTTTGGCTTAGACACAGTCAAAGGCTGCTTTCTAGTCATGCTGGCATTGCAGGAGCCAAAAATCTACACTAACAAGGTGTTGAAGGTGGCATATATATGCATGATAATGATAGCAGAAGATCATGTTAATTCCCTAGTACAGTCAGTTTTGGTTAACTAAACATTACATTTTCCATCAACCTTAGAGGCAAAGGTGATCACACTTTATGGCCACAATAATTGCTGGAAATATGTATAGTGTTTCATGTTTAAGCAGCACATGCCCAGTATTTAATTATCTTCTGATTTTTTCATGAAATGTGAAACACAGTTTTGGAAAACTCTGTGTTTGAAATATTCTTTGGACAGAATGAAATGGATGCAAGAATATTTTCAAATACTTGAAATGGTTTCATTCCAGAAATTGCAATGTGATTTTTGTGGATTTCACATTATATGGGAACAGGTTAGCAATGAAATGTGAAGCTTCTGCTTTTTAAATGATTCAAAATTTTGTTCTGCATTATTCATACTCTTTCATTTACCACGTGATACATTCCTATGGCTGATGCAATTGCTAAGGAAAAAGAAATTGACCCTATACTTAATTTTGGAATAGGAACTGAAAAGAAAAGGGATGGGCTGTAAAACAAAGGAACTGTGATAATCCTGGATGACTTCTTCATGTTTCCTACCTTAATACAATTTCTACATGTTGCAAAGTAATTTTGAATTAGAACTTTCTATTGTTCAAAATAAAATTATTATTCTCTCTCTAAAAATCCCTGGCAGCACTTACTCAATTTTACTTCTCACAAACAGAGACTGTGTAAGCCTATACAGAATGTTTTCTTCTGCTGTCTGACCACAGGGCCATATTCATCGCCATGCTCTGTGTGCTTAGCATGACTATACCCACAGTGCATTTTCTGAATCTCGCTTCCTTCACCTCTTAAAAAATATCTTTCCACTTTGTCCTCTTTCTCACCTACATTTTTTCCTATTTCCAACTCTATCTTTTATCCAATGCCTCTTTAATGTGTTTAACCCTGTTTCACTCACTTTCCTAGCTTTTGGAGTTAAGTGATTTCTTTCCTAGCTTACCATTCCAGTCCAACATCCTTACATCTATCTGTCTTCTCTGCATAGGTCTCCTGCTTTCTTTCTTTTTTCTATTTTTGGGGGAGGGAGGGGTACACCAAAGTGGTTAGGGAACCCATGCCCCTTTGCAAAGATGAACTTGTGCTCCTAATTACTTGGGATGTTTCCATAAATCTTAGCTAGCAGTGCCTTGTTCTGTTCTGCAGTTGTCTACGCCCAGGGCTGAGCTGGTTGCATCTACACTGTTTCATGGAGAGAGGCTTTCTGTAAGCCATCACTTTCATTGCTGTGGCCAGACATTGCTGCCCAAGAACCCAGCAGGCTCATCCCGGACCACAGTGAAAATATGGGCCTGCAAGCAGCCAGCCTGGGGTGTCTGAGTGCAAACTCAAACCTCAAATTATTGTAATGGCACAGATATAGCCTGTGTGGCCTTTGACAATCCCACATCTTGTCTCCTGGCAGTCTTACTTCTCTTAGCTGCCTCTCTTTTCTCTCTCTCTTCCATGCCTATCTTTAGTTTTAGTTGGAGCCATCTCCAATTCTAAAGAGATTCACTCAGTAATCAAGTAGGACCATGAACACAACTCACAATCCATACCATTAGTTTGGCTACCTCTGTTGCCCCACTGATCTCCTGATGAACCAATCTGTTGGTGAGCAACACATCATCCTCACGTCAGCTGACACAGCACTCAGCTGGACTCACTAGTCCAATCCCCATTCATGTAGGATGGATTGTAACGTCCTTTCTTCAGCTCTGCTTCACAGGATATTTTGTCTCACTTTGCACATTACATCCAGGGAGATTTGATGGCTTGTACCAGCAAAGCTACCAAGTTTTTCCTAAAATTTAAGCTACATTTCCTCTGCTGTAATTCAGGCTTTTTATTCCTTGCCTTGCCTTCACTGAGTGATATGAACAAGCACATTGCATCCTTTGTAAAATCTCTTTATTAATAGGTAGCAGTTGTGCCTTTCCCTCACCCATGCACCTTCACCAGTGCTTTTGCTTTCAGGCTGAACACGTCTCCATTCTTTTAGTTCTCCTTTGAAAGTTTTATATCCCAACACTCCTAAGCAAGTGCTGATCATACGTACAGCTCTCCTCTGAATTCCCTCCAGTTTCTCAGACGTCCCAGAAACTCTAGTCTGGCAGAAACACCAAAAATGACCTCTGACAAATTATATTTATGATGTTTCAAAAACCACCATTCCTGTCTGTTGTGTGCAGCTGCACAACAGAGATAAACCCAAGAGACGTTTCCTTAGAAAAGACAAGAAAGCAAGAAAAGTTTTAGAGAGAAAATGAACTGGGAATATAAAGCAGAGGGAAAAAAGAGTCTCCAAGTCATTATTTACTTTGGCCCTTAGCACTGAGGGGGAGATGGCAGAAATGGTTGTGGGGAGCATAGGGATAGGAAAGTTAGGGGCTGGAGGGACCCACTGACAGAGCTGGCCTAGGTAAGTTTGCTCCCTACATTAACACCAGGTATTATATGGACTTCTAGGATTAAACCCATAAGATTTTGCATCTTACCAATACAAAAAAAATTATTCAACAGAAAGAGGGCAATGACATAGATCCACATTAGGCATCTAATCATGATGCCTACTTTATGACCTCTACCCCTTTCCAGGGTCAACGGAGAGAAACAGGTACTCTAAAAACTGCTTTCTGGGACACCCTATCTCCCTCCAGAAGCAGACTTATGAAGATCAATCACCTCTGACAGTTGCCTAGAATTACCTGCTGACACTATAGGTGCTTCACTTAATAAAAGCATTCCTGAAGTTACATAAACTTCTGAAAAGACCATGCTCTTTTGTGTTTTGTTGAATGGACAGGAGAAACCCATGAACATGTTACAAGACTCAGGGAAAACAGGGATGCCTTCTCAGCTTTATTTATCTGTGAATATGTTTTAAGTATGTGCACAAAGCCTCTGTTAAATCCATCCCAATACCTTACTCCTGCAGAAGCTGTCTGCTAACTAAGATGCTGTTCAATACTGGGAGTAGAGTCTGTTCCTGGATAATTTGGAAATACTCAAGTTTGCAGTAGGGCAAAGTCTTCAGAACATCCCTTGATCCTACACAGTCTTCCTAATTATTTGTACGCTGTGACATCTCAAGGAATCCTGCCTTTTCAGACACAATAAAGCTTATGTTCCTAGCTTAATTGTCCTAAAGGAAGTTTGACCTCGGGTAAATATTTCACCACCTAAGAAAAGGTAAGATCTGAGTGATTGTGGGTGAGACTGTTCGCTGCTTCACTGAATACTCCAGAGTTGTCTCTACAGACCAGTCTTTGAAAAAGGTACTTAAGAAAAACTGTTTTTCTTGCCTGAAAGTGATCTTTCAAAAGGACAGGGATTACACAAATGAACGAACAAAAGCTTGCAAGCGAAAGACAAACAACTCTTCCTTCCGGGAGAAAATGTTTGTTTTACACCACATAATACAGATGGAAGCATGCCATATCTCCAATCTACTCCCAGTTACCCATAAGGCACAAAGCAGGAACATTTCCAGCCAAGTGGTATTTAATGCATGTTTATTGCCTCTTTTCCTTGTTTAGACTTCTGAGAAAGTGTTTGGATGGAACTTGGAAAAAACAGCTATCTAAATTCTCCCTCCCCACTCCCATCCTCACTCTCCTTTGCCTTCTCTAAGTGCACAAACACACACACAGATCCTTCAAGCAGGCACACAACCCTGTTTCCCACAAACTGGGCACAAAGACAGACTCATGAGCAAAAGAAGTGTCTGCAGGGGCCTCCTGTTCAGGCGCTGGCAGCTCGCCCCAGTACATCTGCAAGGAACTGGTTTTGTTGTCAGTCTCTGACCAATCCCAAGTCTCAACTCTGAGGCTATATTACCCAAACCCGATAATTAAGCTGCCTTTTGAAAATGTTCCCATTTGTGCTATCTTTGCAAACAAGTTAATTTTCTCTAAAGCCCTGGGTTTATGTTAAAGGGATAGTGCTACAAGCTCTTAGCACAGCTGCAATGGACCGAATCCAGTGGGAGCACGTGAGGAGAAGAGTGGTGTTTCTATAGATAGGGAGGCCTCATCAGTGTCTGTCAGGAAGAAATCAACAGGGTGATTAGGGGTGAGGAAGAGAAAGTCATCACTGACCCCTAAATGAAAGAAAAAGATAGCTGAAGATGATGGTGAGGTTGCCTTTGGCATGTGGAAGTCACAAAAATACATCTCGCCATGCCACAACAGATAATGGAGACTCCTCATAGAAGTGGTCATTAGAGACTGGTACAGCCTAATCAAGCATGGAAAAGCTGTTCCCTTCATCTGAGTGCCAGTGTTTCAAGTGTCCTGAGCCTGCCCTCAGCCACTTATCTCTCCCCACTGATCTGTAGCAGACTGACCATTGAATTAGCTTTCATCATGTGACTACCAAAACTACACAGAGGAGGACACTCCATAAGAATAACTCTGGAGGCCAGGACAGCCTGGCCCTCCACAGCTGTACCAAAAGGAAATTAAGGTTTGGGTATTGAAAGCAGCAGGGTTTGGTGAAACAACCCTTCAGGAAAGCAGTGTATCTAATGTCTCTTTAAAAAAATGCCTCTCACACTCTAACCATGGTCTTATCCACAGCATGAGGTTAGGCCACCTCTCTCTGCACATACTCCAGGGAGGACTGCAGATGAAAGCATGCAGCACTATTTCTCTTGGGTCAGTTTGTCATGTCTGACATACGTCCATAATATATAGATCCATTCTGCTGTGATGAGCTCTAGAGAGATAGCTTTAACAGTAATTAATAACGCAAGTTTTACAGGAGCCATCTGCTCTACAGCAAAACAGTAGGAGTTTTTTGAAGTACATAGAATGACACTCTCAGGTTAACCTGTTATAAGGAATAAATCACCCTTGATGTAGCATGATCCGGTGACTACTGAGCTGTGTGTCAGATTCTGCACGTTTCCAGAGAGATTCAGGGAGTGCTACCTGGTCAGTGTGGCAGGGGCTCAGTGCAGGCTCTAACAGCACCCACTTACTGCATCTTGCTTTGGGCTTCCCTGAGTGGATTTTTAGAGAACAAGCTTCCTCTTTGGGTTGTCATCCTCAGGACAACATACTGCTCAGGCTAATTCCTGACATATATGAGGGCCAGAGAGCCTCCAAGACAGGTTTACAACACAGCATTAACATTGGATAGGGCACAACACTCTGGGGCTTTGTCTAGCAAACAACGAAAATAAGATGTAGGCATAATTATGAACTGTCACCACAATTAGTGCCATTGCTCAAAACAATTATACTCTTGCAAGCAATATTTGTCTTCAATCTGGCGGGCAACTGTTGAGTCCATGAGGTACAGACCGGGTCACTGACCAAGTCACAAACTATATCAATGCTTGCAAATAATGTGTCATAGTCTAAGTGGATCTATAGGGTGAAACAGTTCATGCATAGACACAAAATTCACATATGCATTTTGAGTGGGTTTGTTTGAAACCAGCTCTAGTTTGGTCTCACAGATGAAAGCTCATTGGGGAACAAGAAAAGGAGTCCTGACCTGAACTAATTTGATAACATGGATGCACGATTTGCTTGCTTGCCATGACAGAACTCAGCTGTACAACACTCATTAATAATATCAGAGGAAGTTTCAGCAAATGAGAGGTTTTCCACAGCAACTGCAGCAGGACGTGGCAAGTTTCAGCTAACACATCCCTATTACTACACAAAGCTCCACCCACAATAAGACTGTATAGTTTACTTACTTTCTATGAAACACTTCAGTCATTTCCAACAGATGTAAATGAGGGAACGGAAGGGCAACTTTCTGTTCAACAACACCTGACCCTTGCCACTATCAATCTTCCCACTCCTACATCTACCAGGCAGCTCACCTCCTCTTCTCCCAGTACCAGATCCAAAAAGCAACTATATGCATTGCAACTTGAGCCAACTAGAAAAACAAAACCACATATCTATTGCCAAATTTAATCCCACATAGTCCCAGCTGGTTTCTTATGATCTTCTGCATTCACCTAAGAGGTATTTTCCTCTGTTCTTAGCAATGTCAGGATTTCATAAGTGAGAAGAACACAGTGACATTAATACTGAATACTGAATTATCCTCTATATCAAAACTGCTACAGAGTAGGGTCTAGTGAAAAAGGCATTCTTTTCACTTGGCCATAAATCAACGTTTTTATTCACCATGCTGGTTTGCAGGATTTGCTGTGACAGGAGTAGTGCCTTCAACAGAGAAGGAAAAAATTCTTGCATATTAAGTGTGGTTTTCAGATCAGTGCATAGACCATCTGACTAAAAAGGTGTGTGGGAAGGGTTGGTTTGTTTCTCCTGAATTACTTTCTGCTTGTTAAGAAAGAGGTCAGCTAGGAAAAGGAAAGAGAAGCAAAGATTTTATATGAGCTCACAAGTAAGCACTCCAATTTTTGATAGCATCTCTTAATTTTTGGAGGAATATCTGGATTTTACTTGAAAATTAGAAAGATCGGGGAAAAAACCCTTATGTTATCTCAAAGCTAAAGTACTTCAATGTCACTATTATCTTTCTTTCACTGAACCCAATACTGAGCTTGAATAACAGATTGCAGGACTTTGTGTGCATGAGACAGAAATAGGGAGAGAGAAGTGAACATGAGAGTAAAAGCATATTTCAGATTTTACTTTGAATGTGTCTTAAATAAAGTGGCAACATAATTGTAAGATGTGACTTAAGTCCAGTTATATTCTCCATCTAAGAAACTATTTTTTAAGGCAACACCAAATATTTTTAAACAAACTTTTAGTGAGAAGATAGAATCAGGATCAAAAATAACAAAATCTTCCTAAAGTCTGGACCCCAAATACGTACACATGTAAACATAGGAGTGTTATGTTAGCTGATTTTTTTTTCTTTCATTGCAGAGAAGAACGGTCCCTCAGTGACATCTTTCCCAAAATGAATCTTTCCATTAAAATTGAATTGTTTTAGTAGAGGTGTCAAGAAAACAAAAATGGTTGTAGGGCAAAGAAAGCGGTAAAGAGGGCAGGACTTCCCAGCCTGAATGTGGGCAAGTGGGGGGAAAGAGAAGGAAGAACCTTCTACAAAGACAAGTAGAGGTAGGAATACAGATGCTGATCAGTGGGGATGAGAAATTGCAGGGCAATGCCAAGCCTCTGAGAAAAAGTGCAAAGGAAAAGGAGGAGCAAAATGCTCCCATTATTCCACCTGTGCAAAAGAGCTAGAAAATCTCCCAGGGGCACAAAAACTTGAGCAGTTGAAATGCACGTAACTGGGAAGGGGTAGAGGCAAAAGAAGAAGAAGACACACAAGTCTGCTTCTACTTTACACAAACTAATGCTCATCTTGCAACAGGTAAAACCATTCTCTGTATTTCAGTGCATCAACCTTTCTTCCACCAGGATAACACCAATCATCTGCAGCTATCCCGTATGTTTACACAGAGTCTTAGCCATATGTTCCCATGGCCTATGTGCCAAAAAAACAGAGCAACTTCCTATCAAAGTCCTGCTGAAATCCTCTGAGTGAGAGCCAAACTGCCTTACTTGGTGTGATACCATAGCAACTCAGAGTCCCCATCATTGCTTAACTCAGAAGGTCCTTGAAAGGTTCTCACAAAGTGCAGCAAGTGTGTGTGGCCCCAGCAATGTGGGAGATGCAGGGATACAAACAAATGTAAATACTTGTCTAAACAACAGAACACAGTGAAAGGGACGTACGGAAGACAGCCCTCGTTCAAAGGTGGAAGCTGAAAGTTAGGCAGAGGAATTCATCCCTGCACTGGTCAAAATCAATCAATTTTTCAGCTTTTGCATACAAACACTTTAGCCTCACTCTTTGTGAGCACTAAATGAATGCATAAATGAATGACTTTCCAAACACCAAACTCTGCTGTATGTTGTGTTTTCCATTCCGGGAACTCCAGGCTCATTAAAATAAACTATGAGGTAATGGAATGAAACTGCAGGACAATTTTGGTATTTGTTAATAAAAAAATTACTTCTGAAAGTGTCTTTTGGATATATCAATGTATTGTATTTTTTTTATGGTATTGCAAGGGAGGTTTGCTACAGCTCTAGGCTGCTAGTTTTCTTTGATGAAAGAAAATGAAGGGGAAAGGGACTGAATTCCTGTAATTTTCTCCAATAGGGAAACAATGAGGCTAGGAGAGTGCTTAAGAGAAGGAGCACTCAATAGCTGAGTTAATAAGCTGTCTGTTTTCATGCTCCCTTTGTCTTTAGTCTCAAAAAGCAAGCTATTTGAACTGCTTCTGACTTGAATTACTTTGTGTATCAGTATCCAGATGCTTGCAGGGTGTGCAGAAAGAGAAGGGTATATCTGCATGCCTAGAGACCTTGTCTATTCTACTTGAAGGCAGTGGTTTACACGTATGACAGAATTCCCAAGTACACAGAAAGCACGAAGCAGCAGATTTTTCTGTTGAAAGTCCAGCTGTAAAATTTATGTGAGTCTTATAATTTCATAACATTTGAGTCTCAGTTTTCCTCATGTGATTGTTATCAAATCATTATTTCATCACAAGCCTATAATGTCTGCCATTAAGAGTGCCTTCTCTGGGAGGCAGGTAACTGAGAAAGAAAATAAATTGCTGAACTTCTCTTATAAAAGAGTTTCTAAGGCTTCGTTTTTGTAGAAAAGCAGTTGAAAAAATTACTCCAGTCAACCGCAAATGCTCAAAGATGAACAAAGATTAAAAGTATTAATGAACTATTTTGAAGTCAGTGTCATGATTCATAAACAGTTGAGAATGTCATCACCAGAAAAACCTTCTTGCCTAATTAACGCACTGGAAGCATGAAATACTTTAAAACAGTTTAAATAGTTTTCAGTGCCACATAAAAGTTAAGAGAGTAGCTAACTACTACTGCTTTCTTATACAAAACGGTTACTCAATACACAGCAAGTGCATATAGTGCTTCTCAATACAAAGCCCCAGCTCCCACCCCAAACCCAAATTTTTAATGCTGTTTTCAGAAATGCTTGAAACTATCAGGGAATCTAATAACATGTTTTCCTTACGTGTTCTTTTCTTTCTCCCCTTTATTAGGTATCAAACCTGCTCAAACAATGGGCTGGTGGCTGGTTTCCAGAGCCAGTATTTTCCATCTGTGCTTGACCGTGAATGGCAATTTTACTGCTGCCGTTATAGCCGGAGATGCCCATATTCATGCTGGTGAGTTCAAGCAGAAACTAAACCTGTTAGTCTCTTTTTCCCAGCAGTCCCTATAAATGCCTTTGGCTGCTTGGCCTGTCAAAAGCCTTGTCTGAGAAAAAGTTAACTGTGTTTTATGGGGCTAAGGAAGTTATTTCCAGTCTGGTAACAGGATTTTTGAGAATTCATGGCTAAGAGAAAGGAATGAAGGCACAGTTACATTGAACAGTGCAGTGCAGTAGCTAGCCCTAAATGAACAGGTCTGGGTACCAGCAGTAGTCTAGCTATGCTGGAAACTACAACAGAAGTCTCCAAAGTGGAATGGCATTTCAAAGGTGGTGATATAGTTCCCAGTATAAACGCAGCACATTACAGGAGTAGGAACATCTCTGCACTACACAGTTGTTCCACAATAACTTACAGGAGTGAACTCATTGCCAGTTACCTAAGAAAAAAAAAAACCTCTAGCTGACAACTAGGGATTTTTGTATTTGTAGCACATACAACTTACTCCCTCTCTTGATGTTTGAAGACCGAAGTCAAAATGCACTACGGATCATAAGCCAAACCTAAAAAGAAAGGTGACCTCCCCTCAACAGAGTATCACAACTGGTGCTGGCAACCTCACAGAGGCTATGGAAAAACGAGCTATGCATCCTGAGCTTCCCTTTGTCCCCATGTGTGGTTTCTCTAAATTGAGACAGAAGCACAGTAGCAGACTGTGTAGAGAACACTCACATTGCTCCTGTTCATTCTGTGTAACAGAACTCATGACTTCACTCTCCAGGGCTATTAATCCAGCTGTTCCCACAGATGCAAGGAATAACCTGCCTGTGCTTAGAAAAAAAAATAATTAAAAAACACAAAGAAGAAAAAAATCTGTGCTTGAATCTTTGTTTCTAGAACTCAGCTTTGAAGTAAACCTCCACTGAGATGCATACAAACTGTTTACATGCCCGTTGGGCTTACTAGTCTGGCTGGCTACTGGCCAAATACAACAGCAGTGCCTCGCCTTGCATCCTTCAGTCTCCTTGGAGCCAGGAGGAAAATAAATGGCTTTTTTTACCTATTGTTCTTAAAGATTTTGAATGGCAGGAACTCTGTAACAAAGTCTTTGAACATTCTTCTGCCCCCTTTCCAGTCCACACTGCCTATGGATGTTCTCTACCTGGGGGGGGTTATCTACATACCTGCCCAGGCTCTTCACTCTGAGGGAAACTAATTTTTAAGCAGTTCTTCCAATCTCTACTACTCCTCTAATACTTCATGTATTGTCAGAGAGACAACAGAAATCTTTTCTGACCTCTTTTGTTGTTGTTGACGGTTCTGCTTCCCTCGGACACCATCTTGACAACTGGGAACAGTTTTGTCTCTGCCTTGAAAATTGGCATTCAGAGTAATGCAAATCCTAGTGTAAATGTTTGGGATTTCCGGTGCCTTGCATTTCCATCCCCGCTCCACACAGACTCCTATACTGCCCTTCTATTTCCAACAGCGACAACACTCCATTTTTATGCTTGGAAAAGAATGTCTTATGCAGTTCAGCTGCAACTGTCTTTCCATGCAGAAAAGGCAGCATTTCAAAGGCAGGTGAAGTGTTTCTCCCTCTAAGAGGGGTAGAAACCCCACGTGCTCACATTCTTCTGGGAGCGAAGAGCTGTACAACCACTGGGAAGATCAGTCACCTAGCTTATGAAAACCTTCTGGTGCATAATTTGTAATTATGAGCTAATTATAAAACCATTTAGTACCTTGTATTACCAAGCTCAGTACTCCATCTGGAGCCCAGTTTGTTGTGTTCAAGCTACTAGCCTGTCTTGACACTTCCATATCCATACTCAGCGTTGACAATCTCTCACATGGTTTCTTCTACCTGAGAACCTTACTCTCTTGAAATGCCTCCTTACAATATATTTCATCCAATTTCTTTCAAGCTTTCATTCAGCCTTTGAAATCAGAAAGGTACATACAAGGTATTTCTACATACAGTTATTCAAATTAGGGTGTTACTGTCTGGATGGACAGACAACTAGATGGGTAAAAAACTAGGGGTTTAGCAAGCTCAGAGGGTAGTGGTTAAAGGGTGATACCTTGCCCAAGTGCCCATTATGAGCAGAGCACTGTAATGGTCTACCCTGGGATCCATCCTGCTTAACATCTTTATCACTGACCTTCAGGAGGCAACAGAGTACACTCTCAACAAGTTTGCAGAGACCAAACTGGGGCGAACAGCTGATATCTTGAGGGCAGGACTGTTGTTCAGAGGGATATAAAGAAAACCTTTTCCTCTATGAGGACAGTGAGATAGTAGACCAGGTTGCCCAGTGAAGCTCTGCAGGCTCCATCCTTGGAGGTTTTCAAGACTCAACTGAATAAAGCCCTGAGCAGCCTTGTCTGACCTTGTGTTTGACCTTGCTTTGAGGAGGGGGCTGTACCAGAGACCTGCTGAAGTCCCTTTCCAGCAGAGTTATCCTGCAATCCTGAATAGGAGGATTCTTCTGCTGGAGGGTCTGCACCACGCAGCAAAACTCTCCTCTCCAAACAGTGGTATCCTGCCTATTGTCTGCTGGGAACAGTTTATCTTCTGTTTTATTGCCTTTACTCTGCCTAGAAGGTTGTCTGGGAGAGTGCTAGTTGTTATGCTAACATAAAAGCAACATGAACTGCTGTGTGGTAGTGAGAAATCCCATGCTTTGGACCCACTTTTACTACCACAGATGTGAATTGTCTGAATTGTTAAAATTCATTGCACAATAACTAAAATTCCCATTCCCTAAGCCCAGGGGATCTTGCTCACGATTTCACTTCTATTGCCATTTCCAAGATATTGTCAAAAGACCTTGTTCACATATCACACTTCTGGCCCGTATCTTGCACTCTGTGTAAGACGCATTCGACAGAAGGTATGTGTTTTTCAAACAATCTGCAAAGCGGTCTGGGCTGCCATGAGTGGGATCTCAAAATGCGTATGCATGTAAGACACAATAAAAATGTGTGTGCATCTACAGTATCATTATTTACTACAGTTTCTACCCCAAACTATAATGGTATTTATTCTGTTCCAGAAACTAGCTGTCAATGAACTACCTGTGGAAAAATGGCTATTAATATGCTGCTGAGTCCTATTTCTTGGTTGAAGCGGTTTAACTTCATGCCAAGGCACCTATTAGTATGTGGAAAAGTAGTACCAGGAAAATATACAATGACTGTGCTGCCTCATGGAGCATGCGTGACACACAGGAAAATCCATATTCAAAGACAATCCACATTGCAGAATTTCTCAGCAGCCTTGCATTTTAATGTGCAATGAATCCTTCATTATGAAACAAACATGAGCAGAAAGGCATTTCTAATAAATCTGACAATACTTAGGCGTAACAAAACTCTTTGTTTTAAATTAGCTCTCACCTTGGATATTTGATCCTTTCCTCTTCCAGTTGTGTCTCTACAGGGTACTCTGGCAAGTACAAGAGCAGTAAGACAACTGATCCTTATGCACAGTTTCTCTCATCTCTTCCTCTTCAGGACTACATTCCTCCTGAAGTGAGCTGCTCTTTCCTACAATGAATAAAGACAGGTTTTCCCCATGAATACAAGCCATTCAAATGGTTCGTTAGATTTTGACCAGGTTTTCTGCAGCTGGAACATTCCTGTGTTTGAGTCCTGCTAGTACTTATTGGAATATGTATTTATGACATCATCATGCTCACTGAAACCCACACTTAAACACTTTGCTTAACTTAAGAACATGGTTAAAGCCAAATACATGCCTAAGGACTTTGCTTGGTAGCATCTATACCCTTAATCATAGACCCCAGCAGTTCTGTTTCACAGCTTGTCTTCTCACCATTAATTCCCAGTTTACCTGTACAGTAAGCCCATCTCAAAAATTAATATACTAATCTTCCCAGTCTTATAGTTTTACACTTGTTATTTTAAATTCTTTTTACAAGTACTGTGTTTCCTTCCTCACCATGCCAAGTCTTGTCATGGATTCTGCACATTTCTAACATCCTGAAAAAAATTAACGTTCCTTAGACCAGGCTCCCATTATTTTACCTGGCTAGGGAATGCTACCACAGTAAAATAAACTGTGTGCTGATTAGAACCATAAAGGACACAAATCCATCACAGATACAGAGACAGTGTTATTAAGTGGTCTCATTAGAGCTCAGATTTTTCGCCTTGCCAGGAAATTGAAAGCTTGACTCCATACTCTCAAATGCAAACACATGTCACAGAGAAGCCCCAAAGTCTGCACAGACTGTTTATAACTGTTTCCCCTCTCCAAACAATCAGCAGTCCAAGTCCCAGAAGGACTCTCTGGAGCTGTGGCTGTTTTCTTTCACCATGACATTGTCCAGGCAACAATTACATTTTCCAAGAGTTATGGGGCTTGAAGAACTTACTTGTTTTCTTGACTCAACCTGCCATCAAAGCAATATTGAAACTGATGAGATCTTATGCAGGTTTCTCAGAGATTACCAATAGCAGAGATACAAATCCAAGTGAACTCAGAATAGATGTGGTGGAAATGTGCACTTCTGGGCAACTCAATTCCTGACCCCCTCTTTTTTTTTGTTTGTTTGGTGTTTGGTTTTGGGTTTGGTTTTTTGGGGGTTTGTTTTGTTTTGTTTTGTTTTTTAAAAAGGTATTTAACTGTTTTGGTTTTTTAATATCCCAGTAAATACAACCTTCAAATGCAGTTCAACCTCTAGGACCATCTTCCAGAGACATCTTAGGAGAAGCACTTTTAGTTAACATTGAAAAGCTGGCCAATGTTATTTCAGACGTGTCTTTTGAGAAACAGGCATAAGGTGCCCAGACCTGCTTGTATCTCTATTGCACTAGCTTGTGTATGCCTCCAAGAAGAACTATGGTCCCACTGTGTTGGCCTCCTGGCTCCTCAGCCATGTGAGAGTTTGTGGTTTTCACTACAACAAACTGGAAACAAAAGGGTAGTGATGTGTCTAGGTGAATCTCTGATCTCAGAGCCTGGAGCTTGACTCAATCCCAAAAAGGTCAAGACATGGCCACATTAGAAAACTACTCAACTCTAGAGCAGGTCCAGGTGACCTCTAGTTCTGTGGCAGCCCTGTAATCAGGGATCTATACTCGGAGCACTGGCAGGAATTTCTGTAGACATTTTACTAAGACCTTCTTCGGCTTTTAGGTGTAATACACTTCTTAAAAGGGGATGTCTTCCAGCTGGAGGAAGGATTGAAATTGATTAAAGAGGCATATAATTCCTATGTTCACTGAATGCAACATGCAGGCTCATGGCTCTTGAAATTCTCCTTCAGGAGAGCCATATCCTTAAAACACTTGTAAATAACATCTGAAACAGTAAGGCCATTCAGGAGACACTCCTTGTCCTCCAAGGTCAGAAATTTAATGTCAAATCTTATGCTCGCCTCTTGAAATGGAACAGCTCCTTCTTTTGGCTGTGGCATTGTTAGAGGAAGAGTACAGCAGTGAAGATGAAAATCAAGGTTAAAGAGGAGCCCTTCATCTTGTCAGCACTGTAGTTGCACAAGAATTGAAAAGTATAAGGCACTCCAAAACAATCTACTTACTAGCAGGGAACAAGTACATTCAACAGTTAAAGCAGGAAACCAGCTCTACCACTCCATAACTCTACCAGCTCTGCCACTAGTTTTCTTCGATATTTTAAAAGACTTTATTTTGTCTGCTTGATATCTGAAGGCAAGGCACGCCCACAGTTCCCATTTATTTCTCTAAGGGGCAGGCTGTACAATACTAATAAGGACATTGGTACAACTCAATCTTCTTATCAGTAAAAAATAGACCCATGATAACTATTTCTGAAGTCAATCATTAAAAGAGCACTAGGGATTACTGTAGATTAGTGAAAACATTCTTCTCAGTGCTAAATGAGTAACTCTTTGTTTTCTATTAATCTCTAACATAGTGATTCTTCACCATGGAAAATAAACAACATTACTAGTTTCAGTCTAAAATAATAACAATAGTAATCCTGTTAAAGATTTAATGCCTTTTTTCAATACATTTCCTACCCTGAGCAAGATTTATAGGATTATGATAAAGTACATTAGAAAAACATGAGGATGGGTGGGGCGATGCAAACCAGGCAGGAGATAAACCATATAACTCTATACCATATCAACTCTATACCAGCTAAAAACCCCATTTTGAAAATAGCTTTTTCTGTCAGGTCTTCCTGCTGTTCCCCACGTGTGCCAAACCACTTACACCCCTTCTCACAAGCTTTTCTTTCCCAGTCTTTCATGTAGAATTCCCTGCTTTCTCACCTCTTGACAATGCCACTGGTGCTCCAAGTCTCTTGTGTCCAAACATCATACACCTGATACTAACCTGAAATGGATTTGCAAAGCCTAAACAGAATTCCTCAGTTTTCTGTATTAATTCTTGCAAAGAATAGATCATACAGTTTGAAAAGACTACTACTTGCTAAAGGTCTCACTTTACTATGGAGAGCTGCCTGGCGGAAAAGGATCTGGGGGTGCGGGTGGACAGCCAGCTGAACATGAGCCAGCAGTGTGCCCAGGTGGCCAAGAAGACCAACGGCATCCTGGCTTGTATCGGAAACAGTGTGACCATCAGGAATAGGGAGGTGATTGTGCCCCTGTACTCGGCACTCGTGAGACCGCACCTTGAGTACTGTGTCCAGTTTTGGTCACCACAGTACAAGAAGGACATTGAGGTGCTGGAGCGGGTACAGAGAAGGGCAACGAAGCTGGTGAAAGGGCTGGAGAGCATGCCCTATGAAGAGCAGCTGAGGTAACTGGGTTTGTTTAGTCTGGAGAAGAGGAGACTGAGAGGAGACCTCATTGCCCTCTACAACTACCTNGAGGTGTTTAAAGAACGAATAGATGCAGTGCTTGAGGATATGGTGTAGTGGTTAGAGAGATGCTAGGAGAAAGGTTGGACTTGATGAACCTGGAGGTCCTTTCCAACCATATAAATTCTGTGATTCTGTGATTCTGTGATACTATTCTCTCCCCTATGAGTCCTTCCCCAAATTTAACACCTCTGTGCATAACTGCACAACCCCATTAAATGCACCCTGCTAGCCCCTACAGAGGTCCTCTACCTCCTCAGGGTTTTTCATACCAAATTACTTAGTGCCTAGGTCCCATAATCAGCATAACACAGGTCTTCTCACAGCTGCTTTGCAAGCATCTCTTCTAGGGCCTTCTCTCATGTACCCTCTCAGGTACCACAAGCACCACAGCTTGGTCCTAAAGGACCTAGATCACCCCAAACAGCAGTAGCAACTTTGTTCCAACAGTTGGCAATTCACAAACTTCTCACTGCTCTCCTAGCCCAACGTTATTTGCTAAGAGGTCTATGCCAGAAGTGCTTACAGGGCCCTTGTTATGTTACTGTAGATGGCTCTTCCCAAAGCCCAAAGCCCAAATCCTTGGGCTTGGACTCCTTGGGAGTCCAGACTCCCATGCTCTCCCCAACTAGGGCACAGGGTATCTCTCACTTGTCTCATTAATTTTCTCAGGTATAAACCGCATGTTGCCACGTGTGGCTTACACGTGCTACCATGTTTGTAAATAAATTACCTGACTGTAGGGCCTAGGTAGGTGCTTCACAGTTGACATGCAGTTGGTATGCATTAGAAAGTAAACCACAATGTTTTCGGTTAAGCACCTGATAATAAGGTTACACACAAAGCTACGACAAATGCTGGGGGAACCACTCAGACCACTCTGAGAAGACCTTTCATGGCGGAGTTAAATGACCTTTCTCCACTCCACAATGAGAAAACCACCCACTGAATATCCCTATGCATTAAACACTAGAGCATCTCTCAGTGCAAATACATTTTATGCAACTTATCCCCAGGATTCAAAAAACCGGGATAGTAGAGAGGATAAGGATACAGTGTAATACAGATGCCCTTGAGATGCATGGGCTTAAGAGAACAGTTTCATAAATGAGTATAGCAAACATCAAAGAGAACTGAATTAGACAGACCACACAGACTCAAGTGAACTTGAACATTGCTGTCATAGCACTATTTATAATTTTGCTCTCCAGAACAAAAGGAGTCAGTAGGCATCTGTCTATGTAACGAGACAAACTTCAGAGCAGCTCAAGTCCCCAAAGCATTTACTTTCAGTAATTGCATATATTTGCTTTTCAAACATATATTAGTAGAGGAGCATTAAGAGGCTGAATGGTAACAGGGAGAAGTTAGTAGAGAGGGAGGGGGAGATGACATCAGGCAGAAAGAAAAGAGAGGGAAGCTAAATGAAGGCTCCCTACCGTATCCATTCACTTTAGAATAACACTGCCTGCTTCTGCAAAAGGTCTGTGAGACCCTTAATAGTAATTCAGGAGCTTGTCATCAGATTTACTTTTCAGCTGAAAGGCTTATGAAACAAGTTCAAAGAACTGACTCTCAGTTCTGTCTCTGAGTATAGATGAAAGCAGTTTTTTAACCTTGTGCTCTGCACAGTCTCATCTGCCCAGCACACAGTGCTGGTCAAGATTACAAAACATTTTCCTTGCTGAATGCCAAACAGATGTTATGTGTGTTATGAAACACATTTGGTGGAACATATATAAATGCATGTTTTAGTGTTTTCCCATATTAGTAGCCCTAAAAAAACTCCAAACCTGGACTTGATGGAGGAATGCAAAATGGTCCATAGCTGGTCTTTATGCCACAGTTTAAAAAACTGCTATGACCCAGGAATCTTCAAAGATGTGTTATCAGACACTAAGGCTCCAAATTAGTAAATTAAATATGGGGACTTTCCTCTGGTGGAGGGAAAAGTCACATCATTAAACATTTTTACCCTCCAAAACAGGGTGCCCATGTTCTACCTGCTGGGAATGGTACCCACCATGTGCTAACTCACAAACTGTGTGTTTGAGGTATCTGCTGAGACTGTGCTAGTTGGTCTGGGCTAAGACTGTCCCAGAGACTGTTCTAATAATTTACACGTCTAGGCAATTGACCTATAATGCCCAGAAACATTCTCTGGTGTTGCTTAATTTATGAGCATAGATGTAGCCCCAGTTTCTCTTGGCCTCTGGCTCTGCATCCAAAAATACTCTCAAGACCCCAGATTCAGATCCATGGCTTTGGATTTGGGAGGCTCATGCATGCAAAAAAGTCCTCCTCAAGGCCTTGATTTCTTTGTAAAGAAAATGGATAAAATACAGAACAGGTAGCAGAGGTCAGGCTTTATGTGGTATGCTCTAGCTCTCATTACAGCTCTGGGCATCAAGTGCAGGGCCTCAAAAGCAGCTTTTTGCCAACTGGGGAGCTTTCAACAAGATGGCTATACTGATGGACTAGCTTTTGCTCAGGTCAAGATTCTTTTATGAGGCCATAAAAGGTGTACTACAGATTTAAGTCACAGGTTAAGTAAAAATGTATTCACGTCAGAACTGTAAACTGTCTGACACTGACAAAGAAATATATATTTGGGAGAACAAGGGGAGATGTCCTGAAAGCAAAAATGATAACATCAGCCTTTAATCAAAATAACAAATAAATTAGGTTTGCCATGGTTTGACAGAAACACATTCAGGTGATGATCTTCCCTCTAGAAAGGACCACCAGCCAGCTGGTGAGAAGGCATGAGAAAAAGCTTTTTATAATATTTGGGGTTTTTTTTTTTGGTCTGGGTCAGAGCCAGTTCCCTTAAAATCCATAGTGGTCTCATTTTGGACTTTTCATGGGAGCTGGACTGAAAACTGTGGTTCTAATTTTCCTACTTGCAAAGCATACTAATGACTCTATCCATCCACCATAACAACTGCCAGCGTACATTATTTCTTCTATTTCTCATAGTCCGCAGCAACTGTCTGCATGACTTGTGAAATGTCTGCGTTCATTTCTTATCACTTATCACTGGCACAGCACTGTGAGGGTTCTGCAAATCCATAGGTCCTTGGTCAGAGCTCTGACAATAGACACTGTGACCAAGCCTGATCCTCTGCTTCCCAAACACACCTGGAGATGGGTGTTCTTGTACTGCAACTAGTAATCTGTTTAATGATTGCCATGGCCAAGGGACAGAAGGCACAAGAACAAGACGTGTTCAAAGAAGGTAGCTGTTGAGACTTAGGGATCTTAAAAAGCCATGCCTGAGTTTCACACTCAGCCTTAATTTTCATTTGTCATGGAATAATGATTTGTTAGGAACTATGTTCCAACTTCGTGATGTTTTTCTTTCATTTTTAAAAGCTGAAAAGGACCTGGACTTAAGTCATATCTGCTTTACAAAGATGTAAACAGTGTAAGAAGAGGGTAAACAAAGTGATCAAAAATACATTTCAAATATATAGAGAGTGGTGGTAATTTCAGAGGATTTTTTTTTGTTATAACAAGTGGCTCTAGGAGAAAGCAGTCTAATATTCCAGAGTCCCTCTGTTTTCAGGTACACTTTCCATTTCTGAGTTACAGTTACTGCTTTGGGCTCCAAATACCCCCTAAGCATCTAATTTTAAAAACTTAAAACCATCCCAATAATTATATTCCTAACAAGTAAAATATTTAAGCTTGTGCTCAAACGCCACCAATCTACCAAAATGTAAACACACACATGAGTGCTTGGCTTAGGATGTGCTAGGATCACCTTCAAGCATCATTCAAGTACTGCTGTTGAGCTGGATTGGGTTAGAAAAATGGTCGTTATTTCTACAAAGGCACCTTAACCCTGTTAGTCTCAAAAGGAGTTGAGCTGTTCATTTCCACAGGGACAGCAGCTCCCTTACAGGGAACTGATTCTTCCCTGTGCCGTTTCAGAGTAAAGCTGACACAACTCAACTAGCAACTCCCACATAAAACTGTGTAATACAAAGAAAGCCTGAGTGCCAGGTTTCCATTCCTGACCTCTAACATAATGTTGACATAAAGTACTGGTCAAGATTCCAGTCCCTTCATTATCCGTAAAACCAAGTACAGTATTACTTGCCTTTTTCCCAGGGAAGCAGTAATCGTAATTTAAGAAGTGCAGAAACACTTTGAGCTTCTTAGACAAAACACACTGTGCAAGTATTGTACAGGACCGTATTATTTATATTAGAAACTAAGTGGAAATAACAAAGAGGAACGGAATAATTGCTACATTCATTTAATATAATTCATAAATGGATAAATACTTGTAGCTATTTGACTTGGCAACATTTACAGCACTCTACAGCAGCAAACCAAACAGACTCACAAGAGGCCAGAGCAAATCCCTTCAATAAAGACATAAGTAGTAGATAAGCTTTACATTCTTGTTCAGGTTGCTTTTATCCCAGAATTGCAGATGTATATACATACAATATTCTAACTTTCTCTTAACAGTTCTAAACTTACTGAAATTTATTCAGATAGCTATATGAATTAGTTGCATAGAAGAGAAAGGCAATCTCATATGTGAGGCTGCATCTTGTGATGCTGTTAGAAAACAAGAACTTTCAAAGAAACAGAAAAAATCTATTTGAGCTGCATTCAGTCAACTAGACTTTTGTATAAGATGGTAAATTGCATTATCTTCTTTTTCCTTAATGTAAAGGTTAACAACAGAATACCCAGGACACTATGGAGAAGATATGGACATGATGATGTACACTTATGACTACTACATCCGCGGGGCAACCACAACTTTCTCTGCTGTGGACAGGTTTGCTTTTCATCTGTCTAATTAAAAAGAACAGTTCTTCCTTTTCTATTTTCCCCAAACAGTGCATGGCTACAAATCATCTGCTGTGGTATTCAGCATCAGCTAGTACTTCTGAGGAACAAAGTTCACAGTGTGTGTGACTAATTGTCCAGGCTGGTCTATCAGGAACAGGGCATCTTCATGGATAAGGGGACCATTTGCCATGTCTGAGTAGTGAAAAATACAGCAATGGTGGGTTTGGCTAAATCTGAGCTCAGTAAAGTACAACAGAACTTCAATATTGTTTCTCACCTACTTTCAGTTGGAGCATCTTTCATCTAACTCAGGAAAAACTCAGCCTGGACACCCTGTCCTTTCAGAGGATAAGGGACTTATTTTGGCCCACTTTTCTTTGCAGAGAATCATAGAATGCTTTGGGTTGCAAAGGACCTTAAAGATCATCTAGTTCCAACCCCCCTGCCACAGGCATGGAAGCCTCCCACTAGACCAGGCTGCTCAAAGGCCCATCCAAAGGGGAAGCAGGGAATCGGCCAGCATGCAAAGACCATACAAACTGCAGTGTGAATGCTGTAAACTACTCAATCCATTGCGACACAATTCTAACGGATTTGAGGCCACATTTGAAGCTGTCTTTAGTAACACTCAAAGCAGCTGAGATGCTTTTGTCACTGTGGTGCTCTCAGCTTGCTTGAGTCCACCAGGCATCCCTCAGCCAAAAGATTACTCAAAATAAGGAGGCTTTTGATGATGACAGAGGCTTTTTGACAATGATAATGCATTGTCAGACTACTGCAGGTCCATAACTGTAATTTTCTGGCTAAAATTAACTAGCCTGTTTATCACCAAATGGAAACCATGTCTGCAAATTGTTCCTACATGTAGAAGACTAACTTTCACAGATAATTGACTCAAAGATATCTATTTATCCCTTCTTCAGATAAAGAATTTACAAGGTTGCAAGGGACATCCCTGTTCTGTTTTTTTTTTTCTCTTAAATATTCCCTAGTGCTATTCTTAATCCTTGTTCATTGTGCCTGTGGCAGAGAGCAGGGGAGCAGCGCAGACAGTGCGCTCCCCTGCAGCTGGGTTCCAGCCTCCATTGGATGTGGACCAGGGTGAAGTCAGGAATCACAAGGACAAGTCTGGAAAACAGAGCAGTTGAGGTAACTGATGCCTCTGAGCAGATTTCTGTCTGTGACTGCCAGAGGCTTAACACAGGCTTCAGAACAGGGTCACAGTGGGGGGACTGGCCCTGAGCGGAGACAGCATCACAGGGATGTACATCAGGAGCACAAGTTCTCACAGGTTATAGGACCACAGTAACTGGGAAGGGAAGAAGCCACCAACACCTGTGTTCTACCAATGCTGTGATGGCAAAGATGAACCTGCAACGAAAACAGGTGAAAACTATAGAGAAAACATTTTATGAATGGCAATCTAGGAAACTTTTCTGTGCCAATGAACTTTCTGGACCCCAGCTTCCAGAATGACTAAAACTAACTTGTGTTGCCTAGCATACAAATTGGAAAAAAAAAATAAAAATCCTGCTACACCAGCTCATAATTCGGATTCACACTAACTCTTCTGAGTGGTATACTCGCAAAAGTCGTCAAAGTTTGTTGTCGTAAATGGTTATTTGCAGCTGGTTGAGGCAGAATACAAGCAGAAAAAGCTGTGCTGAGTCCCATCCAGGAGCACACACACATGCAGCTTGTCTGTGTAAAGATGCTGGAGATATCGAGACTGATTTTCATTTGCAAGCACACTAAACTTGTGTCCATACTATTTAGCCCACAACAGGCAATGTTCTTGAGCTCTTGAGCCTCTGAAGGTATTTTAGTTTAAGCTTTCCTAATCACTTCAAACAGGTATTTTTAGACTTTTAAAATAGACTTGTGGAAAACATATTCTCCTTTCCTACTCTCCATGACTTTAAATCACTGAGGTCATTGCTGATACACAGGTATTTGAGAGAGCATGTGATGCCTCTGGCAAAAGCTGCAGAAAGTTTAGAAAGGTGGTATTCCCACATCCTCTTCTGTAATCACTCTTGGTGAGTTTCTGTGCCTGTGTATCAGGAATGAATGGAAGTACTGCTGTTCATCATCAGAGGTTGTAAGTGCTCCTGTGGGGAGAACAGACTTTACAAGTGGTTAATATTTACATTTTTCAGTTCCATTTTAAATGGGTCAAAAGGGGAAAATAATTGTCTATGAAACAAAACAAAAGCATCTGGAAAGAATTAACAGAGGCCTGAAGTATCTCTGGGAGCACATTGGTGAGTGTTGTGGTAACACTGGTGCAGACAGGATGAACTATGGACATCAGTAAGGGAACATTCACAGGGAAGGGCAGTATCTTTTGTTAGACAGACTGATACAGTCAAGTTTTGGAGAAGGACATGGGCTATGTGAAGCAGGTTCGTAAGAGCTGAAACTGCTTGACAAAATTGCTTCCAAAATTAAAAACCAAAACCATAATAGCTTCAAAATAGCTTCAGCCTGAGCTCTGAAAGATGCTGAGTGACGATGGCATGGCTCCCTCGTGCAGCCTTGTTACAGGGCTGTGGTCTGGTTGATTGGTCCTTCTAGTCCAGAGAGCACCCCTGGGCCATTCACAGCCCAACCTGCAGTGAGTAGCTTGGACAGGGAGGTGGGGATTACCAGACATGCTTGACAGGTGCCATAGCTTACCCTTTGCTGCATAGTATAAAAATAGCACATGCAGGGTGTCATAAGATCATTTATTTTACAAAACTGCTCTCTGCTCCATTTATTTGGGTGAGCTGAATAGCTGGTCATTTCTTTAACTGCTCAAACATCAGCACTGAAAGATGGATCAACACCCAGATACCCCAGCAGTAAGTACATTTGAATTGTCTGAACAAGCTGGATAACTACCGAGCTCAGCTGAGCTAAATTATAGGGTATTTTAAGTCCCTAATAAGTTTCATATGACCAAAGAAAGAGGATTTTGTCAAACTCAATATGAATAGGAATTCATAGAATTTTTTAACTGAATTGGAAGCAGATTATTTGGCAATATTTGGAGATAAAAGGCGTTTTTCCCTATAGCATCAAAAATTCAAATCTGATAGCACATGACAGCTGAAGAGTAAAAGTGACAATTCAATATTGTCTCCCCAAGCCAAGGAAAATGCATGAAATTAGCAATTGGCAGGGAGGGGGGAGGGGGGTGGTGGTGGCAGGTGACATGGATGGGGACACAACATGACCTATAAACTGGTGTTAAGGATTTGCAAAGGCAAGTTCATATATATTATAGAGTATGCCATATAGAGCAATTTCTGACAGGATCTGCACCCACACTGGAAAACTTGTAAAGGATCTACAAATTGAAACAAGCTGATAACTACTGAATTAACCACACAGCGCCAATGGTACAAAATAATTGCCTGCATCCAGAAAAGTTGGACTATGTGCTTAACCTCAACCATAAGTAATGCAAAAAAAAAAAAAAGATAAATTAAGATGCTAAACACATAAATCTATCGGCCATCAACCATGTGCATATTTGCTAAAGTGTCTGCGAGTTCAAGCTTAAATTACAACTTAAAAATAATTCTGTTCTAATATTTTAAAGCATGCTACTAATTCAGGTAACTAAGATACATTTATTTTAAAAGAACTTGACTTTTTATTTTTATCCTTTTAGAATATTTTTTTAGCCACTTAAGGAAAAATGACTTGACCTCAGCTTTTCAGCTAAAAGTCTCTCTGACAACTGGTGCTTGTTTAGCAGATGTTAGTTTTGACCTGTATAATGCTGTTAATTCACATATAAGTAATTTCTCCTTTTTTTTGGTTTCTCTGGGTATCTTAGTGACCAAAAAAGTAATAACTGTCTTTGAAGAGCATGCACATATTTAAAATCAAGACTTCCTAAAATAAACCTAAAAATGAAACTTGAATTTCATTAACCTTTGGTAACAGTTTTATGAAGAAACTACAATTTTAAACCATCTAGGAAAGACCTAAAGAAAACAAAAAATAAACACTACACAACTAAACAGTCTTGCTGATGAGCATGAGACAGACCCACTTCCAAACAACACTCAGTATAAACTGGTGAAGTAGCATAGTAAATTTCCAATTAAAAAAAAACTCTGTTAATGAAAGCTGAAATGAGATGATTTATACCTACACAGGGCTTAAAAGTCAAGTTAATCTTATTTCAGGATAGAGTCACACAGTCAGTGAAACCAGGAGCAGTTAATATCAAAATCTGGGCTCAGGTCTCTCAGTACATCCCTGAGAGGCAGCACATTCTGCACCAGTTTCCTCACTGTTAGGAGCTGGACACCAGAAAATTAGGACTGTGCAGAGGTCTTGTAAAGCAAGCTCCTATCAAATGACTCCAGCAGTATTACCTGTCCCATGCCTCAGGTTTAAGAGAGCACTAGTAGCAGAATCCAAACTTTCAGAAACCTCTCAGAGTACTCCCCATTACCAATTCAAATGACAGCTGCCATCTGCAGGGACTGTACTATAGATCTAAACTCTTGTTAGCCAGCATCAAGCAGCCTAAACTGAACATTTGCTCCACAGCAGGACAGTATTTGATCCTCTGCACTCATGCCTTTTTGTCAAGGGAAAATTTAGTGCACAATAAGATAAGGTGGAAATTTGCAGCCTGTTGCAGCTATTGGACACTAAATCACTGGTCTCCACTGTTGAACCCTGCTGCTCCAGCCATGCTTCCTTCTAACAACCGTTAGCAGGTATCATAACACTCTCCCAAGGGAGAATACAGACATCAAATTACTCACAAACCATGAAGAGAATAAACTCTCCTTATGCTCATAGACATTACTCTGCCTCACATATGACTTGCAGAGATCAAGGATGAGGAGTGAATTTAATTTCTTTCACTATTGATTCCTTCACATCTTTAATAAAGGGCACTAGCTAGAAGACTTGGCAGTGGAAATAAAAAAGAAACAGAATAGCAAATTTTGCTGTGTGGACAACTCCACACTTAGAAATGGCTTGAAAATCACCCACATATTTTACTTTGTACATATTCCTGTGCAATACATCGCATGACAATAACCTTTGTCAGAACCATCCTTTTCCTCTTGGTTGCCAATTTAAAGTTGATTTAGGACAGATTACCATCAAGAGTCATTGTCTTCTGAAGGATACTCAGAGACCTAATTATTCAGAGAGCTGATTGTCTTGCCTTGTAAGGAGTGTGAAAGAATTAGAACTATCAGACATATCTAATCTCCTTCCAGCCCATAAAAACACAAAGCACTCAGGGGAAAGTCAGCTAATGGCAGATAGATGTTTTTGTTGCCACTACACCTGGTGTAAAGTTATTCTTACTTGTATAGTCTTATCCTCTGCATTTCTGGCTCACTAATATCTCTCTCTTATCTCTCTTTCATGCAGGGATCGTCAGTGGAAATTCATTGTCTGCAGGATGACAGAGTATGACTGCCCATTTCAAAATGTTTAAAAAGATTGAGTGGACCCCACTGGGAAAGCCTGGGGATGGACAGGGTGGGATTAGGATCAATGGTTACAGGAGAACGGCAGTTAGGCTCTCAAAAAAAGTACCAAGACTCATCAGCTGTCTGCTGGAGAAACCTTTCCCTCTGGAGCTAACTAATAAATTGCCAGCCCACATGCTTGTAACAGGAATTTTGGAGGATTCCTTCAAGCTGCGCTGGCAGTTATATCCCCCCAACTAAAACTGCTTATGACATACATGTTTACCATACACAAGTCTATGGCATATACACAGTTACCTTATATATATATATAGCCATTCTGAACACATAAAACTTTCTTTCACATAGCAACTTTGTATAAATTGCTTCCCAGCACAGTCACTCCAAATGAGGTGGAAACATACTATAAGCTTCCCAACATCCACTAGACTTTCCTGTCTTCTACTCTTGTGTTTGGAACAAACCCAACGATCCCTACCAGCTTCTCAGAGTTTAGTAGCTGAAAGTGTGCTGCAAGCAGCATCAGAAGGGCTCTGATGTACTGCATCTGGTGTTACCTGTTACAGCGTAACCGCCACTGTGACAAAGGTCTGCATGCACGAGGGAATTCCAGGTATTTACAATGCTGGAAGATGCCAATAACCGATTAAAATGAGAGTAGATCCATCAATAAAACCAGAAGCCTAACCCAGATTTACTGCAAGTCTCTTTTATATTGTCTTTAAAGTCTCTAATGACATAACTAGACAGGAGCTCTGCTCTGGTGAAGCCCAGGAGTAGGGCAGGCCACTGGAACCCTCAGTGAATGTGTTTACTGCACTTGTCAGGGATCTGCTTTTCAAGTGGCCTGGGTTTCCACTATGGGTGCCTGCACAACATCCATCCGCCCTTGGTAATATATTCTTGGCTTAGAATAGACAAATAAAGCTAATGATTTAGGTGCCCTTAGTTCCTGCACCTTGCAGATCTCATTCCCTGTAAAGGATAAGCTGACCACGTTTCAAGACTGCACAGCACTTGTGCAGCTCTAATCCAACAAGAAAGACTATTCATCTCTTCCAGGAAGACCTGAGGTAGGATTTTTGGTCTTGAACAAACCAGAATTCAGGGCTTAGTTTCTTGGCTGGTGAGGTCAATGATAAACTTAGCAGTAGCTTTGGCGTTGCTGGCTCAATGGCCATGATGACCCTGTGTACCAATTTAAGGTTGTAAAGCTTTCTAGGAAGCAGTGGTGTCAGCCAGTCAGTTTCCATGTTCCAAGTATTTTTAACATTTTACTAGCATACCCTCAAGTGTGAGCATTAAAACTACACTTGTCCAATAAAAGAATAACAGGTTTTGCATCACTGTAGCCTTGCTCTTTCTTGATTTTACTTACAGCAGCTTATTCATTTGCACACAAAGATCTCTGTCGTACTCAGAGACCATTATAGTGGTTAGGGAATTTCTGTGGGAGCCAGTTGCTGAGACATGTAAGTCTCTGAAAGAGACCTGAAAGAGAAGAAAGAGAAATCAAGAGGCCTAGGGAAGCTGGAGAAGCTTGTTAGCTGACACTGGTTGACCGGCAAAGGAAGCCAAGGGAGGTCAAAACAGAAGAGCACCAGAGGAAAAGGCACTCACATCAGGGAGTTGATGGAAATGGCCAGGCACTATAATTAGGCATAGAAGGTTCATCTCTGTGAACACTTGCTCTGAATGGATGCCCGTCTCCCACACAACTCTATCTTGACTACTAAGGCTGCTCTCAATTCTCTGCTCACACCACGGGCTCATGGAGGCTTATTGAGGAGACAGTGCAAGATCAGCTTAAGCTAATTTAGATCCACAGTGCCACAGAAAGGAGCAGTTCTGCTCTCTTGTCCACTGGAGCTGCAGTGTCATATTGTCCCATATGCCATCTTTCTCCCTCATTTTTGTCCCAGTCATTTCTTTCCATCCATGCTTTATTCCCAGCTCCACCCTAGCAATGCATTTGTGTAGGATACATTTCACAGGGCTCCTTTCAGAAAGTTAAGTAATTCTCAGATGAGGAAAAGTGTGGGTGGGAAACAGAATGTATCTTGGGGGAAGGCAGAAATGGGATGCGGACCAAAAAAAACCCCAAAAAGCAGAACAGAGGCAGAGAAAGAGTGGTTTCTGTGAAGTCCTAGGACAGCTAGTTAGCAAAGCTAGGAACTGAACTTAGTTTTTGTCTAAGTTGCAGCATCCACTTCTAATGTTTAGGCAATCTTTGTGTGTGGGAAGACATTGCGCCAAAGCTGATAAGGTTTTAGCCCAAATTCCGCAGCACAGAGCAAGGTGATGATGAGCCTGCCTTGCAAAAGTTCTCTGGCTTCAAAACCTGATCAAGTCTGCTTTGACTTTCCTAAAGCCATCCTGGAAAAGAGAGCCTTTCAGCCTGCTTAGGACACCTTGCCAAACCTGAACCACCTTTCCCTCCTGACAACAGAAACCAGACGCCATTGCAGGGAAATGAACAGGGCTGTGCCTATTCAGAGCAAGCACAACCAGGCGCAGATGCCCGGTATGTGGAGCCCACAGCTCTTCTCCATTGTTATGTGTTCTGTGGCACAGAAGCATCCCACCTGCACTTGCACTGTATGGAGTAAAATTCACCCCTGATCTGAGAGCTAACACAGAGTGTATGCCTTACTGAAGTCCCATAGGGCCCTGACATTTTACATAAACCCTTCATTTTTTGTAAGTCAACATCAGGAAATAAAGTCTTGTTTACTTAATAAATAACAACAGTATGGATTGGATTCAAACGTCAGAGAGAAAAGCATTCTTGTAAATGCTGAGCATTGACCCAGTCATGCTACAAGGGCTGCAGAAAGCATACTGTCAGTGTTGTCAGTGATTTTTTTAGATAAACTAGGGCAGGGTAATCTTTGCATTCACAAAGGGAAATGCAGCAAACTTCAAAAACCACTAAGAACCTTTTGAGCTTTTCTAACTCTAATTAAAAGAGGTAAAGAAGAAGTGGGGGGGGCTGGCTGGGGAAGAGAAATACCGACACTGACTCTCTTTGTGGGTCTCCTTTAACCTGAAATTCAGTGAAGGCTGGTGTTAAGCCAAACCCACATCCTCCATTTGATCACTCCTCCTCTAGAAGAGTGGTTTGAATAAGAGAACAGCACAAGTAATTGGGGAAAACACAGACAATTCTATCAACCTCAAACAGCCAAAGAGGAGGACTTGATTGCTCTTCCTCTAAAATCTCAAGAGTAAAAACTATGGGACTTTCATAGACAAAAACAGAAAGCTCTATTTTTTTTTCATATATTCTGATTTCTCAGTTTGCAGAGTATATAAGCACTTCTAACATTTCTCAATGTTTTTCACTTTCAGTATTTTTCAATTACTTCTCAACAACCCTTAGCCTACAAATGTGTTTTTTTAAGTCAAGGCTGAGATTCTTGTTTAATCACTTGACAATGAAAGCTTAGATTAGTTTTACAGGACATCAAATACTATTAGACTAATGATAAAAATATTAAACTGAGCAATACAGCAATGATTAAGAAAAAGAAATAGCAAACCCATAACCATGTTGAAATACAGCATATTTCCTGTAAAATCAAGAGAGACCTTTCAACCTCTTCCAGCCCAATGTTCAGGATTTTGTAATACTAGATAAGCCTGGCACAGAGTCATGGCATCACCTAAGCAGAGAGGTGCCAACACGGCTGAAGGGAAACCAGTCTGTGGATGAAGCAGAAGACCTGGCAGAAGACCAGCTGGCTCTTAGGAAAACTTACTTAGACTTGGCCCTTGATTCACAGCCATTGAATCCTTTTCTGGTTTTAAATTTTATTTCAAGCCCGTGTTTATTGCATCAGTAAAACGTTACTGTACTGGCCTGCATCTTTAAGGCCACAGTACTGTTTGCAAGCAGACAGTATGAACATCGCTGCTAGTGGCACTTTGTGCCAGAGAGGTTGGCGTGAACCGTAGGCAGGAGAAGTTCTGCTAATAACACATTATCAAACATAAAACATTACTTGTGCCTAGATTTACTTTTCAAGACACAGTAGTTACACAGAGGGCTGCTACCTTATTCCTCACTATTTCATGGTACTGGCATGGGTGTAGCTGATACTCTGCATAGTAATCTGGACCTATGCATTGAGAAGTTTAGAAAAGGCAGCAGGGCTGCCCACAGGCTGAAAATGAAAGACATGTACAACTGGCTGAGGGTCAGAGCCAGCAGGCTTGGCTCTGCCTTTCTGAGCTCCGTGCCTGAACAGTATTGGATTCAGTCATCTGCTGAAATCAATGGGCCTGCTTGTGAACTTTGGCCAAAGTCAATGGAGTTCAGTCTCAAGGAAAGAGTCAGGCAACCAAATACTTCTCAGGATCTTAGCTTAGCTGGTGCATCTGTACAAGGAAGACTGGAAAACCTGGACCTTGAGTTAGAGGGAATCACTTGAAGAGTGTGACAAGATGCATGGGAATGGATGAGGCACTGCATATTCTGTTTGTACTTTCTCAGACATAAAAAGCTAACTGGCTTAATCTCATGGAAGACCAGGACACACTCTGCCTTAGGTTATCTTCAGCTCATTTAAGAACAATAAAGAGAAGTTTTGTTGTAGGAGTAAATCCTAGATTTCCTACCTGTATATCAGCTTCACCACAGTCATTATCTTGCTGACTTCAGTGAGAGTTTTTCCCTTACGCTCTGTTTTACTCCATGTTTACAAGTCTGAGCTTAGCATTAAAGCCACATCAAAGGGATAAATTCCAGTATGTAAAAAAAGGCACCGCTACATTTTAGCAGGATGTGAGCTTTAGTAAACTAAACATTCAGGATCAAATTCAGCAGGCCTTGCCTGAGCCAGACAAGTCATGACACTGCAGAACCTGCTCCTAAAAAGATAAGCCCAAGTTGTGAAGAACATAGAATACAGAAGTGCACAACGAGAGATGGTTCTATCTGACATAAAATTGAGGAGAATGACAAGAACTGTAGGGAAAGCAGTTAAAGAGAGACATGAAGCCACCTGAAGAATATGCCATTATGTAATTTCTTAAAATAAATGCATGTTCCTCTATCTTAGGAGATGAGATGACTAGGATAATTTAATACCAGCAAAATTTCAAGAATTTGGAGAAAGCTCCCCAAATAACTTTTCAAAGAAAAAAGCCAGCACAGTATATACCATCCTTGAAAAGCAGAGGATTTGCCAAGTGAAGCAGAACCAACTGATAAGGCTGATATAATTCTTTTAATCTGTGTTGGGAGCTCTTAATCCTTGATCAAAGAAAACAGAGATGAGAACACAAAGAATAAGCTAACAATGAAGTGTGACTAGAATGAGGAGGTGTGATCACAGATGAAGAAAAAGACAAGGAAAAACCAAAAGCAAATAAATTCTCAACAAACAAAAGAAAATGGGCCTTTGGCACAGCAACCGGCCCCAGAACTGAACTTCTAGCTTTCAGTGGTTGTGTGATGCTGCATATAAGGTTTTGCTTCAGCTAACATAAACACATTGCTCAAGCTACTTGACTGTTTGAAGTTACTTAAGACTCTGGCTTGGGTTCAGATCCATCTTAAAGTGAACAAGCTTCGACTTGGAAATGGATATATATTCATAAGCAAAAGCACTGCCATAATTATACAAGTCATCCAAAATTAAGTGCTTTTGTCCTTAACTGAAATTGAGCAGATGCCATGGCTGTGTCTAGCAGTGAGTGAAGATTCCTATCCATGGGTTTCCACCTAGGCAATCTCACAGGTTTTCTTCCTCTTCAACCCTTATTTCTGTTTTCATTTGGGAGGCAGGGAACATGGCCTTGTAAAACATCTAATACTGCCTTTTGTGGGTCTTAATTTGATAGCCCCAAGCCAGAGTACTATAACCTGGGAGGCAAGCAACTAGCTTCTTCTCTGTTATTTTTGTGGCCAAGCTTTTCTTCCTCTAGTTTCATGTGATTTTGCATTGAAGCTGTCTGTTCCCAGGCTTTCACTCTCTCTCTCCTGTGTTCATATTGCTCTTGCAGCTACTGAAACATTTTGAGGCAGCAATCTTCTCTCCCTGCCTGACCTGTCAAGTCACATACAAACTAAGTGCATGCAGCACCATAAAAAAGATAAAAGACAACAGCTTAAAACAGAATATCATAATGTAATTTCAGATACACATCCTTACAGCCCAAAGTCCTGGCCAAAGCCCACTGATAACAATAGAAGCCTCTCCACCAATTTTATAAAGTTTATGCTGTTCCCTGTGTAAGGAAGCAGAGGCATCTCACATGGACAAAGCTCACATCTCTTCCAGTCCTAAACTGGCACCATACAGGGGAGCAGATTGTAATAAGATATGAAACAGTACTACCATAATAAATTTTAAAAAAAATGCTGATTGTGACTTTACAAGGAAAGTTCCTTTCTTCCTTTATCTTGATTTTACCTATTCAGAGTAAATTTGGCACTGGTGGAAAATCTACGGTGGCCTTGGAGAAACTCTAACCCACATAACAGACAGAGCACTTTTCTGCCATGTATTTCTAACCTACCCTGGATGGACATCTTTAGGGTCTAGGAGAGCAGCTGAGCATCTGTGGCCTACTCACCAACAGCTGTACTGCTGAGACAAGCAACGAAGGGCATAAGTAATGCTAGTTGCTGTTACTTGTCTGCTAGAAACAGACTCGTGACTATAAACTTGATGCAAGATCAATCAAACAGTTATTAAATTGTAACAGGCTTGCACTTGTTACAGCTCACAGGCTGGACTGTACCATGAAGAAGATATTTTTTTCCAAGGATTTTATTTGCTGAATGTGCTGGACTGGGTTGGAAAAAGTCACCTACTCCAGTTTCTTTAACTACAGTCCAGGAGAGAACTGGATGAGACAAGACTGATGCAAACGTCCTTCTCTACCAGTTAGAAATGCTAAATCTGAACCTTTTTAGCAGCACAATCTGCAGTTTGCTGTTTTACTGGTTCTACATTACCTGCTTTCCAGATGCCTTAGTCTGACATCTGCCTTTGCAGCAGGTGGAAACTATGGCATACACATCACAGATGCTGCAGTTAACACAGCAAACACTGAATTCACAGGCCAGTAACCTGAGCTACCATTTGCAGTTACTCTCTGCATTATTTAACAAAGCAGGCAGGGGGGAAAGGGCTTTGAGTAACAAAATGCTGTTCAGCAGACACAGTAAATGCATAGATCACCATGGCATTAATCTGAAATGGTGACTGAGAGTGCATCGGTGCTATGCATCCACTTCAGACAGATACAGTGCGTTTGCAGGATTACTAGCAAGAAATACATGTCATTACTTGAGGTCATTATCTTCCTCTGTTAAACTGAATTTGTCACCTGATCCCTTGGCTAGTACAAATGGGCTGGATTCCTCAGCAATAGTGGAACTTCTCCTTGTTGGTGTGAGCTGAGCTGAGCCAAGGAATCTCACCACTGTCATCTCCAGCCAGCCTCTGTGCTTTGCCCAAACAGTGCTGCATGCCACAAGTCACTCCACAATGTAACTAGTTTGATCTGGCTCCTGTCAAGCACTCTGAGACGCCCATTTCACCCACTATCACCCCATCATATCATAGTAATAACTGTAATGAGTAAACAACAAAAATAATTAATATAAACAGTGAAACCACTGACACCACATGGAATTTCAGATATTTAAACACAATCCAGTGGGACCTCCCCATGCTGTTGAAAATCAACCTTAGCACACTAGAAACCACTATTCTGGTGCCTTTGAACAAATCTTTCTCTAATATCAAGAGTTCTTCTCTAAAATGGATTGACACTACTTTTATCGTATCTTCCTTGTACTAGCAGCTGCCTACTCCCAGTGGTTGGCTTAATAAGTTGGCAGACATTTCTCAGATTTAACTATATCTATTCAGGGATGGAGAAGAGAGAAGAGGAGAGGAATAGACTATTACAGTTGGAAAGGACCTACAACAATCATCTAGTCCAACTGCCTGACCACTTCAGTGCTCACCAAAAGTTAAAGCATATTATTAAGGGCATTGTTCAAATGCCTCTTAAACAATAACAGGCTTGGGGCACCGATGTCCTCTCTAGGAAATCTGTTCTAGTGTTTGACCACACTCTTGGTAAAGAAATGCTTCCTAATGTCCAGTCTAAACCTCCCCAGCACAGCTTTGGGCCATTCACATGTGTCCTGTCACTGGATACCAGGGGGAAGAAATTAGCAGCTCCCTCCCGGCTTCCTCTCCTCAGGAAGCTGCAGAGAGTGACGAGGTTTTCCCCTCAGTCAAACTAGAGAAGCCCAAGGTCCTCAGCTGCTCTTCATAGAACATTCCTTCCAGCCCTTTCACCAGCTTTGTTGCCCTCCTCTGGACACATTTGAGTACCTTCACATCCCTCTTAAATTTTGGGGCTCAGAAGTGTACACAGTATTCAAGGAGAGGCCGCACCAATGCCAAGCACAGTGGGATAATCACCTCTTTTTGACCATCTGGTTATGCTTTAATGCACCCCAGGATGTGGTTTGCTCTCTTGGCTGTGAGGGCACACTGCTGACATATTGAGCCTGTTGTCAATGAGCACTCTCACTACAGCCACCACCTTCCCTTCATCCACTAAGCAGGTGAACTTTATCAGAGAAGGATATCAAAGTACTTAAACAGTACATGTGCACTTGTTCTCCGTTTTTTGTGCCTGTTGATCTCATTACTGTTGTGCCAGTTCAGCCATCATCATTTTATGCTGCCATCAGTTGCCTGATCACACAGGCCAATACTGAACTCAGTAACATCCCCTCACAAGTCTTCTTTCATACAGTCCTACCATAGGTTCCTGTAGGCCCAGCTCCTCCACTGCCCACTGTGGTCCCAGCATCACCTGCTGGACACAACAGACAGAGATGGCTCCCGCAGTGGCCCTTCACATGGAAGGACACCACCCAGAGAGCTCAGCAAGATGCAACCAGCCCCAACAGAAGCCACACCCAACAAGAAGCTCCTCCAACACCCCAGCTCCTGGTTAATATAGCCCTGGCCTGGCCCACCACCCCAACCATGACCACCTGGGTGAAGGCAGAGACACAGAGACACAGGTGGGCCAGGTTATGCCTCTGGAACCTGAAGCCAGAGGGGAAACAAAACATTCTGGTATGTTGTAACTCATCCACAGGTCAGCTCCAACTTGGGGCCTACAGCTCAAGCCCCAGCACTTCAATTACTTAAGTTAGATTTAAACAACTTTAGTTCCGCAAAGTCAGATACATTGATTTGTACCACAACAATCAATTTCTATATACATATTCAATGAAGCTAATAACACATTTCCATAATGCGCTATATGAATACCTGCAAATACAATGAGCTGTTGTTACATCTTTGTGAGCTGAAAGTTTACAGCAGCAATGAATTAACTCTTGTGATCAAACAAAAAGAAAGAAAGAGCAAGTGACTAAGAATATATTATTCCCATGCCTGCTCTATTAAAAAATAGACCCAGCCTTCAGATCTTGCCAAATAAGCAAAGAGGGTAATGATACAGTGTGTGATGAACAGAACTAAAGAAAAACAGGGTATAAATCCTTCCAGAGTAAAATACACTGAGTGAAAAGGATGGGCCATGGAAGACATGCCTCAATTTCCATGCTGGTTCTGAATTTTCCTTTGTCTCCATTTGTCACCAAGGGTCTTAGACATAACAGAGAGCAGACTGAAGTGGGGTGCTAACATACTGGGGCATCTTGAAATTAACTTGCTAGAGCAGTCTAATTCCAGTTGGCCAGAGTATGGCATTAAGTATTTTGTCATTCTTTTCCTGCTGAGTTAATTAAAAGCTATAAAAAATGGCTAGTGCTTCAGAGATAGCTGTCATTAGACAACAGACTGTTTTCTACTATTGGGTCTTTCTGCTGAGATCTTCTTCTACCTGACACAAAGTCTAATGCTGTTTGACACTATTCTAGAGGATGGACTATTCTGTCACAATTTTACATATTTCTGTATCCCTGCTAGTTTGCTTAGCATTTGCCTGGGTGTTCCTAGGTGGTGTTCTGTGCAGTGTACAACACAGAAGAACCCCTAGCATTCTTCACTACCCACCTGTACTGAAATACCATACTTTCTGCATGGACAATGAAAAAACTGTTAGAATTTGAAATTGATAGGGGATGGGAAAGGATAAGAAGGTGACATCTGCCTCATTGTAAGTATCAGCTTGGTACAATGGGTATGGTCCACCCTTCCACATGCCAGGCTCAGCCATAAATTTGAATGCCAGAGCCAGGCATGTGTCTAAAATAGCATAAGCTCTGGCAGGGAGAAGTAGCGAAGAAATATATACCCTAAAACCACGTGCAATCAACTTGACAGTAGGAAGAAAGCTAATGTTTTCTTTAAATGTTACACTAATGAAGTGTGAAAACTCCAATTAAAAATAAATTAAGAAGGAATATTCATCATGAAGCTTTGCTAGTCTCAAATACTAAAAACTGAAGAGTTCTTGTGTGGGTACAGGATAATAAAACCTGAAGATAATTCCAGCAAAAATAACTTTTCAGGGGGCTTTGAGGTTGAAAGTGCAGTGCAGAAACACCTGTATCATCTTCCAGGTTTCACCTGGCAAAGGCCCTTAACTGGTGGCTCCTGCTAAATCCTTCAACTGAAGGCCATTATTCTGTTCAGAGGACCATGCTCCAACAAGCTGTTCAAACTGCAATTTGTATCTTGAACACTGTGCAAGACAAAAATACGTTCAAGTCATGCCAGAGATTGCTTCACAGTGAAGAGAAAGAAGGGAAGGAATGGTTGTAAGAAAGAAATCTCCACAAAATAAAGGAGTCCTGGGAAATAAGCATCCACAGCAGGACTGAGATGTGATTAGTCCCATGAAAAACCCTCTTGTAAGTCACTATGAACAGTTCCACTGTGAGTAGTCTCCATGTAAAGAGTGCCTAGTGGTTAAAATGCTAGCCAGAGACTTGAGAGGCTCAAGTCCAGCTCTTCTGCTTGGCCCTCCACTTTCCATGTAAGCAGAGTAGTCCACTCGGGTTCTGTTCCCATGCCACATGGCAGAACAAGGCTAAAGATCACTCTGTAAGCTTTGAACGGGATGATACTCCTAAAAGTCCCACACAGAGATGCTAACACACATTTTCAAAGCAAAACTTTTATTGTGCCCAGGCTGCTGATTAATCCAAGCACATACTGCAGCTAACACAGCTTGCCTGATTCCAGATTAGCTCAGTTAATGCTAAGACTGTGCTTTGTTTCACATGTAACTTGGACTTATGAAACATACCCTTTGTCTCTTTGCATCTCATCTCTCTTTTCATAAATTAGGGATAGTGAACATCACTAGCATTGTGCACAAATACATACAATGATAGCAGTGAGGCTTTAAGATACTACGATGAGGAGGAGTCAGAGAGACACCTCTAAATACAACAGATCAGATGTATCACAGTGTGATAGTGCTGGCTCCACGCTCTGGCATTTTGTTCTTGCCTAGAGTACTGATGCCAAAAGCACCGTGCCCAGCTCCTCAGGAGTCTGCTGCCCCGCAGGTCCCTCCAGAGCTAACACAGCAGCTTCCCAGTCAACATAGTAATCACAATACCCCAAACAGCACTAAATTCCCCATTCAGGTGACCATCTATAACCCCTCAAATATGGCTACTTCTGGGAGTGGCAATGTGTAGTAATTCACATGGCCAGCATCCAAGACCCTACCTACTTTGCTTTTTTGCTCCTTAGGCAGCTACCACATGCAGATGGTGTCAATGAGCCAGTCGTGAATTGGACTTGGCTGTCTACACCCTTCAGGAATCACTTGTTGAAGAGAGAAGGTGCACCAGTGGTCTATGCAAGCACCACATTATCAGCCATGCCAGTTACCTGTTTTCTGGGCTAGGGTCTTTCACAACAGAACTGTGGAGTTACTCTGCTGCCCCTAAGTTACTAGGGCTGCATTTCTCATCCATGAGATACCAACTGTTGAAGTTACAAAGGATGTTTTCCACAGCCATCACCACACACCTCCAGAGTAGCAAGGAGGGAAAAGGTTCTTAAAGGAGCAAAGTGAGACTTGGATTAAAATACTTTATAGACACCGATCTAAGGAGCTATCAGGTGTATTCCCTCCGACCAGATCTTCCAATTTTGTATTAGAATATAAGACATACACTTTGTATTTAGGAAGATTGCAAGCTATGATCCACTTGCATTGCCGTGTCATTACCAACCCAAGTAATTTCAGGTACTTCATTTTACACTGTTCACAGGGTGTAAGAATAGATTTCTCTAACTCAAAAGCACCATAATAAATCATTGTTATTTTCCTTTGTTCTTCTGTTCTGTCTTATCTCGCATGTCTCATTCCAGGAAGTAAGAGTGGCTGAAGTTGGCACTTCGAACAGTCAGCAACATACTGGTTTTACTCAGAAGGGGAAAACCAAGTTCCTCTACCAGGGAAAAATGCTACAATATGCAGTTCCTTAATTACAGTTCCTTACTAGTGCCAATTTAGAATCATAGAATCATTAAGTTTGGAAAAGACCTCTAAGATCATGAAGTCGAACTGTCAACCTAAGACTACCATGACCACTAAACCATGTACTGAAATGGATGGATGGATGAAAACCCACTTCTTACACATGTATTTACAGACCCTCATATGGTTCTTCCCATAAAGGAAGAAATGTCTCCCAGGTGGGGAAGGATATCGGGAACCAGCGAATTTCACATGCACAGGTATATACATGGATTTGTTCTGTTCAACACAGGGAGACTTCCACTGTTACGATACTGGGCGAGGTTAACCATCCCTTAACCTCCTCCCAGACCTAGGATTGTTTTGCCTACTGTCTCTGCTCATCTCAGAAGACAACTTCTTCTACAAGCCCACAACGGCATATACACTGTTACCATTCACTGAGCCCCCAAGGAGAGGGTAACTTGATCAACTCATATTTTCAACTGTAAAAAGCAATTTCCTTTAACAAATACAAAGTTTTTCATGCAGAGGAGAGGGCTTCAGCAAAACAAATAATTCAGGCCAGAAGACAAGGCAGTATAGTAGCTTCCAGCAAGTGGAAAATCTGAAGGCAAATTCTTACTCTAAATCAGACAGTGGAGGGACCTCAATGGTCTTCAACCCACACCCTGTATAAGCTTAACCACTGTTTTACGCACCACTGGAGTTAGACTGCTAGCACATGGAATGCCTACACAATTGGGTCCTGGAGGTGAAAGATGCCTGAGAACCCTGTAGGGTTTTAAGGTAGGAGCCAACTGAAACTGAGTATCTGGGTTTGTGCCCAGCAGCATAAATTAGACAGGATTTTCCTGGAAGATTCATACACATAGAAATCAAGTAGGTCTGACTAAAATAGCTGCTGTGTGGGGTTTGAACGGAAGTGCTGAGGCACCTAACTGGGCACTTATGCTTCGTTGTGGAACTAGCTCTTTAAAAACATAGTGAAATTGTATGTGCATCTCCACAGCAAAGAGATCAGACTCTGAGCTCCAACCTCTTGGTACTGTTCGTTTAAAGAATCTCACTCTGGAAAGTCCCAAGCCAGACACTGAAGGTCAGGGCTGGATATAACTTGAAGATGTTGACATAAGCTGCTTGATACAGTAGCCAAGAAAATGTGAACCCTTTTTAGCTCCCTGTTCTTGAAACTTGCCTCCATAGATAGCTAGTGACATATGGGCATAGTCACTTTTCTAGTTAGCACGGTTTTTCACAGAGCTTAAAGAAACTTTGAGTGTGAAGTAGTATGAACTAAGACCCACCTGCTGGTACTGGCTTTGGCTAGTGGGTTAGGGTAAATGCTCACAAACTAAGTCAAAATGCTCCATAGCTAATGACTCAACATTAAATTGAAGAGGTTGCTATGTTTTTGTAATGGAAGGCTTTTGCACTTTTAAATCATGAAGTGTTTAAAAGGGGTAACTTGATAATTATAATAATAAAGGCATGGGAACATGGTAAAGGCATTGCATTTTTATGAGGCCAAACTATAAAGATATTTATAGCAGTCAGTAATAACCTCCCAAACATAACCCACAAACAACCATGACATTAATATGCTTAGGTGACTGCTAGGTTTAATCCAGTGCAAGTTGAAATCAATGAAGGGACGTCAGGGACACTGGACTGGGTCCAGAAGTGGGCAAATGAAGAGCACAGCACAGAGAGCAGTGATCCAAGCAGCCTTCATACAGTAGGTTAAGCACAGTAGACACTGGCAGACCTTGCACAGGAATTCGCAATGGAAAATCCTCAGTAAGGCAGAAATTGCCTCATTTCTGAGCTATTACGGGCATATTTTCCAACACCAAAGCTAAGGTCCCAAAGCTGTAACTAAGGCTTTCCATGGGGCTTAGCGGGTTTACTGTGAGTCAGGTTTAGTACAGCACAATTCTCTTCTTTGCAAATCCTTGTAAATTGTTTCCACTCTCTCACCACTGTGTTTCCAGTAAAGATGGGTTAGCACAAACTAAAGGAAGCAAAAAAGAAAATCTCAGTTGCTTAGCAGTAAAACATAAGGACAGTTTCTGCAAACAGCTTGGATGTTCTGAGTGTTTGAGTGCTGAAGGCTTGTACTTTAGACTGGGACAAGAGAAAACTCACAATTCTCTATGTATGTCACAGTGGAATATGTCTCATTCTGGGATTTCTGTACTTCCATGGACATTTTCAGCAAGTGTTACATAATGAAGATCCACTTCCAGGTCTCCTAGAGGTCCAAAAGAGCTCTCTCTCTTTCCCTCTGCCTTTGCCCTGTGTGGCGTCCAGGACTACTGCCTGCTTGTGACTAGGTGGGAGAATCTCCTCTGACACACCTACTTGCTTCTGAGAGTCTCCTTCTCCTGCTTCTGTCTTATAAAATAAAGACTATCTCAGCTAACGAACCAGCTCCACAGGAGTTCAGCAGACTTATATCAGTGTCGGCATGTGGACAGAATACAAAGCCGTGTTAATTTAAGGGAGTAGTTATGATTCTGTATACATGTTCAGAGCGTAAGATAAGTTCTTGCTTGACTTAGGGACACAAAGTGAGGATGCACTGACTTATGCACACACACACAAACACACACAGAGCAAGACCTCCTGCTCACTGTGACTCAGCATCAGGGCACTGCTGCTTCTTTTGTTCTTCTAACGTCAAAATAACACCCAGATAGACAAGAAATGAGATACTCATTGCACAGGGAAAACCCAAGCAGCATGAAGATCCATTAAAGGATGGTGATTTAATGGACACATTAATGATAAATACCGCACGCACAGAGGGAAACAGCCCAGCAGAGTGGCAAAGTGCTGTGCAGATGCAAGACAATTTGCCTGCCAACTAGAAAATGTGACAAATATATTCGCTATAGGAGTTATGTGACTTCTGAGATCAGTGTAACCTAAGCTATTAATTTTCTATTCTTTCCCTTTAACCTAACTAATAATGCTAATAAAATATTTACTATGTAACATAAAATATGTACAATGCTGCCTTTAGCTCTGTGCTTGCCAGAGAAAGTACACGTAAAAAAATCAAGCAACTTATGAAACTTGTCTAAAAAATATTCAGCTGGCATCATGCAATGCCTCCCTATACACATACATATTTCCCTCAAGAAAGTGCAGCTAGTTATTAAATATTCTTATTGATAACTACAGCAGAGCCCTGGTAAACCTGGAGAAATGTTTGTCTTTTCCAAATATCAGGTTGAGTTTTCTAGGTAAAACAGTCTGCTGCACTTAAATATAGAGGAAGATGCAAAAGATGTAAAACACATATTGGAATATATGGTGTGTACCAGCTAAGTAAATTGATGGTCTTGAACAATTAAGAGGTGCCCATTATAAATGTGGGTTTTTTATGATGGAAAGTAGATGCAGTAGCTCTTCGTTTGCACAAATTCATTTTCGGTGGGGGGGGGGAAAGCTGTTGATTATCAGCCCCTATGCACACTCATCAGGGCCCGAGTGCAGTCAGGGGCACCTTTCCCTTGTCCCTTAACTGGGTCCCAGGTAAGGAGAAGTCTGTACTGGAGACAATGAAGACATCTGGCTCCTCCTTTGGGAAGCACGAAATGAACACAGCCTCTTCTATACTGCATCACTCACATAAGAAACCAAGACGCTGTAACTTGATCAGGGACCAACTAATGATTTGCACGCACATCAAGGCTCCTGGTGCCAAGCCACATGCTGTGGAGTCAACCATCCCCTCTCCTCTCCTTGGACCACAAGTATCTCTGGCACCCAGCCGAGGTGGCACAGAAGTGAACTAACAAATGAGATAGAGGAGACGGGGGAAATATTTCAATCTTCACCTGAAACATGCTGGAAAGTGCCCTCACAGAAACACTTCCTCTTAAAGCTCCAGGCAGTCTCCAAGCCTTGATTCCCTGGCTCCAGCTTTGCATGCTTTCTTCACCAGAACTAGCCTGACAATGCAGAGAAAAATGGCAAAGGGATTTGTTTACATTGTACACGGGCTCCCTCCTCACCTGTTACACGATTAGGTGGTTACATAAATGGCCCAAGGTGTCACATTCCTCACCCGGGCACTGACCCTTGAAATAACCCAGGCAACATGACTTTGAGCAGCTAGAAGGTCTATTTGTAAGGTGATTTGCAGAGCAGGGCTGCACTATAGAGTGTTCTTTCCATTTTTATGTGTGCGTTCATCAGTGGATCATCATTTGCAGACAGAGAAATTCAGACGGCGTTGACGCAGGGAGTTTCCATGATCCGTTCCAAAACTGGCTGCACATCAATGGGATCTCAATAATATTTCTCTCACCTTTTTTTCTGAGGGCCAGCATAAAGGGGCATCAATCACAAGTTCACCAGATTGCTTGCTTGCTTGTTTAAAAACAAGAAGATTATGACCTCGCATAAGATTTTCTCTCCCACCCTCCCTCCACACTGATTATCTGATCCAGAGCCAACAGAAATCTGTGAAAACTTTAACACAGACTTCAAAGTGCTCTATGATCAGTCGTTTTTCATCTATCCCTTTCAAACACGCCCAGCATTTTATGCAACACATTGTATTCAATAAATCTGGTGCCATTCACCTACAGACCTCAAAGGATTTCCTAGCCATTAACAGTTCATGATAACAGAAGCAAATATTATTCAATGGCTGATTCTATGGCTCCTGAAAATGAGCCTAAGTGAGGAGAAAGGATTTATCCAGGGTCACACTGGGTTAGTGCTCTCTCCACCCTGTGGCACATTTCCTCTATTTGCAAACTACGAAGACAATGGGCAGTGAACACCATCCCTGTTTCTCAGGGCATATTCTTGAGAGTGGTTCTCACACATTGCCCTTCTAACACAGAGCATGTTGTTCAATTTTCAGGAAGAGCAAAGAACCTGGGCAAGGCTAACGGTAATGGCAGCAGGCCATGTGTTGATGCCCCAAGAGACACTTGCCTCCCAGCTACAGGTTTTTTAAGCATAATCCTCCATTAATTCACACAAAAAAATGAGATGTATAATTGTAACTATGAACAGAGTACAGAGCTGCACTGGTGCTGTTTTCACATCACCAGGAGCAGCACTTGTTTAAAGATTATGTATTCCACAATCCGATGCCCTGTTATCCTGTGCACCATGTGCCAGCAGATTTTCCAAAGGGGTACCCATCCATTTGGTTTTGGCCACCAAAGGAGGAAGTTTTTGTTGTTTTCTTTTGGTTATTTTCCACAAACATTAAGAAATTATGACTAATGTAGACCAAAATGAAAGCTAATGTCACCTGTTACAAATATTTATTGGGATAAAAAAAAATCCTATTAAAAAAAAAAGCCTGATACCTTCCAGTCAGTTATAAAGTTCTGGTCTGGAATTACAATTTGTCTCTTGTCTCTACTAAAGGTGAGTTTATACAAAAAGAAATCTCATTACTCATCAATTAGCAATGCGCTCTAGTTTCTTATGAGATACTGGATCTAACTCATCTAGTATATTATTTCCCAGAAAAGGAGTGGGAAGAAGGGCAGGGCAGGTATTGGACTGTCTGGGGGGGATCTCTTAGAGAAGTTATGTGTGACATGATACCTTGCAGCTGTTTCAGTAGATGGTCTCTCTTGCACTTCCAAAGACAAATGACACACCAAATGGTCAAACTGCTGCTAACTCTATTCTAGTTTACAGGAAGTCTGGGATTTAGGGAAAGGCAGCACATGGGTGACTTGAAAGTTGACTACAACTCCTGAATTTAATTTTAAGTTATGATCCCATTTAGCACCCAATGCAGAGCTCTGGAGAAGAACAGCTCTCATTCTGCAGAACCTGATAAACCCACGTGTCTAAACTGTACCAGAGTCTCTACCTTTTTGCATTTGTTCGCATGAGAATCCTACAAGATTTCCAGCACAGGAACTACCTTTTCAATATTTTTGCCTTTCATTTATTTACTTGTGCCTAGTCTAATCCATGACTAATTCCTCTTGGGTCTACAACGGGTGACCACAGTCCCTTCAGAAACAACCATCATATAGTTTGGCTATAGCACATTTGTTGGCATCATACTCAGTTTCAAGGATGATTTATTTCCAAAATGTGACATTTAACATTGGTGATATTTGTTTCTTGAAAGGTTGTAGAAATAACACTTTAACGTGTACAGAAAATAATGTGTACACTCCTATAAACTCAACTGCTTCACCTCATTACACATTTCCGGCCCATGAGGCTTTTGGAAGGAATAAATCAGTGCTCCTAAATTTTCACAGGCCTGAATAAAATAAATAAGAATACATTCATTGAAAAGAAACCTGCCACACAGGTGAAAACTGTTAACACTTCCCAGGTTTCATTAGCATTGAATGAAAAAATCTTGCTCACAACTGAACTTGACCTCACAGATCAGCAGATTGGTTGACAATGACATTACAGCTATCAATGGTTTAGTTATCAACAGCCAGAGCAGATCATGCAGCAAGTAACAGAAAGAACCTTTTTCTTCTTATCATGTATCCTCTTCTTAATCTAATCACCTGCGGAGCAGTTTATCTACTTATTTCAGCTCAAAGTAGCTTTACTAAATAAAGCTGACACTTTACAAGGTAGCAGTTTCAGATAACTTTCTTAAATGAAGCAATATCCGGACTAGATGAACTACAGATTTAGGTTTTAAAGACAGGGGAGCATTACCAGGGCCAATGTCAAGGCAGTATTTTCAAGAACATATGTTGGCATGCAAACACACACTCCACATGCTGCCACCTGAAACATTTCCCTTCAAAATGAAAAGAGAACAGGAAAAGCAAGATCCTTAGAATATAGAAATGATGAGCTACTTCTGATCTGTTACCTTCTTTTCTGAACCTTGCAGGATTTTTACTTCAGTTGCAAAAAGCAACCAATGGATAAGATATTTGTACAGATTTTTTGTCAGCATGGATCTCCCAGACAGTAGTAGGTCAGTCATCTGACAGTGAGTATCACTGAGATCTTATCTTCCTTTCTTGGGTGGCAAAGAAAGCTATCTAGCTACAGCTACTGATAATGAAGATGTAGAATGTGTGGCTTTCTGATATTTTCTTATATTTACAGTTGAACTCCCCTTTTTTGACAATCTCATGTTTTGGGAGTCAAAACTACAATCTAGAGTGCGAAAACACCTTCCCATAATGCTTGCTGAGGAGGGTGGGCTTCAGCATAATCACGATGGGGAAATCACCATCTGGAAAAGTTGTGTCGCAGTCACGTGACCTCTCAAAATCATATGGACTTTCAAATTACCTTGTTCTATGGGGTCTCACCAGGGAAAGCCATCCCAGCCCTCTGCTGTGGGGAAAAGCAAGTACTCTTACCTCAGGTACCATCACAGGACAAGGAGATAATTAAAAATAGCTAATGGCTTAGCCACTAAACCTTGTCTCTTGCCCATGCCTCCTATTACATTCTCTCAGTGCACTGGAAATAAATTTAACTGGTTTATGACAATCAGTCACATCCTGTCAGCAAGGAAGAAAATTAGGGAAGTAATTGGGTAAATGACGGTAATTTATATGGCCCTTTCTGATGCAGGAGCAAAGAACTGTTTTTACATTGTAACAACATCAAATCCTTTCAACATAAACTAATCTAAATTTCTGACAAGCCATAATTGTCACTTGGGCTTTTCCCTTAATATTAAAGGTTTAAAAAAGGAAGAAATAAATTATAAAAGTGTGTAGGTGTGTGTGGATACACAAGGGAACAGTCGCCCAGTTTGTTCTCTATTCATAATAAATCTTTGCATTAAATGATAGGCCAGAATGATTTTCAGGTTAATAACTGATCTCATGAAACAGGAAGCTGCCAACTGTTATCAAAAATACACTTGGGTCAAAATTTTGATGGTACCTGTGCACTCTTTTTTTTTTTCCCCTTCTATCTTCTAGTTTACTGTAAAAGTGTCAACATGCCTGATCATTTTATAATGACAAAAGGGCAGCTATAGTAGAGATGAAGAAACCAAATAAAGATAGCATGAAAAATAAATTACACAAAAATTATTAACAGCTACTGTCAGTATGCAAGCTAACATTAAACTGAGAGAAAGCACTTGCAAAGATGAGGAGAGAACAGGGTAAACCCACCTGGGGCAATGAGGGATTCACAGGGATTGTGATATGACTGATAACATTTCAGGTCCACATGACCAATCTAAATCTGGTCCAATTTCACAGTGGTGAAACGCTGGCACAATCTAACCCGATGTACAGTGGCTGTAGAAATTATCTGATAATTTTAATCTAATTCCTCTCAGACGATAGAAGTTGGTATAGTAAGGATGCTGTCCAGGAAGCTCAGAAGACCAAGGGTTATTTGCCCAAGCAAAACCTTTCCTACTCATTTTTGTGCTCATGATCTAGCTTAAGGGGAAGCCTGATCAAACTACTGAACGTTGCACAGCCATACCTGCCTATTTATTTGTATACAGAAACTGTAGTAATCCCCACCTTTAGGCATTAAGAATACAACTACTGAGAACACACACAGAACGTTTCTAATCAACTCAGAAGCCAGCATTTCTGTCCCTGATAAGAGATTCACTAAATACAGTACTTCCTCATTCAACATTTATTGACTTTCATTAACTCCAGACAAAACATGAAGTGTCTGAAAACAAAAATAATATTCCCTTTATTCCCCAAATGCTGACTACATTTACCAGCAAATTAAGCCTTTGTGCCAGCACCAATCAATGCAGTCTGCAGTGCTGCATTATGTGACACAATCATAGCTCTGCAGCTCTCTCTTTAGCTGAAGGTCATGTCATGGCACTCCATAAACCTCTGAATCTGACAGGCTAAGTCATCACAGGGACAAAATCCAGTTCATATCCTGCTGATTGCATGGGAAGCACGTAATATCCAGTTCTCTCTCTCATGACAAAGTCCATTTGGAGAGTTAGAAGGAAGCACAATCTATTTACACTGTTTGTCAAAACTACAATGCACACAGAGCTTAGAACGCCTCCTACAAGCCAGACTGCAAATTCAACAGCACTACATTCACTTGCCATAGAAGAATGGCTCCTTCCCATCCCCTCTACACCCTGCCAAAGTCTGCTGAAGAAATCAGTCAGAGAACCACCCTTACTACCTAGCAAATGTAGATCAGTAATGGTTCTGTCAGGTCTGGGGAAGGCAGGTATCTTCTCCTGAAAATCACCTGCCCTGGCAATCATATCTAGGACCTTTTAGCAACATCTGCATTTATCCTGTCTTAGCTAATGCACAAAGTGTAGGCAAACGGTTCATTTTCATAATTGTACCTTCCTGCATAATGAAACTGAAATGGAAAGCAACGATGTCTCTTACATCATACTTTAGTACCTATCCTGCCTCAAATATGAGAGTGCCAAGGGAAAAAAGACAGAAGTGAAACATATACCTTGCATACAATACTCAATCAGTTATGAAAACCTCAGCACATGGAAAGCCAGAAGCATGGCAAAAAATGTCACCTGTAGATATAAATTTGGGAAAACAATACATTTGAATTTTAGAGGGTAATACACACAAAAGCAGTTGTTAACAAGGTATTGACAAAGTGCTGCAAGATGCAGGTCAACCATAGCCACTACTGTGGACTGCCATTTCTAAGGAATTCCCCTTAGAGTACTGTGAGGTTACACAAACAGCAACCAGGAAAAGTATGAAAGCATATGCACCACCACATAAAAGTAAAGACCTTTCCAAGTGGAAATTTGCAGCAAGAGTAGAAGAAAGCCCCAAATGTTCCTACAGGCTGTTGACTTACCAACAACTTCCCCCATTCAGACTGATTTTCTACTGAGAAACTAATGTCAAAACTTGTTGCTGTAACTGATTTGCATCCGCAACATGGAGTAAAAATAATGAAGACTTCTAGTACTTAATGGAAGTAAATCCACCCCATATCTTTCAGCACCTTCTTTGCTTCTCAGACCTTTCATATCCCTCCTTAAGATCCATTTAAAACGATTTAGATCAAAAGCTATCTTCAGGAAGTTTTTACGGAATAAGCATAGGAACACTGTCTGTGTATCATAGATTTCCAAGCTTGTCAGCAAGCTGATGTTCTTAGGTTGGCTGTTGCCCCTCATCTATTTGTAGGTGCCTTCCCCTGGAAAAACAGAGGACTGTGCCGGCTCCATGCTCCCCCAGAGTGGAAATTGGATAGAGCAGCAAGCACCATCCCTGTGGCAGAAAGGGGAAACCTACAACCTCCATACAGAGAGCTCAGCACCTGGTGCCTAACATTCTCTGCCTTCACTCAGATTTCTGTGTCCCCCTCAGGTTTTCCATGGTTCTCCTCCAAGCGCTGAAGCAGCAGTAACACATGCAGGTACTGCTGTGCCCTATCTGGAATGCTGCTGGCTTAACTCACATCTTTTTGCCAGCTAGACAGAGAGCATTTGCATTTTCAAGCCATTACCCATGGTGACTTCACAGAAAGAATAAGTATTATCCAGCACTATTCAATAGCATTAATTATAACACAAATCCTGCTTTCAGGCTCATTCGCCTCCTCCCAGGCTTGTGCTGGTGCCTGACTCACACTTCACCACAAATTCCCACTCTTCCTCACCACTGAAGGCCAAATAGTAATTTCACAGACACTGGGGATACCACCAGCAGGACAGTCTTTCAAGTCTGTTGGCATGTCAAGAGCTATTGATTTTATTAGTGCCTCTGGCAACTTAGAAAGGAAAACCTCTAGGCTTTTGTAGCAGGAATGCAGCACCCAGCTCCCGGAGTGGCTGCTAACCTGGCTGTCTTGCTGTGCTCTTGGAACCAGCTCCATGGATGGAGGACAATAAAGCGTTGCCAGGCACAGCTCCAGCACAAGAAGTGGCTGCAGAGGTTTGTCTCCCCCCTGCAGGCAGGCTAATGAACCACAGTCACTTGCAGAACCTACTAGCCTGTGTCCCATAAGGAAAGTAAGTGACCTGCTTGCTTTCCTGGAAATTTTCCTTTGTCTCTCTTTGAAATTATTGTCTGAACAGCGGTTAATACATAGATCAAACTAACACCCAAATGCATAAAATGAAAATCCTGCTTGTGAGCTTGGCATTTTCTCATGGTAGCAGCTTGTTTGCTGCTTTTTGAGTTACAGCTATACACAACCATTAGTGATGAAGTGCTGCAGACCTCTTAGCAGCCACGGTAACTCTTCATATACCTATCCTGTGCTTTTGATTTATTTTTGTTCCCTGTTAGGCTCTTATGGCCTAGCTGTTACTATAATACAAGTAATCCAATCTGGAGACTTGCTGGAGATGCATAGCTCAATATACAAGTAATCCACTCTGGAGACTTTCTGGAGACGCATAGCTCAATACAAGATGGCTTTGCATTGGAGGACCATTTAAATAATGGGAAAATATCCAAACCTAAGCTGCAAACTTAAGGGGCATCATCACAAACATACTCCTTCTGTTTTGCATTCACAATTAGACACATCACCATTGCCAGAGGGGGACAGCGATAAACATTTCAACTTACCTTACAACAGAACTAGAACTTAAAAACACATGTCTAAGTATGATCCAGACTAGCAAGATGAGAAACCTTGGCTAGAGGCAGGAAAATTAAAAACTCTCAGATAGTCAACTCAGAACAAAGCATGTGAAATACCAGAACAGCCTTTAAACAAGCATGGTGATACCATATTTTGTTTTAAATTTGCTGAAAAAAATGGGACCACAGCTAGAAAAATCAGACAGATGGATTTTCTTCTCTGAAAAACCACACTAGCCTGCAGATAAATAATTTAAAAGATTCTTTTTCCAGCACCCTAAGGCATTAATTCTTCTCTTCATTAAACTCACAATAATATCTGCAATTGCTTCACCGATGGTAGTTCTTGCTTCTTCGATCCCATGCTATAGACTGCCAGCAGAGATTTTTACCGGATTTCATGCTTGCTTTTGGTAACAGAATGCATTTCATCTTGTGTTTACATACAGAAAACATCCTGAAATTCTGATAGCTGCCTACAAAAAGCAATGGTTCTACCTCTAGTGTCAGTGTAATCCGTATTCTCTTCAATTCCTTTCATTAAATTGCATGTCTAAGGGGAGGTTAAAACCTACCACTCTGACCTGGTGCAATAGGTGTTAGTTTTGTGCTTAAGCCCTGAATACTCTCTACCTGTTGTCAAGCAGGCCGAAAGAAGGGAAAACAAAGCAGAGATGAAGAAGGCAAGGAGAAAGAAGACAAAAAATAAAGGAGGAGGTGGAAGAAGATAGAAAAAACAAAGGAAGTAGCAATGAGAAAAGAAAAACAGCTGTTTGGTTAATAATTTTGTTATATTTGACATGCATTTCAATCTGTGCATTCTGCAACATGTACTTGGTTTGTTTGATTGTTCACCTCTGTTAAAAGTGAGGTTTCATTTCCATGCCTAGTCTAACTTAATATTTATAATAAGAAGCATGACTAAGCAATCACTGGGAAATCAAATCTTTCTGGAAAGGAAGGATAATTGTTTAGGAAGGAAATCACAGTAGGGCCCATGAGAGAAGTTGTTCCAGATTCAGATCAATTAACACTTTACATATCACTATTAAAATGCCCTGTATTGTTTATGCCTTTTAGAGAGAACTGGAAAGTAGGGAGAAAATAATATTTAGAAATTCTTTAAAAAAACATAGTCAATTTAAAAATAGTGCTGTGGCATGCATGCTGTGTGATGGCTATAAATATGGTGAAAATGTTTAAACAATACTCATGACCACAGTTATACATTAATCAGGAAATAAACATAAACTGTGACACATCTCACCTTCCAGCCTTAGCTTTTTAAAAAATTTTAAGCATCCAAAATGCAAGTAAGGAAATGAAAGTTACTTCACTTATTGCCCTTAAGTAGGCTGTATAGACACTTCTGCGAATGCCATGAGGCATCCCTGTGCATCCTTAGGGATCTAATTGTGTTTAAAAACGTGGCATCCTTCACTTAAAAGAGGCAGCTTCTGTAATCAGGTTACTGGGGACATGAAGTTGCAAATTTATCAGTCTCTTTGTTCCCCATCTATCTTGACACAGGCTTGTGATGTTTTGCTCTCAATAAATCACTTTCTTTTTTTAACATATCACCATATCAGTGGCTGATTGCTTGGTGAAGATTAAATCTTGAGCTCATCTAGATTGCTAAAGTAAGCTACATAGATACCTTGGTGCCAATCTGTAAGAGCTCATCAACCCAAAATTGCACAAGCATTTTTTTTTTTTACAGTCTTTGTCCAGTAAACCTTTGTCCTCCATTCTTCAAGTTTATCTTCCAATTGCCTTGTCCCTTTGACCCAGATGATATGCCCTTGTCTCCCTTCACAAAATCCTTGTTTCTCTTGACCTCTACCAATTTCTGCCAGATTATCATTTATCATGGTCAGCCTGCCTAAGCAGACTCTTTAGAAAACCAGACTCTGGTTTTCTTTTTTTGACTAGCTAAAATGTAGGATGACCTTTCAAAAATCTTGGGACTCCAGAATTGCTCCATGAGCTGTACCTGGATCTCAGTGGGGTCTCAACATTAGCAACCACTCCTCTGAAGGATTTTACATGCCATAAAATGCTCAGACTGCAATCAGGAAGAAGTCTGCAATGTCTTGCTGGTCCTCTGTTGTGTTGGACACATTCCCAGCCAGACAGCCTGACCCCCTAGACTGATAATCGAATTCCCCTCACTCTCTACTTCCTTGCACTTCTCTCATTATCACAAATCCTGTTGCCGCTTGAAAAGCAAAGTGACTGAGAAGTAGAGTTTTCCAAGTGACTAACTCTCCAAGGCAACTTCTGAAGGAAGCCATCTAGATTGCTCCTAAGCTTGCAACTCTTCAGAAGCCCAGGAGCCCCAGAAAAAGCTAAAAACCATTCAAATTACTGGAAAAAACCTTTAACACCTCTGGTATAGCAACAGCTGCAAGTTCCAGAACACAGAAAAAGATGTGTTTAGATGGGTGTACTGTCCTTAGGCAAGAAGTCATTAGACTGTCCTTCCTCTGAGGGCCTTGGCTGCCAAGCTGACTTACATATTTAGAAAAAAAAATGAAAATGCATCTTTCTCATGCTATGTAATTGTCTTACCTATCAGTCTGCAAGTAGAATAAAGCAGTATAACCACAGAGATGGGCAAAGACCATTATTTCATTACTTTGGGTCAATCAGAACAGGCATATCCCACTCAACCCTCTCAGGGACAAGGCAATTATTCTCTGTTTCAGTGAAGAAAGAGATGTTTTGATTCTGGTCTTATAGGATATTCAAGGCAAAATCACTAAGCTTTTTGCTGCCCTCATATTCCTTGAGTGTTAAAGTATTGAGTATTTGTTCACAAATCATCACCAAAACCTTCAAGGTTGGAAAAAACCAACAAACTACTATTAGTGAGTGAGATATATTTAAATTTTGAACCTGTACCTATGACATAAGTTGATAAGCGCAGAGCTGTGCTGTTACAGTAACATTACTTAGAGATTTTTAGATTTCTAATGATAAATAAATGTTGTGTGTTGTACCAAGAAAATTAAATTGCATTAGAAGCAAAAAATAACACAGATCAAACAGCGTATACAAAATGCATAGTTAAATGAGCATTTTAGATTAGAAACTAAAGAATCTCTGGCAAAACCATCATCTACTGCTAATTGGTGTACCTCCATGAAAGTCAAGCAAATTTGTACTTGCTAAAGATCTGATCAACCTGGGTATGCACATATCTGCGTCTACACATCATACCATACAGTTTTCCCTGCAGTGGTACTGAATGTCTGAAATGCAGCTGTATCTCATTTTGATACATCTCTGTATTTTCATGTCAGCTGCTTAGTAACTCATTATGTGAGAAGAAAAATGGAGTATCCTTCTCTAAGAAGAGCAGCAGTGTCATGGAGATGGCAGCCCTCTCTTTTTCCACACCTCACATATGTTTCCATCACACCACAATGAGCTTTTAGCCTAGCCCTGCACTCAGGAAACATCTTTGTCTCCCCACTTGCACGATACGCTCTTTGTTAGAATAACAAAAAAAAATCCCAGGGCATCAGCTATGCTAATGCAGAAGCCGTTCACCAGGAGTGTAATTGAAGCCATCCTAACACCCAGAAAAGAGGTCATTAAGCAACAGATATGAAGAAGTGTTCTCCATTACATGTCCCTGAGGCAGCTTTTCACCAGCCACCTCCACTCTCAGCAAGTAACTCAGCAGAACAGCGTTGTACTAGCACTTGCTGCAAGCAGAAGCTGAAATTCCGTACTAGAAATGGTTATTAAGAATTCTTACTAAAGTAAATCACATGCAAAATAGCCAGAGAAATTTCAGCAGGGTGTTTATGTGCATTTGAACAGCTGTTCTAAAGTAACGGCTCTTTCATCCACAGTTATTTCTTGTGTCTTCAAGTGATGAAGATTTGGGAACAAAATATTCTTGCACAGAAGAACACGACTACTTGGTAATTAAGCACGTTGTAATTCACAGCACCAGATGAATGCCAGCAAGGCAGGATTGTCCTCTGATTAGTATAAAAAAAAGTTATTCAGAAAACAAACCAGGTTTTGCCATGGTTTCCTTGTTACTCTCTTCAAGGCCTTGTTCTCTGTCTATAAAATGGGAAGAACAGTGCTCCCTTGTGAAATGGAGAAACTGATCTCATCCACAGTGTCCAGACACTGCTGTGTATCTTATTAAACAGTATTACATGCTACTAATAAAGTTGATGTTTTTGTGGTGATAGGTGCAATCAATGAATAGTGCCATGACATTTCCAAGAATGCCGTGGAAAAGAGAAGTAAAAGCTAAACCTATAACAGACTGGAGATCTCTGAGGAAAACATGCTTTTCATGTTTGCATTTTTGAGGAAAAATGCTTTTTAGTTGAATACTCCTGGACCATTTGTGGTAAATGGGCTGTAGATTTTAGATTTACCTAACGGCTGGGAAAAGCAGTTGGGTAAGTGTGACTGGCCAGATGGAGGAAGGAGCAGTCTTTCAAACAGCAGAACAGAAAGTGCCAACACAAACACTTTGGTGGCCCATAGAACTAAACCTTCTCTCCTATGTCAAATCTAGACCCAAAAATTAAAAAAGGGAAAGGTATAAAAATTTATCATCTGCTACTTAGCTTTACATAGATGGAAGCAGAAGATTAATGATGAGACAATGACTCTCGAGACTAGTATTTGAAACATATTAGCAAAAAAAAAGCTAACAAAAAGTGCTTGTAGCCAGAGCTCCCATGTAAAGTTCCGAAAACTTTGAAGGGTAACTTCAGTGAACTAGAAAAGCAGGCAAAAAGCAGCCAAAAGGCTTAATAAACTGAAGTACCTTGAGTAACCTGGGGGATTAGGCACTAGTTTATGTTTTTTCTGGAGTTCACAACCTTGCCTGCAGGAAGGAATAATTGAAAAGTTGTTCCAGTGGTTATGAGCTGGTGAGGTGTGAAAAGCACCACGTGCAGCTGCCTACTCAGCTCCAGTTTTCACTGACACGCAATACCACCTAGGTAGTCACTGCCTTCAGTTGTGCTCCTGGTGTACTATATAACCCTTCTGTCTAAAGGAACTAAAATGCCATTGAAATAACACTGGCTGGAAAGATCTCAGTGGTCTTGTTGGATTATGTTTCTCTTCAGATACATAAACATGTAAACATGGTATTTAGGGTATTCCATCCTAAACGAGTCTATGATTCTATGAAATTATACAAACAACCCTGCAAAATAATGTAGCAAAATTTTCAGTTAAGAACAAACTAAAACATTTTAAAGTGAAACCCTGACATGGAAATCTTGGAAAAGATGGCTTTGCTTCTCTGAGAAGACCACATTGCTCTACCCTGACCAGATAAAAAGTGGTTAAAACCATACCACCAACAGAATCTGCGGCCCGTTGTGTGGAGTGTGCAGAGTTTATGGAAGCTGCAAATATGGCTGGCATTTAGATAGCACTAGGAAACAGCAAAGACATCTAATATCTGCTATAAATTCATACAGTTTGGCCAGATGCCAAATGTACGGTGGTCCTGGACAGGGGTAGGATGTGGACTCTTTCACCACTCATTATAGTTAACTGCCATTTAGTTAACTTAGCACCGCGTCCCATGGCCTAAGATCTTTATTTATTGCTTTCATTTCCCCTAAAAATAATCCTGCCTGACCTCTTCAAAGGGTAGATTAAGTAGAGGAACTGGACAGCATGACCACATATTGTTAAAGCAGCCACTCTGGACAATTGGTAAGCGATGCCTTATTAAAGCAAAGGTGTGAATGTGAGGCTTCTGATCACACCAGGATAGGATTCCTCTTCCTGGTTTGGGATTTGGTCCTCAGGAAAAAGCAGTCCCAGACTGTGTTCATGCACTGTCTATGTTTACAAAAAAACAGAGGGGAAGTTGACCTTGCCTGCAGAGAGGGCCGAAGGGCAGACTCTTGAAGTCCCCAGGCATACTTACAATCAGCATGCCTGTTGTTTACAGCTCTCTTTTCAAATTTAGAAACAGAGCCTTTTCTCGTCTCACTTGTTCCTGGCTGCAGAAAGGTCTCCAGCTATTTACGTATGTTGCAGAGGTGCCAAAAGACACACAACACGGCTGGCAGCTTCCAGGGGGCTTGGCTTCACTTACACTGCAACTATCCAGACTTTTTTAGAAGCTACTTTATTCCAGCAAATCTTCTTTTCTGGGGTAGCTTTGATTTGGGAACTTGTATGTATACATGCTTCCTGATCGCCTGATAGTCTTTTTTAGACTTCATAATTGGACAAAGGATACAGAATGGCTACACATCCCTTGATAGCCTGTTAGCAGCTCATTTATTTATTATCCATGCATGAGCTGGCTCAGATGAAATGCACGTTTTTTAACGTCTTACACAAAATGTGAGACGCATTGCAGCTTGGCAAATGGTGTAGTTACGTCTTCTTCATGTTTACTGCATCTTTAAGTCTACCGAAGCAAAGGCATATGCAGAAAGCAGGAGCCATTTGTTCATTCTGTCGAGCACAGAACGGTTTAAAGTTTCAATTCATATTGGTTTGCTCCTCCAATAAACACAGAAAGCTTGGCTTTCTTAAAAAATGAAATTATGAAGAAAATTTGTAGCTGAATTAAAAAATTAATTTTTGTTTCATTTATTTTTCACCCCCCTCTCTCCTTTCTCTGTTTTTCTTTTCAATTTGGGAAAAGAAAAGAAACCAGAGAAAAAACATAACAGAACTAAACTATAACTTGTTTGTATCATTTCCTTCTGTTTTTTACTTTAAAAGTCTATAAATTAAGAAGAAACTGAAAAGACTGAGGAAAACATAATTTGGGTCTCCATTTTCCTCCATGATTCTTTGGTTTTCCTACAAAGTCTCCCATGGTTAGAACTCTGTCATGGTGAAATACTTTTGTCCCTTACTGTTTCTAGGTAACCTCAGTTAAAAGCTGTGCAGAGCGACAAGGAAACATTGCCAACACATCAGTCATGCACTGTATGATAAAAATAAGTTCTTTTTTGTGTGTTTTTATTTTGGTGCTTTTGAATGTCAGAATATTCCTTAGTTCAAAGGAGCTACAAAGGGTTACTTTGATCACTTCTTTGCTACCCTCCAATGCTGTCCTCTTTTCCAGTCTCCCCAGCATATTGCACCTCCTGTATGCCCTTCTCATTCAGTTCCATTCCAATATTACCACTGGCTTACACATCAAGCAGAATTGTTCCTGCAGCTTCTCACCAACCATCTCAATATTGTATCTCATCATTTCCTTTTAGAGAAGATCCTCCCTCAGCCATGGACAACTTTCTAGCTGCCATTGCTCCCCAAGATCCCATGTATGCAGCTTCTTGATACTCCAGTCAGATGTGATGGTGAACCTCAAACAAGAGGAGACAACAAGTAATGCTTGGGCCTAGCAGCTGCTTCAGCCAGTCACCATGGATGATATGCAAACCTCAGTTGAGCACTGGATGGTATTTTAAGAATCACAGATGCACATTTGATAAGTAGCCCATTTAACTCATGGTGATTCCAATGGCAAGGGATGACAAACAGCAGCATGAACACTTTAGCAACTGAGTGCTCCAAACAATGTGTCATTTGCTAGCGAAAGGTAAAGCACACCAGCACAGGCTGTTCAAGCTGTGATGGAGAGGCATCTCATACAGACAGTAAATACTAGTGGGCTCTCTCCTAGCAGCAGAAGAGTACAGGAAGTTAGAGGAAAATGTTAACAGATATGGAAAACAACCAGATTCAGTCTGGAATTGGAAAGCACAGAGGTGGATTGTGGGGGTGGAAAAAGCTACTGGCAAGAGAAGAAACAATGAAATAGAAAAGACAACTCGGGGCTAGAAATCACAGTGAGGAAAACCCATGTGCATACCCCTGATGAAGAGAGTCCCCTCCTTCTGCTGAGCTTCTGGGCATGAAATCTTGGGCAGAGCCTCAAGAAACCCACAGCACGCTGACGGCTCTGACTGAAAATATGAGTCATCAGCCCCCAAGATGACTCACGGCCACACTCCCCCACCCTGAGTGGCAAACAAAAATATAGATGAAGAGGAAGGTCAGGCTGAGGACAGTACTACAAGCCAGGGAATTTCTCAGCCTCTCACTATGTCAACACTCATGTCATGAATCTTTTCACATTCAGCAGTTGGTGGCTGAGGAGGAGACAGCAGTGACCATCTGGGGAAGGAGAGAGGGGTGCCATCCTCCCTCGTGTTGCCTGCCAGGGAGGGACACATTTTGGCAACAGAAGTAAGTACCTGAGAGACAGAAAAAGGGCAACGCATATTCAGTAGCCGGTTCACTCAGGTGAACTAGGAACATGAAGGGGAAAATCACAAAGGGTTTTCCCTCTCTTGGGTAATTGGACTATGGCTGTGAGGATGTCACTACTAAATAGCTTGCTAGGCTGAAATCCTGGCCTCAGAGTCACTGAGAATTTGGCAACAGACCTGAGCAGAGCTAGTTTTCACCACGATTGTAGTGCCACATGATACAGAGAAACAGCAAAGGCTTGAGGCCCAGGCAAAAGCCAAACTGTGTTACTGTTTAGGTGGGTGCACCCGGCCAGCTCTCCCTTAACACCTCTGCTCCATGCCACAGGGAGCTCCCAGCTGGCCCCAGGTAGGTGGCACCACTTTGAAGCTGCCCCAGCACTGGGCAGAACATCTCCACCCCATGCTGTGCCTGAGCCCTGCAACTGAGGCAAGGCAATTCACTGACAGGGCTATACAGGCCCTGGGAGCTGAGCTTTTAGACACCATTGCAGCAATTGCCACACAGCCAGGCTATAGGAAGCTGCCTACAATCACTCTGCTGCTAGACTCTCTGCTACAGAAGCAGCTGTATTGTATTTAATTTCCATCACCTTTCCTTAAGTGACAATTGATTGGGAGGAGCAGGTAAGGTTGCCCGTGAGCCATTAAAGCTTGCTGGAGCAGCACATGCTCCCACATCATACCATGCTGCTATCACTTCTCACCTCCCATTTAGATCAATGCCACATCCTCCCTTGTTTCTCAGTTATATTTGTTCCACTACGAGTTACTGGAGCTGTGACTCTAGCTCTTGGGCACTGTTTGCCCAACAAGGCCTCCATTTCCTTTGGCTCTTGGATCTACCAGTGAGATAATACCGAATCATTCACATGCTGTCTTGTCACCTAGCACAGAGCTGACTTTCTTTCTACTCTTTTCCTGGAGTCTTCAGGACATCAGTTGGATCATTACTATTCTGTTCCCACAACAAAGTGAGTTGGGTCATTTAGTAGCACATAAAAAAATTATTTACACTATTCTGAGCAGCAACATTTCAGCTTTTTTTCCCAGACCAGTGAAATTCAGCATTAACTCTAAGTTTGTGTGTTGTTTCACTTCATCTAAGTACTTCATCTTCTCTAATTACCTTGAGCATGGAATCCCCTTCCCTTTCCATTCCTTTTTGCAGCTTTTGGCCTCCAGCTAAAATAATGCCCTTTCACTCCCCTTTTTTATCAAAGCATTGCCTTGAACATGGGGCCAAAGGATGTCAAGATGGATTTACTTTTGCAGATACGTTTACTGCTTATGTAAATGAATGAATGCTCCAGTCAGAGTGCACTTTATGGGTAACAGACAAGTTAAATTGGAACTTGAGTAGTGGGGGATTGTCTTTGTGCCTGTCATTTGTGGGTGCAATGTGCAGCAAACATCTCCTGTCCCGGGACAGTTCAGGTTTCATGATTCCTGACCAAGCAGTGGTTACTGACCTACTACCTGTTTGTTCTCAGCCAGAAGCTCTGCTTTTCTGTACAGACTCAGCACTGCACGGACTCAGCTTTGCTCTTCAGAGATGCTTCCCGCCTTCCTATTCCTACACAAACTGAGTTTTCACTGCCTGTCAGCTCCATGCTGCTGGTGCCCAGCTAAAAGGAGTGGTCAAAAGCCATCAATGGCGTGTCATTACATGCACGGAAACTCAGTCAGGATGCAGAAGCAAAAGGAACAGAGGGCTCACTCTAGTCTGGGATGCTGTCACAAGGCTAGAAACGTTTTCCCCTTTCCAAGGACCAGCAGGTATGCGAGAAGCAACTAATATGTGAATTCTGTCCTGAATGCTTTTAATATGCTCATCTCACAAAAAAATTAGGAAAAATTGAGACCTTTTGAAGGCTCTGCTCTTTTTTTTTTCCCTCTGCTCTGGCTGCTTTGTTTTCAATCCTTTTCTGAGGTCATGCTCCTTGGCTTATAACAGTATGATTTTCTCTATAGCAACTAAGCTATTCTGCATTAAAAAATCAGAAATCAAGGTGTTAGAAAATGCAAATGGCCCATCTAGACCAGTACCTGGCAATTTGCATCATAAAATTGTTCTCTCAGTGCAATGCCCTGTCTCAGAAAACTACTCTAATGCCACACTTCATAATAAGACATAATGGCAAATTTTCCCCATGCCATAGTAACCCCACTCGTGTAATGTTCTCTAACAGACAAAGGGGTAAAAAAAAGAAAGTATTTATGCCTTGTGGCAACAGTCCTGAATCTTGATAGGCTATTTTATAATCTGCAATTTGAAGAGCTGTGCTTGTTTAGCCCAGCCAAGCAAAGGCTGGCACAAAATATGATTATCCCAGGTATATTTATAGAGGAGATACATTGGGGAGGAAGAATAGCTAATGAAGAACAAATGGCACAAGAACAAATGGGAATAAATGAGCCACAATAAAATTAGGCTGGAAATTAGAAAATGTTTCTACCTGTGCTGTTCTGTAAAAGCCTCCCAGGAGGAGTACAGGGGGCAAAAAAAACATGGCTATTTTTAGGAAATAACCGAATCAGTTTAGGAAAGGTTTATCATTGTGTGGCCCAATGCTTATGAAAGCAGGGGATCATTTCAGGAATCTTCTGGCCTTACATACTTTTATTTCTAGAGGATTTACCTTTCTTCTGAAAACAGGCTCCCACAAGGCTCTTGGAATATCCTGACAGAGGCTTGTCTCTGTAAGGTACCAGACTTTTTGATCAAATTTTAATCCCATCTTATTTAAGGTGCAGACTCTGCAAACCTGAATGAAAAAAACGACAATGATTTGCTCAACCAGATCAACCTGATGTGTCCAAAAGATGTTTTCTGATTCACATAGGAATTAAGTTGCATGGCTTGCAGTACCCAAGAGGCGGTCTGAAGAGATCATTGAATACCCATTTATATTAACTCAGTTAACCTCCCCCAGTAGCACAAAAGGGGCTCAATGCCAGGACATCCTACAATTTGGAATAAGTGTTTGCTTTCAGAGGTGGAAAATCCCAGTCTGCAAGCCCTCCAGCAGTGCCCACCGTGCTTGGGAGTCTGGGGGCTGGTGCAGAGCTGCATAGAGGGAGTGCGCACTGCAGTTGAGGTGCCACCATGACCACTCCACTCATCCAGCTGATCAGGTGCACAGGAGTAAAAGCTACAACACATTTCCACCTCTACTGCGGTACCTGTGGCCTGCATTACCTGCTCTAATGCAAGACCCAAAGGAAAGTACCCCTAGATTTCCATTTCTGTCCCAAATACGTTACCTGCCTTAACAAATGGTATTATTATTGCCTTACAAATCCGGCAAGATGAAACTAGGCAAGCTCTCGGTAAATGAAGGACGAGGGGCTCACCACAAGGGGAAACGAGCACAAACTGGAACACAGGAAGTTCCACCTCAACCTCAGGAAAAACTTCTTTACAGTGAGGGTGATGGAGCACTGGAACAGGCTGCCCAGAGAGCATGTGGAGTCTCCTTCTCTGGAGACTTTCAAGACCTGCCTGGATACATTCCTGTGTGACCTGCCCTAGGTGAACCTGCTTTGGCAGGAGGGTTGGACTAGATCTCTAGAGGTCCCTTCCAATCCCCCACCACTCTGTGCTTCTGTGAGAATTGGGCCCTTTTTATATATAAAAGCACACATATATTTCTGCATATATCACAGATAAGCAGATACACAACTATAAGGCAGAGGAGTGAAACAACCTAAATCACCCCTGCAGTGCTCCTGGCACCTAGGGGTGCTGAATCAGCCTGCCAGAGCCACCACCACTGTGTCCCCACTGGGCTGCAAGGGCTGGATGCTCTGCTAGCAGCTTCCCTCCTTCACAAAGCCAGCAGCTATGCTCAGTGTCCTCCCAGTGGCACCACGCTTTGCAGCTCTGTCTGCTCACGTTCAGGAATCCCATGATAACTGAGGTGATACATATTTTTTTAAAAAGCCTGGCCCTGCACATGCCCCTCCATTGTCATCGCTGCCTGGCCAGAGGAGGAAAACCCAAGGAGTCGTGTTGCCGTGTTTCTATTTCTGTCTCCTGGACTGCAGAACACCTCACAGTTTAGCCAGTTAGTTGCTGAAGTCTGACTTTCACAACACTAAATATAGGAAATGTGCACTCTGCAGGGGCTAAATTTAGCTTTGCTGCGTTAGAAGGGGAGGTACCTTGTTACTGGAGGCAGGAAAACTGCAGGCAGGGAAACTTGGGTGATGCAGTAGCAGCCACTGCTCTCTTGTGCCAGAGTAGGAGGGAATTGAATTAAGAAAATTCAGTTCTGTGTTCAGTTTTCTCTTTTTAAACAAATCTGTTCAATGCCCTAATGAAATTTTACTCTAGTTCACTTCCACCAGAAGAAATGACATATCTCCATATTTATTCTATTTAGGAATATTTCTTATTTAAATCAGGAAGAAACTCTAAAATAATACAAATTAAAATTCAGGGTTGGGGGCATCTGAGCTTGCTACAGCTGGCATGTAAAGCCTTATATAAAGACCCTTACATGCAATAAATCATGACTACCTGCCATAAGCCTGGGCAGGCTTTTCAGGAATGTTAATCGCTGCTGAACAAGGAGGACTGGCTACATCACAGATGCAGCCTTTCACCTCTGGGTCACCTATTCCAGCACACTTGGCAAGGGGGTAGACAACCTGGACCAAGGGGTCATGAGCACAGACCCAAAGAGTAAAATACTAGGGGTGATATCCTGCTTGTACACCCACTTATTGAGATGTTTATGTGGTGCTTCTCACACATGCCAGTGGTGACTTCAGATACTAATTATTCACAGCTATACAACATGGTTAGTGACAGCACAGCTGGAAATAAGCCTAATGAAATATGTAATATGGACCCATTATACCATAAACCAACATTAACAAAAAAAAAGCCAAACAAACAAAGCACATGATTATGTGGAGAAAGCAAAAAAAGAGATAAAATTAAGCAAGAGGAGTAGGTCCATAGAAGTTCCCTTGTTCATAGACTCATATCAAGAATTTTTTAATCTCGTGCAGCAGTTCCAGCCACTTCTAATGCTACGGGCCATAATTCTCGGTGCTCTGTACTTTTAAGAGACAAGGAATATTTTATCCTGAAGTGGTTCTGGATGTTGATTTTCTGCTTAATAGCTTGTGTGGTGCTATGTTTGGGATTCATGACCAGACCAGTGTTGATAACACGGGGATGTTTTAGCTGTTGCTGAGCAAGGCTTACACAGCACCAACATCTTTTTAGTTTCTCACCCTGTCCCACCAGCAACCAAGGCTGGGGGTGCACAAGAAGCTGGGATGGGACACAGCTGGGACAGCTGACCCCACTTGACCAAAGGGATATTCCATACCATATGACATCGTGCTTAGCAGTAAAAGCTGGGGGGAAGAAGGGGAGACATTCAGAGTTATAGCATTTGTCTTCCCAAGGAAATACTACACATGATGAAGGCCTGCTCCCCCAAAGATGGAAAGCAATGGACACTTGCCTGGGAAGTCATGAATGAATTCCTTGTACTGTTTTTCTTGCACATGGAGCTTTTTTTCTTACCTATTACACTATCTTTATGTCAACCCACAAGTTTACTCAATTTTGCCATTCCAGTTCCCTCTCCCATCCCCCTGGGAGGGCAGCAAGCAGCTGGGTGGGGCTGAGCTGCCTGTTGGGACTAGCTCACAATGCATCCCCAGCCCTGCAAGACATTCAGTAGGTAGCCTTTCAGTAGGTTGTATCTGTTGGTATTTCAGCTGTAAAAAAAGGATAATATTTTGCACTCTATACTACTATGCATTTTCATACATTTTATTATTAATCATACTCTTGGTATTTATTCTAAATTTTCACTTTATTGGATTTAATTCTTAATAATGACACTTCCCCCTTTTAGCTTAATACTCATCCTTATCAACTTGAGTATGTACTTTCTTCTAGCTGTCAGGTAGATGAACATACTAATTTAATCTTTAAATCAATTTCAGCTGGGAGAGAAGTTTTGTGAATGCAACCGAGAACCACCAGTTCTTTTGCTGTGCAACACCCAGATTGTTTAGCTGAGCTTTGCCTTCTCCAAGAACTCTTTGAGTTCTTCTCAATTCTGCATCACTAGATTCAGAGTTATTTTCCTGTTTCCCTATTCCCTTCTCTGTGTGTGCGAGCAGTAAAGCTACACAGAAGGAAACAGAGGGAAGTCCAAGGGAATTCTTTTTTCATGTTAGCGCTGACCACAGAAGCTTCTGTAACAGAAATTCCTTGCAAAGAAATAATTTACCACCTGCCTATGTATCTGACATGCATAGTGAAGGAGAAATGGGCTAGGAGGCCTTCCAGCCTGTAAACAATCTAGTTGGTTCTATTATAATGAGCTATATCTAAACAGGCACACAAAATACTCATCTAAAAATCTGATATGAAACTTATATAACGTCTGTAACATACATAAGTAAATGCTTATATTGTTAGGTAGACCTACAGCATATCATGAAATGATTTGGCATGGTGACAGCTTCATTGCCATACTGACGGCTCTACCTTTGAATGCGTTTTTGGGTGCCCATTTAGTATAGACCTTTTGGTTTATTTACTTAGGTTGTAAGCTTGTCCTTCATAGAGTGTTCCATCTGTTACATACTTGTTTATTACCTGCCTCAATGGTTCTTGGTGCAAGACTGGAGTAACTAGACCTTGTTGTGATGACAAAGAAAATTCTTCCTCAGGCCAAAAATATTCTTCCTAAAGCTATCAGCTGAAGTGATTGTTACACTTACATGAAGCCAATATCTCTGAATAATTGATGAAACCACAGACAGACATAAGATGTGCAATGCAATTAAAGGATTGCCTACATCAATGTAAGTTATATATAAGAAAAGAGGCAACCCATCTTTAATCTTATGCAGCTAATGCCATCTCCTTTGGAATCAGGAGTGGTAGGTTGACTCCACCTCAGAGAGCAGCCAACATCTAACACTTAGAAGGACTTACAAAAATGCCTTGTAACTCCTTGTCCATGAAGTGATTAATTGCTAGATGAAAAAGTGTAAACAATCTTCAGATACAAATTCTTCACAACATTAGGAACAACGTGGAAAAGAAGGAACTTAATATATAATCTAGCTTGAATATTTCTGCCAGTGTTCAATCTTTTACTTTAAAGGTAATTTAGTTAATCTGACAGCATCCTGACCCAATGATCTTGCTGATAAAAATACTGAATTCATATAGCATGTCACGATTAGAGTATGCTATGAAATGATAATTCTACTAAAAGAGGGGTTCACTATTACAACAATAAAAACAGAAGATGTACAACCAAATAATCCTTTTTTTTTTCCAGGTTTTGTTTTTATCCTGTAGAAACTTTCTGTGGTTTTGGCTGGTTTGTCATATCACTCCAGCCTTAAGCATCAACAGGGAAAGAAAACAGCAGAGATTGAGAGCAATTGACCATAATTTGGAGAAGGAAAGAAGAAAACAAAGACAGTACAAATGCTATAATCTTCTAACAAACCATAAAGACAGACAAACGTGTTTGGATTGTATCACTGTCATAGGTGTTAGATGCACATTATTTTGCTTGCAAGGGATAAAACAAAGGCAACTACTGAGATAGCAGAGCCTGATTCGGGATCAATTACTAGTGCTAAGGCAGTAAAATGGATCCATCAGTGAATCTGTTTGCTTACTTTCTGCAATTCAGTCAGCCTGGGATGGGATCAGTCAATGTGATTATTTCCAGTTTTATCCTTCTGTTTATCTCCTGTCTTTTCACAATGTAACTTCACATTTCCAAGAAGTCTACATTAATAAGAGCAAGCAAAGAAATTCTAGTTTCATTTCTGTTGAACATACATGTAACAGCTTTTTAAAACCCACATTTTTAGTTACATAATTTTACAAGGTATGAAACCTCCTAATTCTCTGGTTTGGATTTCTCATTGAAGAGATACATTTCCACACCGAGACGAGCTGACTGTCTTTAAACAGGAGGGAGTTGGGCTCTACATATCGAAGTTAGTTGATCTAAAGTTACAGTTTCTTCAGAGCTGAGGAAGACAGGTTTCAAAGCTTTTTTTGATCAAAGCTGCAGAGTGACAACATTAGAAACAGCAGGGGAAAGAATAAAATGAAGCAAACAAAGCAATATCCCAAGACTTCTGCCTGGCAATTCAACCTCCCAGTGCCAAAAAAGGAGCAGAATATAAACTAACTTATTAAATGCACTTTTAAAAAAATCAGAGTTATGACTCTCCATTTTTAAGATGTTTACATATCTAACTGACTCGACATAGACGAAGCACAACTTTGAACTTCACAAGGCTACTGCTTGCAACGAAGTGAGCAGAGGTGGATTTGCCACCAGCAACGCGCATCACAGTGGTACTGCCCCACACCACAAATATGCTCTAGGCCGTGTGACGTGGGAGAGAACCTGCTGCCATGTGAAGTCTCCCTCCAGAACAGGCATACATCCAACACCAGATTAAACACTCATCTCCTGCACAGAGTTTAAATAAATTCTGGTAATTTAAAGTACAAGCAGGCAATAAATAAACTTCTCAAATTAGTTTCAACATGAAGGAAAACTAGATTTCTATTGCTATTAGATACCTGAGCTCTTATTCCAAACCATCCATAGCAATTGGCTGTAATCATTGCTGACTACTTGCTATTTTCTTTTATTTCAGTAACCTTTATATTTAATGAGGCAGCTTTATCTTTTTGGAAACTTCAATTTTTTATAAGTAAACAAGGTGGAGAAAAATAAATCTATGTATTAGAAGAGAGGTTTTCATTTTAGTCAAATCTTTCTCCAATTATATTATTATACTTTAAAAATGAACCTATTTTATATCTCAGATGAAATTAAAACAACAAATGTTGATAATTAAGTATATTAGTATAAATTTAGCAATTGAAACTGTCATTTATTGAATCAGTGAGCTTTTATATTACATTTTTTATAGAAAGAATGGGGTGAAATACCTTTAACTACATTATCATGTCCCACTTTATAAATAAAGTACAACAAACCATTTCCTTAATTTAAGAAAGTTTCTATTCATTCAAATGTCAGCACCTACAGAGTTTCTATATTGGCATATTCACTGCTGTTATCCAGAATTCTGTAGATTGCAACTTTAACTGAAGATTTCAGAAGTTGTTAACTGTCGAAAACTTAAGTCATATTAGAAACAAATGTTGGTTTACAATATATGAATATGCACTCAGGTCACCTTCCAAACCAAAATTAACTTGATACAAACAAGAAGTAGAAAGTTAATTAGGCCATAAATACAAATATTTCATTCAGCTTTTCCTAAATCTACTCCAATGGGGATATTAGAATGTAAAAAGTTTTACATCTATAATTGCTTAAGAATACACAGCTACAGAATATACTTATTAGCTAAAAAAGACTACATCATTTTGTGTAAATATTTTTATTTGCTTAAAACAAGCAAATAAAAATGTGTTATAGATAGTCCCACAACTCTTGATTTGGGAAAATTCAAGTATAAAAAAAGGTAAGTAAGGTCACTGAATCAAAAGACAATTTTAAGCTTATTGATTTAAAATAGAAGTGACTTAAAATCAGTCCCTCATAGATCCTATTGAGTGACTGTTAGAAAATGATTTAATCTGGTGAAGTTTCCTTCATCCTAATTTGAGCATCATTTGTGAAAGATTCTAAACTAATTTCCTGTATTAAGCATAACTATTATAATCAATATTATTTATCAGAGAACTGTTAGTTAGCAATGCCTTATCCATAGATCATTTTCAGTTCTCTCCAAAAATCCAAAATTGAAATTTTGAGTTGAATTTTTTCAGCCTCAACCATATACGTTATGCAAGCCATACTGCAGTCTTCCATTTTTACACCAGATAAGCACAATTCTTAAATTTAGTTTTCCAGCAGAAATGCTTGTGTGTGTGAATTTTTTTCTATTTTATTTTCTCTACCTATTAGCCACCTTTGCTAAGATACCTATTACACAGACCTCCAGCAAATAGCCACACAGAGGATCTCTACGAAGCAAGCAGAAACAGCATTGTGGGAACTTGAGTGAAGGCCCCTTTCTTTCAAAACATTGTCTGGACTAATGTTTTAATGCTAAATTGAAAAATTAAAGTGCAAATCATTTCTGACCATTAGGAAATACTGAACCCAGAGGTAGTTGCCTTTCCTCAGCAGCAGCGTAATATTTGTGCACAATTAGTATAGAAACATCTGAAGTTGTTTCGCAGTGAAGTGCAGGATGAAGAAGCCTACAGTGTCCTGTCACTAATCACCCCAGAAAGAAGGTCCTTCTAAATAGCTGAATCAATGAAAGACACTCATTATTCAATTAAACCCATTCTGCAGAGATTTGAAGTATGCAGGAGAGTAAACATAAAGCAGATTATGTGCTATCCTCATACACAAAAGCTGTTTATCTATACTTCTGTGTTTACTGTTACTGTACATCAATGTTCAGTTTCTCTACTGAGATAAAAACATACCAAAACCCCAGAAATTTCCATCACTGTATATGATCAGTTTAATCTAATGCATGGCACGTGAGACAGGTGAGAACTCACTGAGCACAGGTCCTCCTAGTTCATATCAGTACCAGGCTGCTCCTGATCTAAGGGAAGCAGGCTCACAAGTCAGCAGTAATGGATATTTCTTGTGCTCCCATATCTGCTATAAGGTGTTTCCTACTGCCCTGACAGTGTGCTCATGTGGGCTTCCCCTGCTTCCTGGGGTGGAAGCACCACTTTCTCCAAGCTGCCCACTCCACCATGCCTCCAAAGTACCTGGCATCTCATAGCAGTAGTACAGCAGGCCCCCAGACCGCATTCATTCAATCAGGCCCACAACAACTCAGAGGCCATGCTGGCACAACACTAAGTCCATCAATAACTTCCACTGAGACAATTTTCATTACATGTTTATTTATAGGGAAAGTAGATCTATAAATATCCAGGAGATAGGCCAAATACCATAAAAGAGCCTTTTCCTTCTCTCATTCCACAAAGCAACACCTGGCAATCACTGGTCAGTAAAAGATATTAATGAGGTGTTGTTTCCTGTTCACAGAGCAGCTGAGTAAGAGGCCAAGGACATTCCCTCTTCTGTAACAACCGAGCTATGGCACTGAAGCACAGGGGCTAGGGGCTGCAATCAAGCATTACTAATGTGCTCAGTAGCTTAGGTATTAAATTCACTAAAGAATAAAAAAGGCATGGAAAGAACACGTAGGCAAAATGTAATGGATAGCCACAGGTGGGAGGAAAAATCAGCTTTGAATTCTCCCTAGAATAATTTCTTGCATAAGACTTTATATAAGCTGACAGCCTTTCACATTCTCAGAATAGGATCCCAAAATTCACTGGCAAGGTCTGCACCCTCTGGTAAAAATGGCCCCAAGAGTGCACTCACCAGCTACTGTGCTGTTTATTACCAAGGAGAACAGGAACAACCATTTTCAGGTGGGGTGGGAGCACAGTTTTAACAGCATTTAGGACTCTGATGTTACCTGCTAGGTCAATTTACAACCCGGCTGATCCAGAGAGGCACCTCACTCCCTGCCTGTGAACTATGTGGAAAACAACTATGCATGCAGGGGCAGGAAAGAAAGCTCACCTTGAGCAAAGCTTGTCTGGAGTCCAGGCTTTTAAAGAAAGCAGAAAAACCGCAGCAATCTCTGTGCCTCCTGGAATTGCCACTCTTCAAAAGCACAACCAGCCAGCACTGAGGTACGCTAGTGATGTGCATGAGCACATGCTTACTTGCCAACAGCCTCAGAGAAGCCTGAGCCCAAACAGAATACCCTAAGATGAAAGGAAAAAACTGTGAAGCCTGTCCAGCTCTTGCCACATGAGCACATTTTTGCTGCGGGGTGCCTTTATACATTTCAAGGCCACCCAGTTGTTTTTGTGAATGAGGCCTATGCTCAGCATATCATTTCAAAGTGAGTCAGAGGCACAAGTAGCAAGAGAAGGTATAGATTTTATTTAACATTGCCAAAATTTCCAGTACAAAGGGACAGTAACATTTTCTAACTTTTGTAAGATCATAGAATGTTTTGGGTTGGAAGGGACCTTTAAAGGTCATCAAGACCAACTTCCTCTGCAGTGAGCAGGGTCATCTTCATCTAGATCAGATTACTCAGAGCCCCATCGAAACTGGCCTTCAGTGTTTCCAGAGATGGGGCATCTACCATCCCTGGGCAACCTGTTTTGCAATCCTTATTATAAAAAATTTCTTCCTTATATCTAGTCTTGCATAAGCACACATTCCTTCATGAAGTTATCGGGGGAGCTGGTTTGTGTTTTACCTTCCAGGGCAAAGAAATCTTTCTCTCAAGATCTTGAGGAAAATCTTGACAATATTACATGACCATACTCCTAAATACTCCAGCTTATCAGCACAGAAAAACAAATTCCTCCTTCGATAAAAAAGTGCCATGATTTTTTAATTTAACCTCATATTTTGGGGGCCTCCAGCTTCTAGGAGTTCAGGATTGGAAAAGTTATCATATACCAGAATCTCTTAAGAGATTTAAATAAAGAAGAAAGTAACAATATCCTCACTGATCAGACATAGCCAAGCTAAGCAGCATGCAAAAGGTTCCAAGAGGAAATCAGCAGTATATAGTGCAAACGCAGATTTTTAAGAATACTTTTGTAGTGCTTTCTGAAAAAAATGAGACTCTTTCTTTGCATAAGGAACAACGGTGGTGACTTGATGCAGAATCTCTTAACTGAAGCCACTACCAGACAGGAATGAAAAATAAAACCTGGCCTGGAAAGAACCTGCTATGCAACCCCATTTGGAAGGCCAGAGAGGTGTCATGTCTGCGCTCAGGCTGAATCCCCAGGTATGAAACAGAGGGAACAAGGACAAGTGGTCTTTAGAAACATCCCAAGTGATCCTCACAAAGTGAGGAGATTCATTTACCTCATCATTTCATACTTCTGTTAGGGAACATTGTTTACTCTTTCGTAACACAAATGATAGCAGACTTTGGGAAAGCTCCCTCAGCTTAATCCAAATCAGATTCTAGATGTGCTTAAACACTTTCACAGCAAATATTTCTTATTTCTGAACCTGCAAAAATTACCAGCTGAGAAGTCCTCTTAATCCCGATCAGGATTTTGAGGTGCCAAGATGCATGAAACTGGATAACTTCAGATAGACGGGCTGTTGTTAGTTTGAACCCAACCATTTAACCTAGATGGTGTGGGAAAGCGTCACTGCGTAACAATTACAGCAAAGAAGGTGGAAGATATAAAGAATTACATTTTTCTGCCCTGGTCTGCTTCAACTGAGAGTCTTTTATTTCTTTCCAGTTCCCTTAGAGGGGAGCTAAAATAGGGGCAATATCACATATTGAACAGAAGATGTGACAAAACACATGCAACCCTTTGTGCATTTTGTGTAAGTGCTATTCATGTGTTCACACTGCACCAAGCAGGCCTCATCTTGTATTGTCATCTTGAGAAGAATGAGGAAAAAAATTCCTCTGCAGCAGGTCCAGTCTATGGTGAAAGAGGCTGTAGAAGTACCTAGAAAGACAGTATAGGTCATGCAGTTCATTCAGAAATAAGATCATGATGTAGATGATAAAGGAAAATACTGTATTATTGTTATTATTCTGCCCAAATAAAATTAGTTTCCTATGCTCTGTCCTGTAAATTAGAATCATTCAAGTGCAGTGATTTGTAACCTTTTCAACGTGCTCACCCCTAAAAAGCTTGCCCATGGGAAACAGACTCCACACAATGAAACCAAATCCAACTGTCAGGTTTTGCTCAGTCCCGTTTTGCACAACCCTTAGAAGCAGCCTAGAGAAACCCTGTCTGCCGCTCAGAGTTCCCAGCGCTGCAGGGTCTGATGTGCAGACAGATCTGGCTGCTCTGCTGTGTGTTACTTAGACCTTGTCTGCACTGGAGAGTTCAGCCGCTGGCAGCGGGCTGCCAGTTTGGCTGCACAATGACTGCGTAGGCTGGCAAAGCTGGTGCTGGTGTACAGCCCAGCCCAATTTCAAGTAGGAACGAACTACACTTCAGGAGGTACTGGCAGCTTATCAAGCCCAAGCTTGTGGAAAGTCTTGCAATTCTGCCCTGCTGTTGTAAGAAGCAAAGGGGAACAGGTCTCTCTGTATTGTGCAGCCGTGCCTGTAACCAGATTTCACACACAGCCTAGAAAATAAGACTCAAAAGTAGATGCTTCTAAATAGTCAGCTGCTAAAAAGAGGGATTTTTGTATTCAGGCATTGTTTCATGAAGTAAAGGTCTTGAAAAAACAACCCTTTCTGAGAGCATGGCACATTATCTCTGCTGGTATATCCTGTTGATTTTTAAGCACCTCTGTTCTGCCTCATCAGCTGCCTGTCTTGCTGGGCTCCAGCTAGAGCTACCAACACAGAGCAACCAGAGAACAGGGAGCCTCCATCAGGATCACGAAGGCACAAAAGCTGATTCTCACCTGTTTGGACATGATCCTCCTTCCACCTTACTGCCAAAGCAAGGTCATGACCAAAGTCAGCTGAAGCTGAATTGCTGCAAGGCAAGCTCTGTTGAGGAGAAATGGTTTTCAGCAGTTTTTCAGGCCAGAAAGGACCAGCAGACCACCCAGCCTGAACTTCCTGCATGACAAAGGCTGCTGCAGAGAATTGCTGCCAGGAAAAAGCACCTTATTCTAGCCTGGCAGCAAGGTACTGGCAGACCAGGGCAGGTCACAGAATTTACAGAATTTATATGGTTGGAAAGGACCTCCAGGGTCATCAAGTCCAAGATCAGTCTCTCCAGTCCATGACTGGGAAGGATGAGGAGTGTTCACAGCATGGCCAACAATGTTCAGTTTCTTTCCAGACAACAAAATAAGCAAGCTCAGGTTGCCTTTGATATCCATTTTATTAGCCTGCATTTCCCCAAGGCAACCAAGCCTCTAAGTCATTGAAATTCCCTCCTCTTCTCTCCTCCCTCCAACACTTCTACCAAGGGAGAGAAGGCTTAACACTTGCCTGCCAGTTTCTTCTCTTTGCAATCTCTTTCTCCCCCTGATTCCCCACACTAGCTAATTCTGCCAAGTTTAAGGCCCTGGGCTCATAGCACACCTTTCAACCTTTTCTTTCCCTAAGGTAAAGATTAAATCACCAAAAAGAAACGAGGTAATAAGGGAGCAGATGAGCCATTAAAAACTATGACTCACCTGGACTAGACTGCAGCTACTTCCATCCACTTCCACTTACAATGTTCCCTGAAAGCTCTAGATTCCCTCCATTTTCTTTGTACTCACCTGCCATACACCAAGGTGGTGAGTCCTTGTAGCAGGATGGCACAGCGGCACTGTAACATAGCCATACTCCCTGCACAAGCCACCTATATTACAAGCCAAGGTCTGAAGGAAGGGGGAGCAGTGTCCATGACCCACCTATCTCACCCTGCTCAGAGGTGAAGCAAATGGACACACGAGCCTAGAGAAATTAGGCAGAGCTGTAGACCCTGATCCAGCTGATGAGCTGTCAAGTTGATTTGCAATGAGGGCTGTGCTCCCTCACAAAGAAAAAGCACTGGGATGAGATATATTTAGTCACAGGACATAGAAGAAAGAAGATCAGATGAGAGCATGAGAGTGCTTCAAGGCTGAAGAACAAATAATGATTTTGAGGCTCAGCCAAGTCTCTGATGGAAGGATTAAGGCACAAGCTTGGAGACAGAGCCAAAGGGTTTGCAAATTTCCCAGCTCCTGTTCTCCATGAGGGAGCTCCTGCAGTTCTGCGAGGAGCGTGAGATCTGAACACTGTACACTGATCTGAACACTGATCTGTGGGCTTCACTGCTGAACAATAAACATACATAAAAACCTTACCTAAACATTAACAACTATAGCAAACTGCCACTGAAAAATGCTACTAATTCAAGAGGAGAGTCCAGCTACTACTTCTTTCACAGTAGCTACTTCCTAGTGCTTTTTGAAACCTAGACTGTAGAGTTTATTTTACATCTAATTCAACAACAGAGCTCTATCCCCTGACAAAGAAAAGGCAAGTGGTGCCTGAGAGCTACAACGCCCTCTCCACAGCCAATTTGAGCAACAGTACACTGCTACAGCACTACTTCTCTATTTTGCCAGACCTGTGTTCTCTTTTGTGATAGGAGAGCTAATTATACTTTCCAATACTCTCACAACCTTTTGAGAACCTCAGGAAAGGAACACTACACAAGAGCAGTATCATTACTTACAATGAAGCTGCTGGTTATGCGTGGGTGAGAGGAGGCGAAATAGCTCACAGGTAGACCAAAAGAGGGAAGAGCTCAGACTGGGATAAATAGGCAGGGCAGTCCCTGAATTTTTTAACTAGTAACAATCAGCTGACTCTGATCCCATTTAATTTGGGGCTGCATCAATACTCGCTTGCTTTGAAGTACAAACTGTCCCATCAAGCAGAGATCAGGCCATCTATTCCCATGCATGCCTTTGATAGTATGATACCCCAGCAGTCTAGTTTTCATTCTCTGAAGAAAATGGGGAAAATAACAATTTATCTCAAACAAGGTAGTATAGGGGATGGAAAAAAACAATGTCTCATGTCAGTAAATAAGCTAGTGCACAGAGAGCAATCTGCTAATCTGAAAGGCACAAGCAGGTAGCCTTACTGGCCGCTGGGACATGTGGCTAATTTAGTCTGGGTTTGCATGTGAGAGGAAAGTGAGGGCATTCACCAGGTCTGACGTGCTTTTCTGGACTGGGTGGAGAGCTGCACATGGGGCCATGCCGAACCATGGGAGAGGCATATAGTGACCCATGACCATGCTGAAATCAGCTGAATCAAGTGCAAAAAATATGATAACCATGGGAGGGAGCTCTTAATTTATTGCTGTCTTAGACACAGTGGGGGTTTCTGAAGCCCTTAGTGAGAGATAAAAGTAGTTTGAAAGGAAAAGTGAAACAGCATTTAACAGTCACAGTCTGATCTCTGAAACTGCAAAGAATTAAAATGAATGCTAACTTGAGGGGGGAGGGGTGGAAATTTCCCATCCCCTCATCTCCTCTTGCCTTCCCACATTGCATCGCTTGCTGCAGTGAGCTTAGGTGAATAACATAGACTGGTGCATTTGTCTAACACATGCTTTCATACTCATTATGAGTGGGAAAAACCCAGAGAATGAATAAACCCCAAGTACTCTCTTTTAGAAAGTTCAGAGTGGAACATTTTCAAGAGTGGGTGTTTTCTGCAGGCCCATGTGAGCTGAGCTCTTTTTTCCTTGCCCCTCTCCTTTAAGCCTGTTTGCACAGTGACTCTCCTGCTGCTACTAAGCAAATGGCTAAGGAAATGCGAAGCCAGCTGAAAGGAAAATGGTTCTTCTCAGTCTGTATCTGTTTAAGGGTACAGCTGCATGAGCACCACATTTCATTTCATAGGGCAGATGAGGATCGAGTGCTGCAATCAGTTTTAAGAAATTCCATAACACTTTGTGGAACAGGTTGTGGCCCAAAATTGTCAATTATAGTTACCAGTGTGAAGCAAGGCCATGCAACTCACCAGTGTTGTGGTTAGAAAGTGTGACAGTTCTTCATCTGAGAGATGAAGTAGAAAAGTACCTATTCCAGAGGCTATTAAAACTGTCTTTGAAGGAACTAAAAAATATACGAATTGAAAAAAAGTTCATGTATTTCTCTTGCAAAGATCTGGAATGATCTCTTCCTACCTTCTTCTCTTTTTTTTTTTTTCCTGGAAGCCATAGGAGTTAACTTCATAACTGCAGATTAAAATTTGTCAAATTTGTTAAACTCCATTGTAGGACCTCATGAAGTCTTGGTTATTAAAAATGCTTACAAATTTACTTATTGTTTTAAACTACTGTATTTATTAGAAATCAGCTACATGGGGGAAAAAAACAAACAAAAAAACCCACAAGAAATAAAGCCCGAGGATTCCCTTTTGGAAATTCAAGATTTTTCAAAAAAGAAATTTTGCATTATTCATCCATCTTCTCTTAATTTTTTATGCTGTTTTTTAACCCACTGGCCAGTTTCAATCAATGCTAAACAAAAGGCAGAAATAGCTAAGAATTTTCCAAAACTTAGTTTCTGAACAGGGGGAAGACTCAACACAGTGCCCCCACTGTGAGGAAAACCCAGTAGAATAAGGTAGAATTCAATGCAGCAGATCTGTCAGCATGTGAACTAGACAGTCACAAGCATATGGAGAGCATGCACCATTTTCTTTAGCACATGAAAACACATGCTGAAGAGTTAAAATAATTCTTGGGTGGAGGCAAGAGAAGTTAGCAAATAAAGGACTGAAAGTTTAAGCCAGGCTTAATGGTTCTGCTTATTGTTCTGCCATCTAGAACCTGCTGCTTTATTTGTGATTCTCTTTTACACAGCCTCCATTCCAAATGCTCATTAAAACATATATGGCTGCAGAACTATTTAATGGCAGTGATAAGAAAAAGTCTGTGTACTTGTAAATAATAGCACATACACAACAGATGAGGATGAGGCATACAAATATCACTGATGTGTGTCCTTACACCTGTAACTCCCCCTTTCTCCTAACAATCTTAGCTCTTCAACATATTCCCTGTGATTACTGTCACAGAGCAAAGGAATCCAAACACATATAGATTGGCCAAGGAGCTCTCTCCAGAGCATGACATCCAGAGCACGAAGAAATTGCTCCCCATTGAGAAAACATGAGCATCTAAGCTTCCTGTATATATTTTACTATTTTTACTTTTGTTGGTACCTCTCTTTTTTTTTATTTTTTTGAAGTAGTGTGACACTGATTACTCGTTCGTTTTATCTACTGTAAACTGTAGTCCTTTTCTTCAGAGCAGCTATCTAGCCTGCTGTTTTCAATCTGGTATTTACGCACATACTGGTTTACACTTGTATTCATACCTACTTATCGTACAGTATTTCATTCTCCATCTTAGACCATTTCCTCATTACATTAAAATACTTTTAAATACTATCTTCTCTTCTAACACCACAACAATGGTACCTGCCTTCATGTCATCTCTAAACTTAATATGTTCTATTCTAGCAGCCAATTCATTAATGAATCTGTAAGATAATTTGTTCTGTGGAGCCAAGATAAACCCTCCAACAAGCCCAGTTAATCTATCTGTCAGTGACTAGTAGTCAAAATTCTGTTGTTATTGCAGAAATAGCTTTAGCTCTTACAACTTCTTTGAGAAACCATTCTGGTGATCGACCCTGAGATACAATATATCTGAGAAAGTGTAGCAAGAATACCTTTGTTAACCTAGCAAGGGAGGCTTCAGATTATGTTCTGGACACTGGCCAGCAACGTGCGCTTTCAGCCCTGAAGGCCAACCGTATCCTTGACTGCATCAAAAGAAGCACGGCCAACAGGTTGAGAGAGGAGATTCTGCCCCTCTACTCCCCACTAGTAAGACCCCACCTGGAGTACTGTGTCCAACTCTGGGGTCCTCAGCACAGGAAGAGCATGTACCTGTTGGAGAGAGTCCAGAGGAGATCAGAGGGCTGGAGCACCTCTCCTATGTGGAAATGCTGAGAGAGTTTGGTTTGTTCAGCCTGAAGTAGAGAAGATTCCCAGGAGGCCTTATTATCATAGAATTATAGAATCGTTTAGGTTGGAAAAGACCTTCAAGATCAAGTCCAACCATGAACCTAACTCTACCAAGTCACTTCTAAGCTGTGCCCCTAAGCATTATATCTATGCATTTTTTAAACATGTCCAGGGATGTGTTTCAACCACTTCCCTGGGCAACCTGTTCCAGTGCTTGATGACCCTTTCACTGAAGAAATTCTTCCTATAATATCCAACCTAAGACTCATCTGGGACAACTTGAGGCCATTTCCTCTTGTCCTATTGGTTATTACTTGTAAGAGACAGGCACCCACCTCTCTATAACCTCCTTTCAGGTACTTGTAGAGAGCAATAAGGTCTCTCCCCTCATCCTCCTCTTCAGACTAAACAACCTCAGCTCCCTCAGATGCTCCTCATAAGACTTGTGCCCTAGCGCCTTCACTAGTTTAGTTGTCCTCTGGACTTGCTACAACAAATTGTGGCCTTTTGATACTTAAAGGCAGTCCATGAGAAAGATGGGGACAATCTTTTTAGCAAGGCCTGTTGTGACAGGACAAGGGGTGATGGTTTTAAGCTAAAAGAGGGTAGATTTAGACTAGATGTAAGGAAGAAGTTTTTTACACAGGGAGGTGAAACACTGGAACAGGTTGCCCAGAGAGCTGGTAGATGCCCCATCCCTGGAAACATTGAAGGTCAGGTTGGACGGGGCTCTGAGTAATCTGACATAGATGAAGATGTCCCTGCTTATTGCAGGGACATTGGATTAGATGACCTTTAAAGGTCCCTTCCAACCCAAACCATTCTATGATCTGTGATTGTTTTCTGAGGAATACTCAGGTTTACCTGGAAGCAACATAATGGTTCAGCTCCACCTCCAATGTGGAGGTGTCCAGTGGACACTGACTATCCATGCTTAACCATGAAGTATATATATTTCTCATACAATAGGCTTGATTCTTCTCCTGAAGACTAACAGAATAAGACCTGGTTCCCACATCCTTGATTCAATAGATAGGACACGCACAGGAAGAAGTCCTAAACAAAATCTGCATTCCCTGTTTTACATGAGAACTGAGGAAGAGAAAGCAGAAAAGCAAAACAAAACAATGAAGAAAAAAGCAATAGATTGAACTGAGAATACTCCACAAATTCCCAAAGGTAGTTGGCTCATTGCAGCATGTACAACATTGAGATGCCTTCACAGAATTGAAGTCACCTCTGCAATTCCCTGGAGCAACACCGTTGCATGGTGTTTAGTTAACTTCCTGGTATGCCTCTCACAAAGAACCAAAACACACAAGACTAAGATTATAAAGATGAGGATCAGAGTCTTCCTTTTGTAAAACTCTTGGGTGACTGTGTAACTGCTCATTGAAAAAAAACAAAACAAAACAACACTGAATGAAAGAAAGACTAAAGACCTCTGCTAGATGGAGAATGCCACATTCATGTTGAGTTAACTTAAAACATCAGCAAAACAGGTGTGTACCTGCATATAGCTGATGGTAGAGTTGAGTGTAGAGTAGCCTTTATATGTTTGGTTCAAGGTCCCTTTCAAACTAAATAATTCTCAGTCTAATTTAATGTATCTGAATGCTTCAATTTAAATGACTGAAGGAAAGATTTTGATACAAGTAATTTATTTAAGCGCACATTTAAGAGCACGTCAAGGGAGGAGCATGTTAGCAGGACCAGGAAAAAGCTGGAAGTATGGCAGCAGAAACGGATGGTCTACAAGCAAAAACTCTATACGGTTAAGAGAATGTATTGTTAATAGGGTTACATTTCTAAAGGAGGAGTTCTGCCGAAACCAGCAAAAACAGAGTAGTTACTACAAATGTGATTTAAGTGATCAAATCAGATTAAAAGCCATTGTCTGTCAGCTGAGATGTGAGCACCAAGTATGTGTTTGTTTCTTCTCCATTACAATATGAATGAAAAAGACTGAACATGGACTGCTATTTCAGGTACCTATGAAATCAGCACAAAACCTAAAGAACAAAAGTGATGAAAAACAAAGGAAGAAAATGGGAAGGAAAGGCATGTAAATACCACAGCTGGATGTCAATGGCTGGTAACCCTAAAACCAAAACTCCAACTATGAAGAAACAATGCAAAACCAAAATACATTATGGTCAGATTTATCCCACCTAACTTTGCTCACTTACCATGTCCAGCATATATGAGAGTATAATTTCCCACTCTAAAAACAGTTGTCTGAGATACAGACGTGTCTAAGCTGCAGTTCTTAAGTCTCTTCTTAAAGTCACTGAATGCTCTAATTTAGTCTTCAAAAGTGCTAGCACATCTTCAAATTCAAGGGGCTGCTGAACATTCACTAAAGACGCTCATTTCTAAGAGTGCATAAGACTTTACTTATTTGTGAAGATCTTGGCCTCTCTTTTTTGAAAGCTAACTGCAATATGAGAAGATGTAATACTTCAGATTCTTTACCCTGTTAAGTAAATTCGGATACTAGGCCTAACACTGCTCACTGAATATTTCTTTTCCTTCAGAAGGGTTGCTGACGTGAAACAGGGTGTATACAACAATTATTCCACTAAAAATTGCTTGATCTCGTTAAAAATTAAGAAAACTATTGCATTCAGCAGTGGATTAGGAGCTGTGCTAGAGCAGACCCTGGCTTTCCTCCTATTGTGTATGAGCAGCCTCATGTGTTCCCTCACCTCTCTGTGCCCCAGCTGCTGTATCAGTAAAATGGAGGCAAACTGCTCAGCATGAACCGGGGCTGAAGGGCTTAGAAGAACTCTTGAGCTCTTCAAGCAGGAGCTTGCTGTTGCTATTCTCTCCCAGCCCCTCCGCATGTCGTATAGGAAGTCTAGGAGACTTACTCAAAGCCTGTGGTTTTCTGCACATGAGTAGGTTCCAAAGATTAAATACTGATACGTCTACACAGCCATACCTGCAGTATCCACTGTCTGCACCTTCTTTCTCTCGGCAAAGAGTGCATGTGTTAAATATGAGATGTGGAGGGTAGGAGAATGGGCAGCTCTCATGGTGCACACAATATCATACCTGTGGCCAAGGGTTTGAGAAGCATCATGGTAATGTTAGTCATTATAATCCACAATTCAGATTTTGTGAACTATTAAAGAACTCCATAATCATACCATCTGTGGATGTAGCACAAGCCGCAAATAATCGTTTTACTCCAGAATGCTTTGAAAGCAGCCTGTAGTGAGTGAGCCATACAAGAGGCAGTCAAGCCCCAGGACAAGTATCATTAGCATTCAACTTATCCAGAGTTGAGATGCAGTAATAGGAACAGTATCTTGGACATTTATTAGCTATCTTTTTAATGACTTACCAGCAAGAAAACAGAAAAACATCTGATCTTCTTGCACTAAGCTTTTGCCACAGCACAGAGGCAGTGCACGCTGGTGTTAAAGTGCAAAATGAGCCTTATACAATATTAGAACATCAGAGATCACCGAATACATACAGACAGGGTTGTGGGACTCCAGCCCACGGAATTCTTCTCCGAAACACAGACCTCACTGGGCATCAGCCAGCTACACCAAACAACAGCCCAGGAGGCTACAGCAAATGAGAACTAGCAAAAGGGGAAAAACTTGCCACAGAGCAATTTTTCCATCCCACCTTAAGAATGGTGGAAAACTGAAGAAGCAACAGGCTTTCTAATGACACCTCAGAGATTAATCTAAAACCTTTAGAAGCTTCTGTGGGAAGGATTGACATTTTCTGAGCTGGCTCATGCTCAATATAGCTGGTAACCCTTCCTCTCAAAGCTGTAAACAGTGAGTACATGTACATATCGTATATACATGAGATACATGTACATATCGTATCAGTGAGCTGAAGTGAGAGAGCCTCTCTTAATTGGGAGAAAACTTCTCTCTGCCATCAATTATGAAGTTGCTATCTTGCATCTCAAAGCTGACAAGTACCAAAAAGTTAGAATATCTCATTCAAGGATTGATTTCAGGCAGTGTTCAGCAAAACACCAGGGTGCTACACGCCTTGAACACAAACTCAACCTAAATTTCCGAGTAGTGCTGCTGAAGTCAGTACAGTTTCTCCCCTGTGTGGCATGAGGTATGTCCTTTAGGGGCTTTGGTTGAAGCTTTGGCTTCCATTTCATTGCAACTTCATTAGTGTAGCAGGTGTTCAAGTGAAGCAGCAGGTACTTTACACCTGCTTACAATCTATTTTTGTCATTGCTTTTCTCTGTATATGTAAGATGAAAGAATCAAACCTAAAGGAATAAAGAATGTGCCTGCATATACAAATAAACCAAGCAGCATGTTGAGCACCTGCGAGACCTGTAGACTGCTCCTGAGGTTCCAGACCAGCCATTACAGCCTAGGAGTCAAGTACTTTATCTCAGTTCTTAGCTTGATCTTAATTTGCCTGAGGAATCTTAGAGAATTTACTTCCACATTCTGTGTATACCCATACAAAGTAATTTCCATTGATGTTACCAAGAATTTAGAAAACTGGAAGTAAGCAGCTGAGTCGAGGCCTGGAGCTAACTGCAGGGAAAACTTCTGACTCACACCAATGGACACTTGCTCCAGGTTTTGCACTGACAGCTATTCTATACCACTGCCTTACAATCTCAGGCATCAGCCAGCCTTGTGCTTACCTGTTCACACCAGGCCTGGCTGGGTCTCTGTGGGCCTAGCAAAGCATGGCTTTTTCTACGTGGACACAGAAGTGCTCCAGAGTGTAAAGCATAAGAGGAGATTTCTGCTCAGAGGCTCTTGCTGCCAGCTCAGGTGCTGCTTCATGTGTGGTCTGGAGGTCCACAGCTTGCTGGAAAAATATTTGCAGGCACAAAGCTGCTGGCATGTAGCATTGCTGTCCAGTAACTCAGACCACCTTACCACAACATAGAAAGGACACCTATAACTGGGTAATAGGACTAGCACAGACCACAAAAAAGGACACTTTTGATAGAGGTACAACTGGAAGAAGTTGACAGACCTGTTCTCAACACCATGTTTACATGTAAGTGCAATGAACTTTTTGCTTCTTTCCTATAAATTGTGCCTCTCTGGTTGCCTGGTTGCACTCTTGGGCTCCATTTTTTATACTAGAGAGACCACATCACAAAAAAACCCCCAAACAAACCCCAAAATCAAAAAACTTTATAAACTCTTATTCTTCTTTGAAACCATTGTATTTTAGTTATGCCTGACTAGCAGGAGGGCTAGTGGCTCTGGTTCTGTATATAAATGTATGTTTCACTTTTACTTCTCCCAGTACATAGTGATAGCAACTTCGGCCATATCAAATCATAGAGGAAACCAAAGAGTTTTGACAAGCTCCACCACACGCAGGAAATAAGAGTGATACCTTCCAAAGCTGCATGTAGAAGTGACCAAATATCTACAGCCACTCTGGAAAAAAGCCAAGGCGTTCCTGCTTCCATCATCCTTTAGCTCACAGTTCCCCTTTTAATTGGCCCATTGGTCAAAGAGGTGACTCTGAATGTTGCTCTGTGCCTCTGTGGTGTGGCTTAGCTACACCTCTCTAAACTGAGGTGTGAAAGGACAGGAACATTTATTAAAGGTTTCCACCACAGAACAGGAGCTCTCACTTTTGGCAGCTTGAAATAAACCCTACTCGCAATAGAGAAGCAAGTGCAACCACAGCAGGGTTTGAGCAGGAAAAGCCTTCACAGGGGGGCTATTGAAGGACGGGTGGGGGAAAGGAGGTGGTTCTCTGTCACCAGAAAAAGTACTGCCACTCAATTTTTTCCACTTATAGTCAGCCCCCCCATGACGCCCCTGAAGTGAACACAAGAACTGACCACTGAATGACAATATATAAACTCTGTGAAAGAGGGCTGACAATAGCCACTTTCTCCTCTGCCTTGACAAAGAAACTACCAGCAATGAAACTCCACATTGCAGCTATCCTGGTCATCTTCTGCCTTGGCATCTTCACTATGCACACTGCGAAAGGTAAGTTTACAACCCAAGAGGAAGACAGAAATTGCTCCACATTGCACCAGTGGTCTGATGAGCAGGATTCATTCTCAGCCAGAGCTGATTCATAAGATAAAACTTGCAAGAAATCCAGATCAGTACCACAAGAAAGGCAGCTTTATGGGAGATTTCATCTGATGTCCTGCAAATTAGTGGTTGGCTTTTGCCTTAATGCAAGGAGAGTTTCTGTGCCTTAGAACATTTAAAAGGTTTCTATGCATTACTCTAATGATTATGAAATCTTGAAGATACTGCCTTTTAATCTCACTCGTGCCATATAGCAATGAGTTCTATCAGCTAATACCATTTTATGAAAAATATTTCTTGAGTAAGATTTTTTCTTTTTCCAAATATACTACTTTTATATGTATTTTTATTATTTTATTTTTATTAATTTTTGTCTTTCTCTAACTATATAGCCATAATCCCTCTAATGTCCTTATTCTAAAAAATTCTTCCAGTTCTGTATCACATAGTGCCTATTTGTTTCTAGCCAAATGTTTTGGTACAGACAGGCAACTATGAACAAAAACTGCAAGGAAAGCAATGGATGCTTTCTATCTCTTCCTGATTTCATGCAATTTGACATCTTGTTTGATACTATTTATGAGCACTGTTTATTAGCCATGCTTTAAATAAGTTTGTGTACAGTGATATTTAGGTCTGTGACTTTTGATTTGGCTACACATATGATGGGGAAACATGAACATACACACATAAGCACATATCTTCTTATACACCATCAGATTCATGCAAACAAGCACATAAAAATCACAGAAAATACTCATATGCAAGCGATATGCAAACCCACAAAAATATGCAAAGAGAAATACATAGAAAAGGCAGCTTCACAAAACCACACCAAAACCAAACTGAGACCTGCTAAGCATTCACAAGATTATGTAGCTACTATGTTGTCCTAGTGCCCCTAGAGGTAGATCATACTACATTCTTGTACGTTGATTAACACTAGTCCTGTTCATCTCAGCAACATGTGGCTTCATATCACAGACTGCCAGTTTTTAATGTCATTCTGCAAGTTGTATAATTTGCCATAAATATCACTAAGACTGAAGAGACAGAAAAAGGATTAGAAAGAAAAGTGATAAAGGGGGGGGAAAAAACCACCAGAAAAAAAGGGGTAGTTATAGGTGTAGAACAGTTCAGTTTTGTTCCCGGGCTTAGAGAAGCTCTGTTGGTGTTCCCTGCATGCATTCCCTGGAGACAGTTTAGCAGTAGAGAGACTGTTTCCAGGACTAGCAAGGATTGCTTGACTATCTTTGAGCTCTTTAGTGCCACATTTTGAAAAGTAGTCTGAGACAGTAAGACACATATTGTAATGAATCATCAAAAAATACATCATGTTACTCATGACTAAAGCAAGATCAGAAGAAATATTCCTTTCAGGCAAACAAAATCTCAAGAATTAGCCACTCTGCCAGTATCCGTGCACTGGCTATGCTATAGCTTTTCCAAAGGCTGATGGGTGTTTGCCGTAGGCATTCTAATTATTCAAACAAAGAAAAGCTCACAGATAATGAGATTATGTGAAGCAGGTTTTATATTAGCAAGTTGTACCTGAACAGCTCTTGGACTTTTCTCAAGCCAGTTTCTCTATACATTCTTTAAAAAGAAACCTCAGAATACAGCAGTGTTCTGTTTGCCCCCCTCATACCTTCCTAAACCTTTCTTTGATGTGTGGGAGAAAGCCAGAAACTAGCAAGTGGAGGCTTCCAGCAATGTACACATATACTCCGTCTCACTTAAATGATCTCCCATTTTCAGTTATCATCATGTAAGGTAACAACTACCCACAGAATTTTACACTGATATTGCAATCCTCTCTGCTAATCACTAGTGCATTTCCCTGAAATATATGAAAATGTTGGAGGAAAGAAAGGATTAAGTAGGACTCCGTTGCCTATGAAACCAGACTTAGAGCAAGAGCGTGAAAATACTTAGTCTTCTGGCAGATATACCTCCCTTTCTTTCAACTTTTTTTTTTTTTAATGCTAGTTTTGCATGTCCAGTGCAAGACAAGTAGCCTTGCTTTCCTTTCTTTCACTTGGAAAGTAGGGGGAATTACTAATGCACATTCAGGTGGCATTTAGAAATCCACCCAGTAAAGGTGCTGGTTCTAAGCACTACTCCATAGAGACACTTACTTGTAGATGATACAGACCTAATTATGAATGATGCTAAATACTTTTTCTGCTATGGAAGCAGTGACTCCCTACAGGCAGAATGACTACACAACTGCTCAGGAGAACGGGTGAAGATTAGTACCTTAACTGAAATAGCATTAAGACTTTAGAGATGGTAGGACCATCACAGAAAATACCTTAATCTCTCTTGTATAACTGGTATTGTGGCTGTACATCATGAGACACTCACGTTCTAACCACAACCAGAAACCTGCTGGAACTCGTAATTTATTATGCAATTATGGCTAAATATGAATATAGAATTGATGACATTTGTCATTTATCTATTTTTCCCCTTCTAGGGAGCATTGTAAGTCAGTCCATGCGCAAAGTCAGTTGTGTAAACCTGTCTACACAGCAACTGAACATCCAAAACCTTGTCAGCTATGAAAATCAACATACTCCAGTAAAGGCTGTCATGTGAGTACCTAGTGCACAGTCTACTTTCAGACTCATCTATGCAAACACTCTACTGTTGAAAAGGGAAAGGGCTTCATCATGGCCAAACTCACTAAATCTGGCTAGCTCAGGTCACCTGGCAGCTGAGGGAGTGAGAGGAGGAGGGTGGGCCTCAGAGAGCTGGGAGAGGTGGGCTGCTCACAAACCCTGCCTGAAATCTCACTGAACAGCCAGATCTTTTGTGCCTGGAAAGCTAAGAAAACTCTCAGTGAGGCATCAGGGAGGAGCAGTCAGAAGCTCAGTACACTGAATTGAGCCAAGGGGAAACTTCCATGTGGAAGAGGTTTGGGTAACTCTGACTCCTGCTAAGAGCTGTTTGGTGTTTTGATCTCATGAGCGTGCATTTTTATCAAATCTGAGATCTGCTCCTGGGAGGTAAATATGTGTCATGATTTCATATAAAATCTCAGAATATCAGGTATTCTCCTTTTTAAAAATATCAGTAGATATGCACGTTACATACATACCGATACCATAAATAGGGAACCAATGTTTCTAAGTGCTGTTATTCCAGCTAACAGCTACGAACTCTGGGACATGATATGGTTTTACCACATCATTCCTCATGTTCTGTATAAAAACAAATAACAGTAGACCTGGGTTTGGAGACCGGAATTTAATGGCTACCTGGTTTGCTTTCTTTCTTCCTATAGGTTTATCACCAAAAGAGGAATCAGGATCTGCGTAAGCCCTGATCAGAAATGGGTGCGGGCTGCTATAAAGAAAATAGAAAAAAACCGTACCACCAAAGGCAAATAATCCTGTTTTAGGCAAGCATCTAAGGCCAACTAAGTGGAACCATAATCAGTGCTGCACATAACAGGGAAGAAAGCCTTAGTATCTGCTTTTAATTCCTATTTATTAATTGGCAATAAAATATCTGAACAAACATGAATTCACCAGAATCTGTTAATCACTGGTTGAATGTCTGCTCACTTCCTCATTTTATAGTTGGACTGTGTTACACTGCTTATTTTCTGAAATGCTTGCTAATATTTATTTATTTACTACTGAATGAAGATTGTTTTATCTTTGCTGTCCTGACCAGTATGGCATTTAAGGGTGAATGGCAGATAGTTTCACATACTGTAGGGAAGAAGATGACCTCTAACAGAGCTGGATGAGTGTAGACCTCCATTCTGGTTGAGGTCTGAATGTTGTGTATTGAGTGCTGGTTTTGAGAAGGTGTTATATAATTTAATGGTTACACATACCTATATAATCTACAAGTAAACTAATGTCATGCTTCAGGCTATGACCTGATCTGTGTAATATTCAGAGGAAGATCCTTGGGCCTTCCATTTTATAGACAGTATTGCACTATTAGCTCAGTCCACAAATATGTATAGATACTCTTACCAAGGGATGACCTGGAATAATTCAGTATTTGTCTATGAATGTAACCCCATTCAGTCTTGTACTGAAGAAGACTTATCCTACCCACAGACTTCTGTGAAGTTACTTCAGTTTCATCCTCATGTGAGACAAACCCAAACCAAATATTTTACTTTTTCCTTTAGTTTTCTCTGAATCAGCAAGAAAAAGGCATGTCTGGAATCTGTATTTCACAAACTCATAGAAATTCCCTGCCCTAGAGAACTATGTATATTTAAATGTCTCGTACTTCTAAAATTGATAAATTTACTAAGAGAAGGTTTTGAATTTTAATAAAGTTGCTATAAACCTCGAATCGGTACAATTGTCTACTCATATGTAATGCAGATGGAGACTGTTCAAACAGGTACAAAGATTACAGCAAATGTCTGAGAACTTTGGGACCAGCCAGCTAGAGCTGACACTACTGCCAACTCATGACTCAGATTGTTCAAAAGTAATCTAATTCTGAGCTTTCTACACCGTATTTCAACTGCAAAGCCCATATTTCAGACAATACCTCTTCAAAGTTCAGGTACTGAAAAGCCAGGCTTCATAAAACACAGAGATTATCAGAAGCACATTATCAGGAGCAGACATGGAAGAGCTGTAGGGAGAGAAAAAACAGGCATTTGAGGAGCTTGAGGTGTGGAGGAGAGATACGGGCAGAGGAATAAACTTCCTCTCATAATACCACATGTATGTAGCCTGCACTGCTGCTGAACTACAGGCTTTCCATCACAAATAACCTCTTAGTGATAGAGACGAAACTACAGCCCTTCCAAACTATGCTACAGAAATAAGATCACATTACTCTAAAAGCTAGTCTTTACAGTTCCCTTCTCTGGTCAAATATGCAGACAGAATTTGTCTCCCATGCCTCATGTTTTGTCATAGCTTCATACTGTGCAGGGAAATGCGTTTTGTTTTCACTATCCAGGACAAGTTTTAAAACAGTGCTACTGCTCAGGCAGGGAAGAAAAAGATGACTGTATGTGTCACACTACACAACAGAGCCAAGGAAGGCTACTGAGCCTTCACTATACAGAGTGATGCTTCCTTACTGAAGTTCTCAGTATCAACTGCAGTAGAAAAAAATAGTTGTTCCTACAAACTTTGTAAGAAGAGCTTTACAGGTAGAAAGAAATGTTGAGATAAGATGTTTTTGGAGTATGGCAATATATAAACTGGTGTTCATTTTGAATCACTGATCTCAAGGTCTCAGTCCCTCATATTATAGACAACAGAAACACTTCTGTTCCCTTCAGTATCATCAGAGTATCAGGCTACAAAACGAGGTCACCCATAAAAGCGTTTTTATGGTAAGCTCTCTCAGATGAAAACCACCAGCTTCCACTGATCAAATTAATCCAGGACCAGAAGTAACTAACACGCTTTTGGCAGACAGAATTTTAATGCCTTTGCTCATACTCAGTAGAATCTTATCCTGGATTTAATCTTGCTGAAGTGAATATAATTTTCTTTAATTAGGATTATCACAACCTGAGGATATATTAATTAACCATCACATAGAAATTAACACTTTATATCTGCTCATCCTCATCATAGTTCATAGCATGATTAATAATAATTTTCAAGAGTGAATCATCCTACTTAATAATTATATCTTGTTTGTCATACCTTGCAAGATCTGAAATGAACCTTGTGCACTTCTTGGGAGTTAATTACTATGGGTGACCAGTGCTCTCAACATCTCTTCCTAGTCAGCCACTAGACCCCAGGGACTTCCCTGTCTTTCCCTGACCATTCCTTATCCCAGTCCTTGCTGTGAACCTGGTTGCTATTTTTGTCATCCCTAGCTGTGTATAATCTGGAAGCTTATCTGTACTGGCACTGCTCCTGCCTAGCACTTTTCCCTGAGGCTCTCAAAATGCTTTAGAAGGAATGGAAATTATGATTAAGTCTCCTTTTCACACAAAAGGAAAGTGCAAAATGAAGAACTAGATTGCTGCTGTTGTGTTGGAGGCAAGTAAGAACCATAGTCTTGGTTATCTTGGTGTCTCCAACATCCTTAGGAAATATCTCACTTAGAAAAACAGGAAGTTAGGCTCCACAGTACATTTGAAGATCTGGGGCTCTGGTGGCACTGATGTCCTCCCTGCAACTGGCTGACCTCCATTTCTTCTCCAAGTGAGGTAGGGAGCAGGGGGCTCAGAGGACTGCTTCCCTTCCTGCTCATTCTCTGCTAGTTTGAAGCCTGTAATATGAACATTGATTTCCTTTGACTCCTTTTGTAAGACCTGTGCACCACCTTGCCAGTAAGCACCCTCCAAATACATATGGCAGATCAGGGAGCAGCAGTATTTGAAGTAAGTCAACCATTTCTCTTCTGAGCATACCACACACAGTTTCCAAAGGGACTGAAGAGATCCACTGTGCTCAGACCTTTAGCATGGGAAAAACACAGGAGAGAGCACAGTGGACAGACCCTCAGCCTGTGTAAGTATTCAGAGCTTCACTAGCTTCAACAGAGGCAGACAGGACAACTACCCACCCCTTTGGGCATGCTAGTTTTTCACATTTAAAAAAAGGTATACTGCTCGGGCAATGATTTTATGTAGCAGCAGCTGCATTCATTTCACTGCTTATTTATAATTAAGGAACTAGAAAGATAGAAGTTTACAATGACAACCAGCTTTCCTGGAAACGGTTACCACAACACTCAGCCCTTAACCCCTAGCGATGAGCTGGGGTATTCCTAGATTGGATTGGTTTTTTACATACCTTCTGACTATCATTTGTGCTTTGCTTTACACTGGAGGTTTCCATCAGCTGATCACCTATTTTAACAGGTTGCTCAAGACCCCACACGGGAAGAAGAAAAGGGAAAAGTACTGGGTACCTGTGTACAAATACTAATGCATTGGTGATGCTGTTTTGCCAAATATTGGTACATGGCATGGCAAGTAAGGCATGTTAATTCAGTAAGTCCAAATATTTTCTTCTCGAATCCCTGTGGAACAATGCACCACATGGATTTTGGGAAGTTAACCTTATATTGTAAATTGAAAATTAATTGATTACTTAACCCAAATTATTTGGGTTTGCTACAGAAGATGCTAATTCAAAATTTTATGGCAAGCCAGTACAGTAGAAAGTAAGGAGAAAGGTAGGGGAGTAACAGACAGGAAAGGAGTGACAAGGAGTTGTTTCAGGAGAAAGTGGTATGAGATAGCTGCCATTAAGTCCTTAATAACTGACAGACTTTTAGCAGCTCACTTGCTCCCTTGAGTTATCATCTCTGCTCTGTGGCATCTGCGCTAGTGTGAGTTTCTCATCACCTTGAGGAAACAGAAGCTTAAAGCATGTGCCAGAAACCTGGAAGCCCCAAGCTATCTCTTCCAGATTTTTAGGAATCAACAAATCAAAATCATCAACAGCACCACTGCTTCATGGCCCAGTGAGTCCGTCCACTCTCTAGGTACATCTAATGCCCTTCCTGCAGCAATATCTGACCTGTTCTGAAGGCACCCTTCTGACTCCCCTTACTGCCTATCATGACACTTGTGTGCATAGTAACCCTAAGAGCTATTTCTGCCTGCCATTTCCCACCCCATCCTATGCAGCCATTACTTGTATTTTGGTTTGGAGATCTGAAAAGAAGGGAACAGACCTGCCAGGACAGCTCCTACAGAGGCTGCCTGGAAGATTTAAAAAAATATTCTGCTGTCATGTCATGATTTACCTTCCCTTCATTTCACCTGACAGTTAAAGGCAGGAGAGAGAGGGGAAATTGTGCAACAAAGATACAATGTCAAAGCAGAGAAGAAAAACTATTTCACCTAATCCTTCTCACCCGCTAGCCTAGAAAACATTAAAACAACTGAACCATCAGGTTCAGACTGACAAAAACTAGTGTTCTCATATTTGTACAATTTGCCTGTGTGTTTCTACATTCCCAACAGGAAAGGAAGCACTGCAAATAAAAACCTTTTCTGCTGATAATTTCACCATCCTTAGAAACAGGATACATCAGCCCATAAAAGATCTCATCTAGAAAATGATCAGAGCAAACCATGGACACACTTCCCAGCACCTGATCTCCAGGGAGTTTGAGAAGCCTGTTGTATGAAACAGTAAATATCTATCCCAAAACCAAGTATGGGATTGCAATTTAAAAGTACCTTCTAACTTTGTGAGGCTTACTTGAGGCATTTCCAAAGCATGTGCTGATTCAAGGCCTGCTTATTTCCCCTACTCTGTTCCTTCAAAGATACCACAGAAAATGGGATTGTACATTAGGTCCTTTCCTGTACAAGTTTTGGTTTTCCCTCCTGTCTGCCGTAGCTTCATATAAAGGAGTCCAGACCAAATTATTACCTTTGTTATGCAAAAAAAAAAGATACTGGTCTTGTTCACAAGACACAAGAAAAGGACTCCAAAAATACAATCACTTGATTTGGGCTGACTATTATGTATGATAGTGAATATTTCCTGCATTAATCACTTAAAAACTGAAGAGAAAGAAATGCCTCAAAAGCTAATTAGAAATCTTAACACCTGAAACAAATCTGATCACTTTTTTGTTCCATCTGGTTTTCTGAGCCTTTTAGTTCCACATTGAGGTTACAGTTTTCTCAAGAACTATTAGGTGACGAAGTGTTTGTTATAAGACTAAGCACTAGAACTTGGGAGTCCCCCTGAAAGGCTGTGATTGGAGAGAGTGACAGTAAGGGTGCATATATCTGTGTGTATTCATGTCTGTGTGCACATATGTGAATGTGTGCAAGATAAGGCTTTTGTAGGCTCCTCTGTGGAAAATACCTACTTGTTTCCTACCATCTGCTGCCTAATGTCCACTGTGGTGTCAGCTCTAACATGCCTGCTGCTCTGAGACCATTAAAGAGTTACCCTGGTATTCCCCAGTAGGACAGCATTGACTCACAAAAAACCTCAAGTGATAATTGCCTAGGGCCTCTCTGTGCAGGGTGAGAAGAAAATGGCTCTGTTAGGGCTCTAATCTACCTCCAGGGTCATCCTAACCCTGTTTATAAACAGACCCCAAACAGGAACTGCCATGCTATGGGTTGCTGATTCACCTGGTACTATCCATGGGCTGCTTCTCATGAGGCACTGGGTGGTTCAGGTTTGATTTATTAAGGCCTTTGAGCATGAGCATCTCTCATGAGGGAGACCTTATGTGCTCAGAATGACCTGCTCTAACAATACAAATTGAGTTAAGCAACTAAACCAGCAAAATATTGCCGATCTCCATTTCTAGATTTTTATCGTGCTAGAAAAAAATGAAGTGGTAATTACTTACTGGATTAAATTAGTAAAAGGATTATAAAAAACTTACTCTAAGGCATATGTTTTATGGCCTCAGATTTAAATTTTTTAATGAAAAATCATCCAGATGGAGAAAAATAATTGGGGTAAACTTCATTTTTTAAACTGAAACTGGTTGATTCTTCCCTATTGTGACTACTTGCAGTGAATGAACATTCCAAGAATGTCTAAATTCAGTCTTTAAAACTACAGCCATAAGAAACAGTTATCACTCAAAATCTTGGAAGAAGCTTTGTGTTTACAGCTAAAGATTTTAGTAGAACTACAGCTGGGTGGGTTTTTTTCTGTCACAAAAATCGTTTAAGAGATTTCAGAACTTCAGCTAATGGCTTGGAATTATATGAACATATTTGCAAAGTCTCTAAAACGTGTTTTGCCTTGAAGCCCCACACAATTCCCTGGGGCTGCCTAACGGAGCCCCTGCTCAACAGTGCGATTCACAAGGTGACTTGTGGCGATGGTTAAGTTCTGCAGGTGAGATCATGTCTCTGCGCTTTCCCTCAGCCAGTCCAAGCACCTTGTGGTACCAGCCTGGGCTCCCAGGAGGTCAGGAGACAGCATTAAACTTTTGACAAGTCCCACCCCACATAAAGGGTATGATGTGTTGTCCCCTTCCAGAGCTAATTCTAAAGATATCATTAAGACTAACTGCTTACACAGCCACTGTGATTGAGGCACCTCATTCCCCTTTCCATTAACAAAACCTGCTTTCCTTTGATGCATGTTCTCTTTGTCAGTGGTCTGTTGATCACAGAGTGTAATTCTCTGCTTCTGGCTCTTTATGTACATGTTCAAAACAGACAGTACAGCAGAAAAGTAGCTAAATTAAAACAGGCTAAAATAATTCAGAGAACTTCAGCCGCAGCAGGGTTTGAGCAGGAAAGGCCTTCACAGGAAGGTGCCACTAACAGATATTGGATAGGAAAGATGGGGTTGTCACCAGAATAAAAAATTTCTACATATGTACCCCTTTCCCGCTACTCCACTAACTTTTTTGGCAAAACAAGGACCTGACAACTGAACAACAGTACATAAACTCCGTGAAAGAAGGACTGTGTTACTCACTTCTCTGCCTTGACCAGGAAGCCACCAGCAATGAAACTCCACACCACAGCTACTATTCTGGCCGTCTTTCAGCTTGCTATCTTCACTCTGTACAAAGTGAGATGCAAATTTGCAGGCCAACAGGAAGACCAGAATTCCCAACCATGTTGCATGTGCAGTCTGATAAACCCAGGATTCATTCTCAGCCAGAGTTGATTCATGTGATCAAATCAGCAAGAAATCCTGTTGAAGGCAGCTGCAGCATAACTCGGAGATTCATCCTAGTGGTGGGCTACCACTTTAATGCAAGGAGAGTTTCTGTGCCTTAGAAATGTCTCATTTGCTCACCTGTAACCTTGAAATCTTGAAGCCATATGTATAAATAATGTCTTTTAAACTCACTGATGCCTTATGGCAGTGAGCTGCATGGATTAATGACATTTTGTGAAGATTCCTGAGTGAGTTTCAGATACAGTTTTTCCCTTTTTGCTGCACATACTTGTATTTCACCTCTTAGTTGCCCTTCTCTAATCTTCATAGACCTAATCTTCTAGTATCCTCAGTCCACCAGCCCTCTGATAATGTATCTTACCTTTCTGTTAGGTTCTTATCTTGCTGATAAATATGGTAGAGATGTGAGGATAGTGGAAACAAAGACATTATTCAAGACAAGGGGTACAAGTGATTTATATGATGAAGTCTTATTCCTGGCTTTGTACAGCTAAGACCATTGTTGCCCATTATTTACAGTGGTGATGTGATATAGCCTTGAATCCACAGACCACGCCTGCTGCTGAAGCTCTCACACAGCATGCATAATCATAAAGGAAAGAAAAACTTTTGCACAGATTTGAACGTGCAAAAATCACAGGCACAAACTGGTCATATGTAGCCTCATGCAAACCCCTCAAAATGCAAAGATTAAAGCACAAAAAATACACATTCACAGTACAAGAGGAAGGCAAAACCAAGGGTGCCCCTAACTGTTTTTGTAAAGTGACCCATGCACCCCCTGAGGTTACTGTACTGTTTTTGCTGCTGCTTATTCTCAGTGATTTTTCATGGAGAGTAGCTCTGTATATGATCTTCCTTGCTGCAGCATTGTTTGTAGCTGTTCAGAACCCAATAATTCTGTTTTCTGCAAGGTGTAATTTGCTATAAAACATTCCCATGTGGGTAGAAAGACATGCAGGAGAAAGTCCAGGGAAAAATACCCTGGGACTTTTTGTTGTTAAGTACAAGGGATATGCAGAGGTGACAAGGCTTAGAGAAGTGACCAAGGTAGCTAATAGTTCTGTTGACTAACATGCTAAAGAAGAGAGGTCTTGCCAAAAACAAAGTGAAAAAGAGGAAAGAAACCCATGACTTTGAGACCATGTTATGAGGATACATTTCAAGGAATTTGTTGCTGGTTGCAAGGTGAGTTTGCTTTTTTTCTAAAAAGTCAGTGTCAAAGACGCAGCAGGCAGCCATACTTTTTATGAGGGGAAAGAACTACGAGGAGTAAAAAGAGAGGAGATGCATTGGTCCTGTCATGAAAATAAGAAATGGAGAGGGAATGACAGGCAAAAGTAGTAGTGCCAAGGGAGTGTGGAGACAGAGGGAGAAAACGCAAAAAAGGATCAAAATATTGAATGACAGGAGGTAAAGAAGTAGACACAGAAAATTATAGATGTGGACCTTGGTGCTCATGGCATTTCCTGACGTCTCTTAGAAGTCTAGTTCCTGCAGCATGAACTGAGAACACCCTCATTGATACTATGAGCTGCCCACCATAGTAAATCCTCAGTGTGTTCCCTCTGCAGAACGCTTTTCTATGGGGACAAGAGGAATAATAACTGGGATCACCATCACTTCAGTAGCAGTCACTACAAAGCTGATGGCCTTTTGGTGCTTACACTTCATTCTTTTCAAAACTGCACACCAGGAGGAAGAGGGGGTGGCTTCTATTTTTGGATGCCTACCTAAAGACAAAATAACCTTCATTTTTGAAGCTACTATGCATACAGAATTTATAGGTGCTGTACAGTACTGGAAGTTGGCACCCAAAATAAAACCACTGCAGTTTATACACCTGGAGGAAAAGGGAGCACAATTTTCACCCTACATAACCATTCACCTATTCTTCAAGATGGATCCAACCATTTTGAGATGTTCCTTCTAGTGGTACTTAGTGCAGCTGCATGAGCATATGTATTTTCTAAGCATAAATGATGGTTTTTGCCAGGTACTTTTGTCCTTTAACTTAGTAACTCTTTCACCAGCTGTTCATCAACTATTTGCTGTGTATAAGACTCTCCAGTGTGGTTCACAGTTGCAGGTAGCAACACCAACTGTTCATACAACGTGCATGAGTCTAATTATATATACTTATATAGACTCATACTACATATAATTAGATTCACATGCAGTGTATGAACAGTTGGTATTTCTTTCTGGGTTTTGTATGGAATATGTGATGACAAATAAATTTAAAAGGTCTCATCGTAACATTTACAGTGAATCTTAGGTTAGAAACCAGAAGTGTAACGGCTGCCTGGCTTTGCTTCTCTTCTACAGGTTCCTTACTGCAGAACACCACAAGATCTATGTGAGGACTGACCTCCAGTGGGTGCAAGATGCCATGGAAGTATCAGATGAAAGACAGGTCAAAAAAAGACCTTCCAGCAGTGTTGTAAGTCCTAACACACAAAAGACAAGACAACTTCCCAAACCCTCAGGCAAAGTCAGTACAAAGATTATCTCCAAGAGCATACCAATGACTGCATTTTTTCCAAAGACCGTGCGCAATCAAATAATCATAGAATGGTTTGGGTTGGAAGGGAACTTCAAAGGTCATCTAGTCCAATGCCCCTGCAGTGAGCAGGGACATCTTCATCTAGGGTTGGTTACTTAGAGCCCCATCCAACCTGACCTTGAATGTTTCCAGCGATGGGGCTTCTGCTTCTTCTCTGGGCAACTTATTCCAGTATTTCACCTCCTTCATTATAAAAATTTTCTTCCTTTTATCTAGTCTGAATCCATCTCTTTTAGTTTAAAACCATTACCTCTTGTCCTGTTGCAACAGGCCCTGCTAAAAAGACTGTCCCCATCTTTCTTATAGGCCCCCTTTAAGTACTGAAACACCGCAATGAGGTGTCCCTGGAGCCTTCTCTTCTCCAGGCTGAATAGGTTAGAAACCAAAAGTGTAACCAGAAGCTCTCTCAGCTTTCCCTCATAGGAGACATGCTCCAGCCCTCCGACAATTTTTGTGGCCCTCCTCTGGACCTGCTTTTATAGGTCCGTGTCTTTCTTGTGCTGAGGACCTCAGAGCTGGATGCAGTGCTCCAGGTGGGGTCGTACCAGGGCAGAGCAGAGTGGCAGAACCACCTCTCTTGATCTGCTGGCCATGCTCCTTTCGATGCAGCCCAGGATACAGTCGGCCTTCAGGGCTTTGATTGCACATTGCCAGCCTATGTACAGCTTTTCAATCACCAGTATCCTCAAGCCCTTCTCCACAGAGCTACTCTCAATCCCATCATCTCCCAGCCTGTATTGATACTGAGAATTGCCCCAACCTAGGTGCAAGACCTTGCACTTGGCCTTGTTGAACCTCATGAGGTTCACACAGGCCCACTTCTCAAGCTTGCCCAGGTCTCTCGGGATGGCATCCTGTCCCTCAGGCATGTCAACTGCACCACTCAGCTTGATATTGTCTGCAAACTTTCTGAGGGTGCACTCAATCTCACTATGTCATTCATGAAGATATTAAACAGCACTGGTCCAAGTGCAGGCTTCTGAGGGACACCACTTGTCACCTATCTCCATCTGGACATTGAGCCATTGACCACTGCCCTCTGGTTGTGACCATCCAACCAATTCCTCATCCACCAAACAGTACACTCATCTGTTTTGCTAATTGCCAGGACCAACAGAAAGAATGCAGACAGCACCGAAAGGCTCAGGTATATTTTGCTGTCCATTTCAAGATGCTACAGAAATAAAATGATGTGGTTAGTCAGAAAAGACAAACTTACTATACTTTAGCTTTAAGCAGCAGCAGGAATGAGCAAGGTAACACACCTAATCATTACTACATAGAAGTAACTGTAGTGAATAAGAGAGGCATATCACCAATTGCCCTATTAATACATTACCATCATCCAGACCTGCAGTCGCTGGGGTGCCCCAGTTGCATCGAAGGTTTGGAGAACCTTTTCCCGGCAATTGGAAAGTCCTACATCGTGTGTCTCCTCATAGGTAAGGCTACCAAAGTTTGCTGCAAGCGAGTCCAGCTTTTATACCATTGAATAAACAACTCTGGTCGCATAAGCAACCTTAAAAATAACTTCAAAAGTGGGACACCTGGTGTTATTCCTCCTTATTGGGTTCCAACCAAGGTTGGCCAAGCCTGGGAAAGAACCCAAAAAGAGGATATCTCTATCTGTTTTGCTTTTTATGACAAATTTCTCAGGATAGCCAGGTGTCTGTTCTCACAGCTAATCAGCTAGTTTCCCAGCAGAGAAAAATCCTGTCACAAAAACACACTGTCTGGTTGTGAGAATCATCCATATGTCAACTTTAATTCAGGGCCCATTGTTCAGGCCCTAGCACTTCACCATCAAATTCATATCTCTCCAAGTTAGAGAAAAGGATGTTGTGGGGGACCGTATCAAAGGACTACAGGTAGAAAACATCCATATCTCTTTCCTTGTCCACTGATGTAGTCGCTTCATCACAGAAGGCCACTAGGTTGGTCAGGCAGGACTTGCCCTTGATAAAGCCATGCTGGCTGTCTCAGATCACCTCCCTGTCCTCCATGTGCCTTAGCAGAGCTTCTAAGAGGATCTGTTCCATGATCTTGCCAGACACAGAGGTGAGGCTGACAGGTCAGTAGGTCCCAGGGTCCTCCTTTCTACCCTTTTTAAAAATGGGTGCAATGTTTCCCTTTTCCTAGTCACCAGGAACTTGACCTGACTGCCATGACTTTTCAAATATTATGGAGATCAGCTTGGCAACTACATCAGCCAATTCCCTCAGGACTTTCGGATGCATCTCATCAGGTCCCATAGACTTAGGTATGTTTGGGTTCTTCGGGTGGTCACGAGCCTCATCTTCCTTTACAGTGGGAGGACTCTGCCCCCCTCATCCCCATCTTGTGGTCCGCTCCGTCAGAAGGTGTAAGAAGAGAGATTGCCAGTAAAGACTGAGGAAAAAATGGTTTGGGGTACCTCCTTATTTGTTCTTTTCAGCTTGCCAGTCTTGCTCATCAGCCTGGATACACTTTCTTTGACCTTCCTTTTCTGGTTGACATACCTGTAGAAGCATTTCTTGTTGTTCTTTGCATCCCTTGCCAAGTTCAGCTCCAGCTGCACCTTTACCTTCCTGACCCTATCCCTACACAACTGGGCAGCATCCCTGCAGTCTGCCCACGATACCTGTCCCTGCTTCCACTGCCTGTTCATTTCCTCCTTGCCCTTTAGTTTGACCAGCAGGTCTTGACTCAGCCATGCCGGTCTCTCGCCTTCCTGGCCTGATTTCTTACACCTGGGGATTGAGAGCTCTTGTGCTCTATGGAAAGCATTCTTAAAGATCTGCCAGCTCTGTTCTGCTCCCTTGTCCCTGATGTCCATTTCCCTGGGGGTCCTATTGACTAACCCCTTGAGGAGCTGGAATTTTACTTTCCTAAAATTCAGGATCCAGACTTTACACTTACATTGGTCACCGTCAGGTCCAGTATCACATCCCCTTCTGGTCAGGCTATTACCTGGCTTAAGAAGTTATCCTCCATGCAGTCCAGGAGTCCCTGGATCGCCTACAGCTCACTATTCTTCCAGCAAATGTCAGGGTGGTTGAAGTCCCACAGCAGAACAAAAGCCTGTGAGTGAGAAGCCTCTTATAGCTGGAGTAAGATTGCAGGCTTTGTCAATAGGCTCCCCATAATTGGGCAGCCTATAGTGACACCAGCCACAAGGTTCCCTTCTTTGTCTCTGTCTCTAAACCTTACCCCACAAGCTTTCAACCTGCTCATAGCTGTTCTTCAGGGACAGCTCTTTACACTCTGTCAATTTCTTGATGTAGAGGGCAATGTCTCTGTCCCTCCTCTTCCTCACTTGTCCCTTCTGAACAGCCTGTAGCCATCTATAGCCACACTCCAGTCATGGGATTCGTCCCACCAAGTTTCAGTAATGACAATTGGGTGGTATTTCTAGAAGCATGGTGGCTTCCAACTCCTGCTGTTTGTTGCCTGTGCTGCATGGATTGATGTAGAGGCACTTCAGCTGGGCTGTTGGCTGTGTCACCTTCCTAGAGAAACTCCCTTTAATACCTTCAAGGTATTTCACCAGCGTTTCCTTGTTGGCTTCTATTACCCCAGGAGTCCCTAGCTCATCTTGGGAAGACTTCAAGTGCACTGCAGTGTTTCCAGCACACCTCAGAACAACAGATTGATGGCCCTCACTAGCATCCCATCCCTCTAACCATGACATGTCCTGATACTCCTTCCAAGACCATATCTCTTCCAAATGCATCCATAAAGCTCCATTCACTCCCAAGCCCACTCTCTGTCTCCCAGCCCCAGATGCTTCCCCAAATGTATGCTCAGGGCCATGATCTCTCCCACACCAACTCCCAAGTTCACACCCATTCCTATGACCATTCCTAGAGTTATAGCCACTCCTAACCACACAGTCTCTCCCAAATGCACTCTCAAAGCCACAGTTGCTCTTAAACCCACTTTTAAGTGCAAACCTGTGGCAGGTGACCAAACATGGCACCAAATATAGCAAGAAACAGCAACGCCACCACCTGCCCCTTGAAGTATTTGAAACTGTGCTCACTAGAAAGGAAGAAAGTCTCTGAACAAACAAGGGCTCCATTCAGCCCTATGTCTTTACTTGTATTTTCCAGGAAATAACTACTGAAGTTAATAGCCATCCAGCTGTAACTACATCATGTGACAGGGGAACATATATATCATACTGGCCACTGCTATTTAGCTGGAAATCTGGGAGCTGAGTTCTGAGCCTCCAGAGCCCTTCAAGTAAACCCATGCTCGCTGAATAATCCAAAACAGCTCCTTGAGGCCACAGCACTATATTACTTCACTCCAGTACAGAATGTAGAAGATGACATTTGGTGGTTGAGACTTTGCTGAAATTAAAAAAAAAGAAGCCTCAGGTAGACCAAAACATTTTTCAAATTCACATTCCCCTTGGCAAACTATTGGTTTGAGAATACAAATATTAAATCCCACAAAAATTCTGAAAGTTTTAACTGTTTCAACTGTCTATACTTGTATTTTATATGTAAATTTAGATTTTTAAATTATATTTACATTAAATTTTTGAAATAATACTATTATCATTTAATAAAATATATTTCATATTGAATATAATGTTTAATTTTAAAATATCTTCTGAAGTCTTAAAGTTAAATAAACCACAAAGATTAATTTCCTGGAAAATTAATTGAGTTTGTTTTTATAAAGTTTGCATTTTGGCCTAATTTAAGACCAAATGAGGAATAAGTACTCTTGCAAATCCTGCCATTGATGCTAATATGGTGTGGGATGAGGTACTAAACAACTAGTTGTTACAACTAAGGAGAGAGATGTGAGAAGTCTGAAGTCTGGCTGAGAAACTGAGTAAGTTCCAGTAATTCACTTTACAATTGTCTGTTACCAAATTAGTCCAACTTAGCCCATACTGAGTAATTACAGAGAGTAAGTACAGAGATGGAGGTGATCAGATATCTGAGCGTGACAGAAGTAATGTTCTGATTAATTTTTAAAGCCACTTGACATTTACACATATGACAAAGTGGTGGGCTGGCAAAAGGGGGCTAAGGAGGGGAAAATACATCAAGCAGCGAAGCCACAATGAACACAGTAATTGTTGCATGAAGGTGGTTGAGGGAAGGTCCAACAAAACCTCATTTTTACTCAGATAACAACTGTGGAAATTATCTTGCTTGCTTCAACGTTCAGTGCAACGTCCTGATCCCTGCCAGGCACCGGCCTCAAACACAGACACCACCTTCATACAAGAGCAGAGAGACAAGAAAGAGGACACAACTTAGCTGCATGTTTGAATCCTAACTTAATACAGCAAAGGATTATTTATGACCACCTACCACCTAGCCACCTGTTATACCTTTCAGCAAATGTGAAAGAGCTGCCCAGGGCATACATATGGCTGCTTTGAACCTGCTGTAGTATAATTAGCTAATCCCTTAGAGAACTCAGTAAACAAAGAAGAAAGGATGGCCTTAAACACAGAAAGCTTGCAATTCTCTGAGTCAACTCAATGTATTTAACAAACCAACTAACCAACATTTTTTTCCTTACCACTTTGAAGAAGACGCTGAATGAAATATGATCCTCCGGGGAATACGAACTCTCTTCATATACAGAACAGTGACAAAGGCAGTAGAGGAAGTCTCTTGTAGTCTTGTAGGCCACCACCAGATAAAGACACTTGGAGCAGAGCATTATGACAGTTTGCGCAGCCTTACACTGTAGTGAGTTTTGCCCCCTCTACTTTCTAAGTCATATAGATATGGTGCTTAGGGACATGACTTAGCAGTGACTTGGCAGAGTTAGGTTAATGGTTGGACTTGATGCTCTTGAAGGTCTTTTCCAGCCTAAACAAGTCTATGATTCAATGATTCTACTATTTCAGCTTAAATTTCCCATGGAAATAGTCCCTATCTGTTTCATGACATAAAAAGCCCTATCCTGTACTTCATCTGGAGCAAGCAAGGCTAGTTTTATGGGCTTCATGAAGCCTTGCTCTCTGTCTGGCTGTACCCACCAATCTGCTATCATGTGGGGCTTGCTCTTGCTATCAACAGAGCAGTCCTCAAAGGCAGAACTGAAGGAGGAGGGAGCCTGAAGGAAGCTTTCTAGAGTACAGTGAACACAAGCAAAACCACACATCTTCCAAGTGTCCTAACATTCTTAAGAATATTCCCAGACCCTCTTTTTAAGCTGTAGATCTTATAGACAAATCATGTAGTCTTATTTACTTCTCAAATTCTGGTCTGTCAGTTCAGCTGTGATTCTGGGGCACAAAAGACTCCTTCTGCCTATTCACTTGATGTGATTTTCTACTTGGCAAACACCAGTCACTGTTTCTAGCTTATTCCTGTGGCAGACAATTGTTGCTGGTGCTCTGGTAAACAGATCCAGAAATACTCAACCCAGCAGAACCACGCAATCACTATCCTTTTACTCAAGCAAAATTATGCCCTTCAATGCCAACAGAAACTAGGCAGAATACAGATGAAGGACTTGAAGAATATGACCCAGTAGTTTTAACTGGCCAAAACCATGGTTGCTTCAGCTGATTTTTCCCATGGGAATTATTTTCACTGTTGCTCAAGTGGGTTACTGGAAAGTGCTTTCATGCTTCAGAAGAGTTGATTCAGATCTGATGGGGAGGGGAAAGTACTGCATGTTTAGTTTGAGATTGTTCAGATCAACTAAACTTTAGCTCCTTTTCTCTGCCAAGTTCTCTTGTGGATTTATTCAGCACTGTATGAATGACTGCGTTTCTGCTTCTGCTCCTGTGTGGTATGGGCAACCACAATTGCAGAAGATTCAGATGTCCTTCAGCCAGAGCCATCCTTCCAAGTCTCCAAATGCAAGCTGGTACAGTCAGACAGGAGTCAGTGATGCTCCATGTATAGCTAGGTAAGACAAGAAGGCAAAAGAACTGCCAAGAATGAAATAATACTGCATGAGACTGCATTTTTATGTGAGCTGCTTCATCTCTCTTTCCTGGCCTCATATCAAGTCAGCTAGAATTACAGAGCTAACTGTAACCCAGTTATAAACCCATTCCAGACATGCAAAGGAATGTCTTTCCTTACTGTAGGCCAGATTTTTTGGTGTATAATGGATGCCCTATTAACTTTCAACTCAGCTGACAGACATATTCCTGCAGTTTAAACTCACAAATTATAATGCTAACTGCTTATTCATTTTCTGCTCTTAATTCTGAAAACACTTGTTGAACAGATTAAGTTGACAGGTTTCAAGAAGAAAGTCCAAGCGTGCAAACAGATGCCTGCAGGCATACTCCAGCACTTGAAATAGCTAGTGAAGCTCAGCCTTGCTAGGGAAACAAGGGGTGTGTATTTGGGAGGTACAGTGACTATCTGGGTCTCCTGTGCTTCCTCTGGGATGCAGCAGTCCTTTCATCAGGGTCTCTACAAAGCCATTATTATGTCCAAGACAATTCTCTGCTAACTTTACTTGCTTAGCTGAGTGTAAGAAATATTCTCCTTACTTACACAACTGCAAATGGTCCATGTGTCATCAAAAGTATGCTTTTACTCTTCATTAACTATTCAGCAGGGGAGTTTTCCACTGAAGCAACAGTACATCACATATGTGATGTGATAAGGAAAACACAGCACATACCTGAGTGTGTTGCATGCTACTAATGAAAGATTTAAACTTTAAGTCATCTTGGATTGCTGCTAGTGATGAGAATGAATCCTTCCTAACAATTGAAACTATACAATCTACACGGGAAATGATGAAGAATTCTGTTTAGCAAGCCATGATTTGATGGCTGAGGGACTGGTAATAGGCTAAAAATACTGTACTACTCCCAAAAGCAGTGGTATGACCATACCTTTTGTAGATGAGTAGCAACAAGGTGTTGTGAAAACAACTGGCAAACTGTTCACCATGAAGGAGTGCTTTGGCCAGCTCATGGAAAGCAATCTATGCCAGTAGTTTCAGGTCTAGACCTTCCAGTGAGTTCTAACTCAAGGTCCAGAACTGATCCCCCTACACAATCACTCTCTGGACAAACTGAGATCCTGATCGCTCAGCTTTTTGTATGTTTCATCTCAATACCACCATATTCAGTTGTAAAACCAAGTTACTTTTCACATGGGGGTTAGTCTCTGTGGTCACCAGTTGTGACTAACAGGAAAAGCAGCCAAGGGCTGTAGCAGTAAAGATGCCAATAGTGTTTCTATAGCAATCTTCACAATCCCTATCCCTTTTACAGCTGAGAAGGTGGGATGGTAAATGCAAGGCTGGAAATTCAATCTGTGCTTGCTTTGTGAGTGTTGTGCACTTTCCCAGCCAAGCTCAGGTGACTGGAAACACAATGCCCTCTCCCTTCTAAACCAGACAGAGAGCATCAGGGAGAGGCCAAGCCAACAACGTAAATAGGATGCTTTCTGATGAGCAGAAAGAGAGGTCTTATTTTGAAATATTCATTTCAGCTATTTGCCAGAGGCACATAAGCCTCTTCTCCACATTTATGTAATCAATGAGCTTGTTATTCTCTCATTTTCAATTCAAGTCAGTCAGTGTTTTTCTTCATATCCTTATGTTACCCATTGTTTAGCAGACTACAATAAATTCAAGAACTTTTTTTTAACAATATGCCTTTGCTATGAGTTCTGGTACAATAAACCTCTATCAGTGTTATTTTGCACCTACAGTATCTTTCACCCAAAGCATCTCCAAGCAAATGAAGCCTTACAAATGCTTATGAAGTAAATGCAGTGGCTTACTTCTTCCACACAAATGTGCAAAGAATTAATGAGCACTGAAATTCGGTAGCTGTGTGAAACTGTTCTCTAGCAACACTCTTCAACAATTCAGGATAGAGTGATCAATACTAAGGGTCTGCTGCTGAGCTGGGGAATGCTGGCAGAGCTGTCTTGAAGTCAGTCTGAGATCAGCATGCTGACTTGAAGCTGCACTATTCCAAAATTGTAATTACAGTTTGACATACCTTTCCTAACAAAGAAAACTGTGATCCCCTATGATAAAAATTCAATGCAGAAATGTTGCAATTCCAAAGAGCTTTTCTTGATTCTTTGCCTGGTTCCTTCCTACTAGCCAAACAGGCTCTCACAAGACACACACAAGGATGCTAACAGGCTTCCACAAGACTCCCTCAAGCTCAGATTGCTCCAAGAGTTTAACAGAGACTGTGCAGCACTAGGAGCTTGGTGGGATATGCTGCAGCAAGGACAGGGAAAATGTTGACAACTGTGGTTTAAATCTGGTTTATCAGAGCTTCTGTTGGCCCTGCCATGGGGCCAGCAGGGAAGACAGTGACTCTTCAAAGCATCTGGCTCAGCAGATCATGCATGAGTTGCATGTGGCCTGGCCCCAGGACACCGTATGTGTTCTGTCGTTGCCTTGGAGCAGTGCACTTGGAAAATGCACAGTTTCAGATTATGAAAGCTTTGGGGTCCCCAACATCAGGTAAGCAGATATCATAGCATTGCTCCGAAGCGAGTGCCTGCTGGATACACAGACTTTGTTAAGAGTCCCAAAACCCAAAGAACCTTTGTGGTAGGTGGAATGATAATGATTTACCAAATCCATACTCTATACCAAGGGATAATAGCTATCCTTACATTGTTGGCAGTTACCTGAAGAATCCCGAAAACTGAAGTCCTAGAGAAGCTGGGTTGTGTTTCAAGTAAATAAAATGTCTTAATCTTTTTGTCCTCAAGATGGAAAAAAAAATTTCAGTTCTACAGAAAGTTCTATTTTTATTCTGTTTCCAAGTGGAAACAAACCCCCTTTTTCCTAGAATTTTGTAATTTCCCAAGGGTCAATAATCTTGAGTAAAATGACATTAAAAAAAAGTTAAGTGGCACATCTGTTGTTAAGCTACTAGTAGGTTTTAAACCTAACAACAGAGCAAAAGTCTTTGTTCCAAATCATTCCTGGGTCTTAGAAAATGCTCCAATCTTCCAGGCTCTTATCTTTATTATTGCTCTATATAGCAATCCATCTAATTTAAAATTAAAGTGTTGCATAAGAATTTCAAGTAACATAAATCATCAGTTGCTTACCCACTATTTAGTGGCTTCTCTAAATATATGTCAAGTCTCATTCATCTCCAGAAAAGATCTACTGAGGAGAGGCCTCTAAACTGTCTGTAATGCAAGGACTTTCTTACTGCAGTCCCTCCATCAGTTTTATGTATTTTTTCATACAACTTTGTATGTACATCCACATCAGAGGACAGAAATATTTTCTAAATTTAAAAAAAAAAACCAAAACCAAACAGGTGATGAACAAACATGCAACATTAAGAAGAAAGCAGAAAGCTTGACTGTACAATACTGACGATGGAGTCAATCCTCCATTGTTCTTTACTTCAGTTCATTACACTCCTGAAAAGAGAGAAAGAATGCTGTAGGTAGAATTCCATGCAAATCATTCATAAATCTGTCCTGATTCAGTGGTGTATAACACTAAGTTTGAACTAGAACTGACTTGGGGGTGCACCATGACTTTAAGCAAGAGAGTTTTAAACAAAGCTGTTCACTAATGGTTTTTAATCCATGTAATTTTTTTTTTTTCAGCTTCAAAATTCAGGAGGAAAAAAAGTCACTAAAATGTGATAAATTGTCTATTATTAGGTCAATGTTGCACTCACTAAACATGCAGACCACCTCCAGCCAGGGTGGCTAACCAGTTTTTCTTTTATTTTTGTTTCTGAGGTGGTAAGCCTAATGGAAATCCATGACTTAAAGGAAGCTTTCAGAATCTGTAAAGTGTTATAGCAAGTCCTACCACGCTGTTTATGTAAAAAACTCAAATATTGCCAAGTATATAACAAAATTCCTTACAACACTGAAATCACTTCCATCACTTAGATGGGGCCTTGAGCAACCTGGTCTACTGGGAGGTGTCCCTGCAAGAGGATTGGAACTAGATGATCTTTGACATCCCTTCTGACCCAAACCATTCTATGATTCTATGAAATGTCTCTCCTTCTCTGCCCTTATATATGTACTTTTCAAAACTGAGTGTCCTGTCTCAGATGACATAACCAAATTGCAACTAAAAACACTGATAAATGGTGACTCCAAAAAAGACATCAGCTCCATCCTCAGTGAGGGCAGTGTTTTTAGAATGATAGCTATTTCTGAAAAACAATTTGCAATAAATTGTGTATTAGACAGACAGATACACACTATCTAGACAGAAGCATAGATGATTTGTTTCAGAAGAGTTTTCAGAAATAACCAGTGTTTCAACCTCCTCCTCATTTTATTTAAATAGCTACTGCTATATTTTACACGCATTCATATATACAGGGCAAGATTCTTACCCTTGTGCACTGCCAGAAAGGGGAACAACAGTCTCCTGGTAACTATAAACCAGCCCACAGTACCTATACAATAGGTCTATCATTAAATACAGATTTATCTAGCCGAGACTCCCACATTTCTGACATTCCAGTTTAACTTTCCACAAAAGAGTTGAATGGGCTGCTCAGCTGCACGGTGATTATCAGGCTTTTTATCCTGAGCTTTTCCAGTAAGTAGGCAAGGGTGTTTTCCCTTGACAGTCTATTTCAGGTTCACAAGACAGTCTGTTCTTCCGTGACCTATTTTAAAGCCTTGTCAGCAGATCCCTCATCCCAGGCTCTGAAATCTGAAGGTTAGTCCATCTAACCTTCCCAGATGCAGTGGATGTTCATTGGAAGCCTTTATAATCTTATGATGGTAAAAGCCTATTAAAAAATGAAGGTATTGTGCCACTATTAAAATGGAGTTTAGAGCTTTTAATGGGATCAGAAAAATAGCACCATGTCACAGTGCTGACTTGGTACCTTCCCTTTGCCAAACCTCTGGCTTATATTGGAGACTGGCATATCTCTTCAGTCTCTTAAAACATAACCTCATTTTCTCTTACAGAAGCTGAGCTTGTTCTCTGCTGGTGCTGAGATGCTGCAAGTATGGCTACAACCCAGTATTTGTTTTTTATCTGTTCCTAGTTCTCTCCTGGCAACTGTCCCTTTCCTCAAGCAGAGCTAGCTAAGTGGCAAGCAGCTCTGAGGATGGATCTCCACACCCACACAAAACCCCACAGGAAACAGGCTGTGTTTTGTGTGAACACAAGGTGAGCCTTGTGTAGAACTATGTGCAAGATGATGTAGGAAGAGGGGACTTTAATGATCACTTTCACCTTGGTTTTCCTACCACATCTTCTGTTTCAAGCTGGTGCTGCTGTCCCATTTATTTCTACTGCTTTCCCTGTCACCTTCTTTTTAGTCAGTCCTATAGCTCCCATTTTTCTTATTTTTAGATCCATCTCTTCCCACACTGTGCTTTGCCCAAGGCAAGAGCAAATATATAAACAAATCTTACAGCCAAACCCTGAGCTCCTTTCTTAGTCTTTGCTGCTCAGCCCTTCAGAGTCCCCATGCTTCACTGATCAGCCCAGCTTTCCTGTGCGAGGCAGTGGGGTGTTAGAGAACAGATACACCAGGAGAAAGGAGGAGGAAGAAGCACAGTGGGAGCTTGAGCCTTCTCACCAGCACTGCTCAAAGCACAAGGCAGGAAGGGGCACATAGCTCCCCCTTCATGCTCTCCAAACCACTCTGTAGCGGGATTCAGGCCCAATGTCTCGTTTGTCTCCAGCAACCAATGCACCCCTCTACAATGTGCCTTCGCCCTTGCCTCTAAGACAGGGGTCCTCAAACTACAGCCCGCGGGCCAGATACGGCATTCTTTTTCCTGTTTTTTTGTGCACTACTTCAAATAAAATATGTGCAGTATGCATAGGAATTCGTTCATTTTTTCCAAACTATAGTCCGGCCACTGACAGTGTCTGAGGGACAGTGAACCGGCCCCCTGTTTAAAAAGTTTGAGGACCCCTGCTCTAAGAGATCGAGGCACGCCTGTTGCACCTCTCCTCTAAGCAACAGGCAGAGATCCTTCTGTGCTGCAGGGACACTTGTCCTAAAAGGCCAGGCTAGATTAGGTAGCGTAACTCCCTGCAAGGTAGAATGGCCCCTGGTGAGGTGGGAAGGGCATGGACACTCACACTGCCAGGAGCAGTAGGTGTGAGCCAAAGGCAAACACAGGCCTCTAAGGACCATCTCTAAGAGCTGGTCACCCCTGTTGCTAGGCGCCCCTGATCTCAGACTTCAGCCATGTGTAAATTGGTTTGTCTGTATTAAAGCAGTGAACCCTGCAGGAGCCCATGTCCTGTACCAGTGTTACTTATTAATGAAACTACATACCCATACACAACACCCAGAGGAAAGGATGGTTGGGCAGGGTTATTGCAAGGGCAGCCACAGTGTGTGTCAGCTACCTGAAATATGAACTCATCTACCTCAGGGAAGTCAGAAGCAAGACTGAGCAGGTAAACACATCCCTGAAGCAGACATTGGATTCAGTTTCACTAAATAAGCACTATGCTTGCTACTTTCTTTGAGAAATCTTACAAAGAAAGAACAGATAAAATAAGTAAAATATTAAAATATACATTAAAATCAGTAAAACATTCTTCTGAATGTGAACAGCTGTCATTTTGTTAATTAAACATCTCTAAGGAAACCATTCTGAGTTGGCCAGAGAAGCTGGAAGGATCCCATCTACAATTGTTAAAGGGGGAAAAAAAAGGGAAAAAAAACGGGAGGAAAAAAACCCCAACCAAACAGCAGCATGAGAAACCAACAAAGCACAGCCTATCAATAGTCCTTTGTCCTGTTCTTCACGTCTGACTTGGTGAAAAAAAGCCTAGGGCTGAGGACACAACTAGCCAATTGTAAATTTAAATATGTTCCTGCCCTTCATGCTTGCCAAAATCACACAGTGGCTCATGGTACCTTTAGGTTTATGTGAGCCCAGACTACAAACAGTAGTGTTACCTCAGGACTCGCAGAACAAATCTACTTCAGCATACTGCTGTCCAGCTCCCTATCTTTTTTGAGGCTGCACAAAGTTTAGACATATACTTAAGGACGTCTGGTCATGTATGAGCCTTCAGAGGTGTGATTATAGAACAGAGATCCCAGAAACAACTATGAAGGCTCTGGGCCTCAATCACCAGGGATGCCCATCTGATTTCAAGAGAAGTATGAACATAACCGAAGACTAGGAAATTACAATCTTCTCAGAAAAAGAAGACCTCCCTTTTTTAGTGTGGAAGGACTGGGTACTTTAATACTGCTGTATAAGCAACAAATCAAAGCTTGGTTCCCTAAAGTCAGAATGAATTGGGACCCAAGGAGCAGTAGAGAGTTTAGTCTGAGTTTAAGTTTTTTCTTAGGCAATATTAGTTTTAGTATTGCGGAGAGCTGGGGTACCTGGACAATGATACATGTTAAATAGACCATTTTTCAAACCATCTTCTGCTTTATAACAGCCCCAGCAAAATGAATGAGGAACACTGACTATAGCATAAAAGCATAATAAAATAGCAAGTATAGTCTGTAGGACTTTGTTTTTCTGAAAGTTGGGTGTTTTTTCATTTTCTTATGAACAGTTTCTAAGATTCTTTTTTAAGCCTTTACCCCCTGCTCAGATTAAAAGTGAAAGTTTTGGAACACAAACACTGGAGCAGAAATTTTTCCCCTTTGACATGAAACTGCACAAACAGATTCAAGCCAGCTCTGCCCAGCACCCAACAGCATTTCCATCTTCAGTCTGCTCAAGTCCACCAAACCCAAGTCAGGAGCAACAGAGTTGCCCTGTTCTGGTTTTGCTGTCATTCTGCTAACTTTATACCAGCTTAAGACTGGTGCCTCTGCCTGGCTGGGACTCCAGTTCCCAGCCTAGCAAAACAGTGCAGGCCCATTTTCATTAGAAATATGTATTTCTAAATAAATAGGCCAGACTTATATACCAAGCTGTAGTAGCCAAGACACAAAGACATATGAGCCTATCTGCCAGTGCCATTATACAACCACAAAATCCAGCAAGATGGCAGCACAATGAACAGCAAGGAGGAGGTGACATTTCAAATTGCTGCAATATGATTTACCAGAGCTTATCTACTAGAGTACTAAGAGACAGAAATCAATTAGCAAGGTTGGGAAACTGCTGCCCCAACTCCGTTTGTTACACCCATGGGGCGGGGGGAGGAGAAATCTGTAAATTGTATTCCTGAGCACAGTTCAAGACCTGACCTTTAGCTCAATATTCCCCATTTTTTTTAAAGAATATTTTTCCAAATACAACCAGAGATAGAAGCAGCACCATGTATGTAATTTGTATGAAAAGCAAGTATTTATGAGGTAAGTAGCCATTCTACGTGAACTGTCACTAAAAAAAGATGCTAAGTCAGAAATTTTCCTGTTGGACTTCAGTGGAACACCATCAAAAGTAAATTCTTAATGCTTTTGGCCATAAAGTATGATATATTACAAAAAATACCACCTCAGGACAGCCTTTAAACTCATGTTAGCAAGATCCAATTGAGGAGAATACTGTTTGCAAGAGTCAGGGAGCAGCCTCTCTCCCAGCTACTCCTGAATATTGAGTCTCTCCACAGGAGATGCATTTCTAATGCAATAAGGCTCAGATCCTCATGCGGCTACTGTTTTTATATAGCTATGAACAATAACAGAAACGTACAGAACTCACTAGGACTCCGCTCCAGCTTAAGCCATCTTCTAGAAAGCAGTGTCAAACACAGAAAGTAACTGTGACATCCAAAGTGCTTATTATGTTCAATTCCAAAAGGGGCTTCTTTAAGTGGACAGGTTTCAGCTTAACACAGAGATAACAAGAGCATTAAGGAGAGAAGCTTGGAGTAAAAAGGATTGAAGCCCAACTCGAATCCAAAACAGTGGGAATAGAGGAAACAAGAAATGTCAGACAAATCAGACCTTACCACAGCAAGAAACAAGAAACAAAACTACAGCAAACACAAAGCTTTGAAGAAATGAGTGGAATAAATTGATAAAAAAAGCAAGCTAAATCTTTGATTTTTAGATCTCATTTAAAGAACAGTTATTTCATGTGACATAAAGTCTATAAACCCCCTTTTGCATCAATCTGGGGTTGTCTGATAGAGAAAATAAATCACCACCACCACTGCCAGGGAAGTATGGATATCATTGGACAGGCTCCTATCCAAGTACACAGCAGATACTTTTTACGGTTAAGAGACATGGCCTTTGTTCTCAACAGCCAGAAGACCAAGATTATATATATACACATATATATATTTCTCTGAGTTCCAAATGCTACACTCTACTTTTCCAATTCTAATTCCTTTTCACTAATATTTGGTTTACAGCTTCATGTGTGTATATAATGCCAACACAATAACTCAGTTTGCTTTGGATTATTATTACTATACAATCCACAGCAAATGCTATGTAATGTGCAACTATCATTTCAACAGTCACTTGGCAAGAGGAGAGATTTATTTGATGATAGATGACATTTTTTTTCCAACAAGATTAGAGAGTGCATGGGTTAGTCTTCTGCTTCCAATTACACACGCCATTTGTCAAGACAGGGTAGCAGCTCAAAACTCATGACCATAATTAGCTTCTTTCCTGACATCTCAAAAACATCCATACTGATGTTAGATCTGCACCAAAAATGGAACCATTTATGTATATACACTTTTTTTTTTGCTTCAACCCAGGGACAACTAGGCTAACACTCTCTTCCAGAGTGCCTGGTACGTCAGAGCTCAAAAAACAAAGTGTAAATGAAAAATATAGCTCTACTCTCCAGCTGACAGAGCAAACATTTCTGGAATGTATTTTATGCAAACTGTATATACATATAAGGAATTATTTTTACTACCAGCTTGACTTTCTTCTAGCTTTTTATCTTTAAAGGAAGCTGACGATACTGTTCCAGAAAAGAGAAAGACATGAATAGATTTACGGCACTCTGCTAAAAATCAGATTGACTCAGGCAATGTACAGAGTTTAATCTGCAGGGAGGTATTTTCAAGGAAAAGTGTCCCTCCTCTGTGATCAGCAGCTGCAGGTGATGAATGCCTCAGCACTGCTTAATGCAGTGAGAAGCAGACTCCTGAAGTCTGTTGCGCAGCCAAGCAGAGCCAGCTCAAGGTTTGTCACCTCCATACACCGGCAGTTTGGATGCCCCAGGATGAGAGACCAGGTACAAGCTGCTCCTGCCATGGGGAAAGGTGGGAAGAACCTGGGATGAAGTGCTGTGGGACATGAAAGCCCCATCAGTATGGCTGATGGGAGGGTGGCTGGGCCTACCTGGAACCACTGCCTCCAGAGCTCACACCTCCAGAGCTTTAGTATAGGCCAGGCAGGCAGCCGTCTTGCCATCCACATTAGCCTGTTTGCTTTGGGAAGCTGCCTACTTTTCTTATACTAACAACTGGCCCTGCAGATAAGGGCAGATGACAATAAAGCAGAAGAATTTCAGTAATAGTTGGAGGCCATCCATTTCTCAGTGCCCTGTCAGTTATGCTTCGTTCTTCTGCACCTCGTTTATGCCTTCAAATTCAGCAGGAGAGAGACCAGGCAAGCCACAATTACCCAAGAAGTGAGTCAGAAGTGCGTTGCACTGCTGCCATTAATTCCCAACAAAACATTTTATCTTCTTAACTGTCAAGAAATGTTAGATGTGCCTAAACAGTAATGTGCAACCTAGTGATAGTTAAAAATGAGCTGGAAAAACAGATGCTTTTTCCACTGATTAAATTCACATGAAAAAACCCTTTATTCACAACTATTAGGCCAAGAAATTGTGAACAGAAAAATCCCATTTCACGCTTACGCTTATGGTTTGATGTAAAACAATTCTTTTTGTTCCATTCCAATTTCAAATAGAATAATGTTTTCGGTTTTTTATTCATAAACAAGGAAAAGAAGAAAAACATTTTAAGACAAAGCAAAATGAAAATCATCACTTATTTTCAAAATACTGATTTAACCTGAAATTTTTTAGATAGCTTTTCCTCAGAGGAAGCTCCAGTTTCTTATTCAAAGACAGCATTTCCCTGTGGAAATTTTCAGTAAAATTACTACATTGTCAGCAGCAAAACAAGCTACAGGACTCTACAGCTCTCAATTCACCCTGTGCAGGGCTACCATACTACACATACAAACACTTCCTCCAAATCCACCTCCTCCACATAAGACACCTGTCTGTCCTATTTGCATTCTCATATTCCTCAACATCCTCCCCAGCCCTAATACTTATGCTTGTTTACACATCCTGTTACTTTACTCTCGCCACACCCACTTGCTTACTCCTCTCTTCAGTAAAGCACCTTCCTCCTTGCTGGTTCATGAGTCAAGACTCACTCTCAGCAAGAAAAACAAGCAGTATGTTTTCAGGAGGGCAGGGTTAGTTGAGGAGCTTTCTCCTGCCAAGAAGGAGACTGTGGAGACCTTTCACCTTTACAGTAGCTAAGCCCCCATTTGTGAATTACCTGGGTATCTTTGCAGATTGAGTGGAGGAACACTAATTCTTAACAAGGGCTCTCCAAAAACAGAGGCAAGACAAAAATCTCATTTCCTGTTATTGTTTATGGCTTGCATTAGAAGCCACGACTGCGATCTAGGTCCCCGGTGTCCTTGGCACCAAGAAAAAGGCAATTTGTGTGCCATATGCTCCACAACCTACAGAGGCAAGGCAAACAGCAAGTGAATGTGTCTCTCATCCCATTTTAGAGGTGGCATAAAGCCAAGGAGTGACTTGCTGAAGTTAACAGTCCAAGGGACTGAATGCAGCTCTCCTAGCTCTCAGCTCAGCTCCTAAATCACACTTTCTCTCCTCATTCAGAGCCCTCCTAGGAGAACAAAGGAATTTATGCCTCAAAGAGCAATCCTGTCCTGGCTGGGTCATGGACAATAGAAAGCTTAAAAGTATTATTATATCATAGCTCAGGATAATCTGATCATAGAAAAATTATGCAGCTTCTCAGCTGGACCTTATGAAAAACAATCAATTATAACAGCAATGAGAAGTAAACATTATGAGCCTTGGCAACTGAAATATTCCCTGCTTTGTCAGCATGCTTTAGCTGTATCTGAAGTGACTACCCTACCTCTTGCAACGATACCTGTCTTTGGCTTGCGTAATGAGACTGTTCATTGCATTGTAAGAGCTGCTGTATGCTTTTCTTCTTCTTTCTTTCTTCCACTCTCTTCGGTACTTATTTTCTCTCAAATTGCAGTCTTCAAGACAAGCAATATTTCAGAGAGTGGTTTGGGTTTGAAGGGACCTGTTGGAGTGAGTCCTCCTTATGTTGGGGGCCCCAGAGCTGTATTCCAGGTGGGCTTTCATGAGAGTGGAGTAGAAGAGGAAGAATCACTTCCCTTGACCTACCAGCCATGCTTCTTTTGATGCAGCCCAGGATGTGATCGGTTTTCTGGGCTGCAAACACACATTGCTGGCTCATCTTGAGCTTCTCATCAACCAAGATCTCCAAGTTGTTCTCCTCAGGGTGCTCTCAATCCACTCATTGCCCAGCCTGTATTTGCACTTGGGATTTTCCCAGCCAAGTTCAGGACCTTCTACCTGGCCTTGCTAAATTTCATGAAGTTTGCATGGGTCCAATTCTCCAGCCTGTCAAGGTCTTTCTGGATGGCATCCCTTCCCTCCAGTGTGTTGACTGCACCACACGGCTTGATGTCATCAGCAAACTTGCTGACAGTGCACTCAACCCCACTGTCCATGTCGCTAGACATGTTAAACAGCACTGGTCCCAGTACTGACCCCTGAGGAATGCCACTTGTCAATGGTCTCCACTGACCTTTGTGAAATCACACAACGTGTTTAGATGAAAATATATGATTTTTTTCTTAGTTCTTAGAAAACAGAATTATTTTGAAATTTTCAAAATTAAAGACTTCGTTGTTTTAAAATTACAATTTGAGAGAAATATATTTTAAACAAAGGCAACTTATTCCTTTAGTTAAAAAAAATTATCCTTCCATATTAGCTATACTTTGAAGTTCTATTCAGCACGAACCAATATAGTTTGGTCAGAGTCACCCCAAATTTTGCATGTGTTTGTGTGTGCATATACATACACAGATATGAAATCAATTTTCACAGAAAGCCTACAGGACTTCCTTTCAATCACTTCCAATGAAAAAAAGGTACTGAATACAAAGCAGAAATATCTAAATACAAAGGTGTATCTCTGACAATTTTCTCACCATGAGCTGCTTGCAAGTAAAACCACATTTTTACATGTGAAAAAGGAAGCAGGAAGCCTCTGCAAAATTTAGAAGTTACTGGCAGGTATATTGTTTCATTCTGATGCAAGATTGAGACAGAAGAGAGATGAAGATAAACAATCAGCAACCCAGGTCACAATAACTTGTATCGTTTTCACCTGGCATGACAAAGAGATCAGGGAAGCACACACATGGGACAGCTTTGCCAGATGCAGATTGGAAGTGGTTTTATGCTTTGTACAGTGTAGCAGTTTCCAACTAAGTTGTAATTGCAAATACTTTTGCTGGAATAATTGAAAACAGGAGTCCATCCAGACTTGTCGCTGGAATCCTGACCTTCATCCATTGCCAATGAAACTCAGAAGATCTTTGCCCTTTATTTTCTCTGTGGGTTGAATCAAGCCTTAAGTGTCTCAGAAATACCTGTTTAAAGGTGAAGAACTACCTGAGGGGAAATTGTCAGCTGTGTTAGGTATCATAACAGACATAAGCCTTACAAAACTAAACACTGCCACCAGAAACCCATCTCCAAGCCCCCACAACTATTGTGCATTTTCATGACTCAAAAGCTGTATGGAGAATGGAGTAGGTGTGGAAATTACTCTAAGTCTCCTTCAGCTGTAACCACAGAGCTGGAGCATGTGATGCTGATGAGACAGAATAAGCAACCCACAGCATGCAGAAGCCATGGCCACAATGGACTCCCCATGCTACAGGCAAAGCACCTGTATTCCCCTGAGATCACCTTCTCCTAGGAGGCAGATAGTGAAAAAGAAGTCGACTTCTCCTAAACCTTTCAGATTTCCAAGGCAGATGAGTGCTCTCCCCAATCTTTCTGTCTGGTAGACAGCAGTGCTTCTCCAGAAAGGAAGATTGTGAAAGGCAACACCTGCAAGAACTAAAGAAAAGGTGTGGGACTTGCTTCATCTACTTTTTGACACCTACAGTGAAGATGTCTCCAACTCGGGTGGAGACTGAGACCACTTAGGATCCCTTTAGTCCAGGACAGGGGAAACAAGCACTTCTACAATTCCATTCAGCTGCCTGTATATTTAGACATCTACTTTAGGAAAAGAGAAAATGAACTGCTGATGTGCCTATTGTCCTCTCTTTGTATAAAGCGGGTTCAAGTGACCCACTCAGACTGCAGGCTTCCACACTGGGCCAAATGAACTGTGCTTGAAAACAGTGAATAGGGTAAAGAAGCAGCATGTACAGTAAAGCTTTTCTGGTTTTCCTTTTAATAAGCAGGACTAATGTACTGTCAAGATAACTATTTCCCCCCATCTAGTGGTGGGATTGCATTTTAAAGCGTCCCACCCATCTTAGCTGATAGCATTTTGAAACTGGTGAAGGTTGAAAATAGTATCACTGCTCTGCAAAATCCCCAAAACCTACAGCTGTTAGTCCTGCAAGTCCCATAAACCAGATCTCAGAGACTGGAAATGGTCCTCACTTCCCAGTTCTTTGCTGTAACCTCCAGATCACACTACCACTGCTTTCAAGAGTGCTTAAAATATACAAAAGATACAAACCTACCATACTAGTCATTAGCTTGCTTATTTATAGATGGGGCACTAGGGAGTGCCTCTCCACAACTATAGCTTATTACTATTTTTAGCACATCTAAAGAGCTTTGTTATTCATCTGCAGAAGCTGCCATTGATATGTCACATCTGCTTCATGGTCAGCTCACCTTTTAACTGTTTCACCAAATGCAAAAGAAAAAAGTTTTCTTTCTGGACTTGGAACAGTTTTTGAGGTGATAATCAAGCTCTGGGTCAGATTCACAGCAATGTTCAGCTGAGTGTCACGATTAGATGTTTCTAAGTTAGTCCTTGTCCTTATTACACATGTTAGACTATGCTCCTAAAGGACAAGTCTGAATTGTAATTTATTACAGACTACAGACTGTCAAGGTGTTCAATGTAAGAGGGTACATCCTGTTTAATTTTGGAGAATTCTTCGGTATTTTTCAAACTGGAGCTTTCAAAAGAATAGCTTTGTTACCAAAAGGAGAAAAGGTTCCCAGCATGCATTTCCTAAAGGAATGTACCTACCTTGTATATATGTTTTTTATACTGGCTCTATGCTCCATACTTACTTTCCTTCAGGTTATTAAAGTCAATTGATTCTAATACAGTAAACCTTCTGTAGGTTCTGTGGGCCTAGGTAATGTTCTCTGAAGTCATTAGTTTGAACTGAAATAGGTTTGAAAGACCATTCTGAGAATTCACAGAGCACAAACAGGTACCTAAATACATCTCACACAGACCACAAGCTGTATGTCAAAAAGCCTATGACAAGGCTGAACGAAGAAAAGACAGTTACAAGGCTGACTACATTAAGATAGCACAGAATTCAGACAGTTCATTCTGGGTTCAAATGGGGCTTAAAGAGCCAAAAATATTCTTAATTACCTGCCCTTCCTTTACCTCCCCACAGTGCAGGGTATAGTGCTGTAAACAAGACCACCCATAGGTAGCCATTTACCTTCCCAATATATACCAAATACTACCTGGTACTGGGTATGCATCAACAGTGATGTCCCAATATACCACATAGTTAAGCATTTCCAAGATGCAGCCAAATGAATAGACAACTAACTTAGTCATAATTTAGCTGGGTCAAAATTCCACTTGGGCCTTCTCCAGTAAAGCTGTAAAAAGTTAGCTGCTAGTCTTACTACCATTGCATATTCACTCCATTAACTCTTTTCACCATTCCTGTTCCTCACCTAAAAAAGTCTTTGCAAACAAGTGACAGCACAATTGGTCCTAAATTTATCCTTTTTCACTGATTCTAGATCCAATCTGTACATGGTTCTCTAGCTCTCCTCCTCACATTTTTTGCCGCTTTCCTGCTTCCTGATCAGGACCTGGGGACTAAGAGGAGAAAGGTTTTTCTCATAAGAATTAAATTTGCATTCTTCTATCCAGCCTTAGCCTTAAGTGAGAGAAGATTACAATGCTTTATACAACGGAGAAACACAATCCATTTCTGTGGCAGGGCAGGAAATATACTGATGCATCATGATTGGGGTTTATTAAATCTGGTATCTAATGTATTTCATCCTCTTTGGCTTTTCATCCAATGGTATGACTCCATTCCTTCAACTCCTGTGCTGATAGATTTATTTATCTGGTTTTATAACAACTAGATGGAAAAGAAATGGCTGATCCTGGGTACAAATTTGCCTTTGCCAGAACTTAAATTCAAAATCAGAGCAAACACAGCCTGCAGCTGCTCCCTCGCCTCCCATGCCAACAATAATAACCAGTTACAATAAAGCTGAGCCTACCTGAAATAGAAGCAGAAGGTACCAGATCCTCATCATACATAAATCAGTGGAACTGAAAGCACCATATTAGCTGGCAAGTTTTGTTTCACCTTGAATCACTGTTCTTTCTCCCCCAAACCTGGGAATGTACTATAGAAGTAAGGACTTAGAAGTGCCTGTACCAACATCTCTCTGAAGTCTTGCTTTCACACAATTTACAGTTAGCAACTGAATTGTCACACATTCCTCCTGTATTCCTCTAAGCCACTGGGATGCAATAAAGTCAAAACTCACACAAATTCCTACACGTATTCATCCTTTGGGAAGTTTATGGCTGTATTGAAAAGGTCTGCATGCAACAGCAGGTAAAAGCAGGGGGGCTCTTCATGGACCTACTTGGAATCAGATGCTGAAAAGTTAGTGAAAAAGAAGGCCCCAGGTACAGAGAGAGGGCATAATGGCAGTCACTACACTAGAGCTGGCAGAAGCATATAAACCAGTCCTTAAGTAGAACACCTGAGTTTGCCTCCATCCTGTAGATTTTCAATGCCCCTTTCAGTGCAAAGCCATTTCTTTAAGCCAAGCTATCAGCCTGAAACCAGAAGAATTTCAGTTTACAAGCTGACTTTCATAGGATGCATTTTGGGGACCAGCAAATGATCTGCAACATGGTAAATATCACAGAGCACCGGGCACCACTGATCTTCCACAGATGGCTGTGAATACATTGCCAGGTAAATGGTGCTTTTGAACTCTATTCTGGATATTGCACAATTAGCTGCAAAACAGATGTCTCTAAATGAGGCAAATTACATTGACAGACCACTGTCCAAACCCAGTGAGGTGTAGCTGTCCTAGAGGAACAGCACAGCACTACCAACTATAGCACACAAAAAGAACCTCTACAAGATGGAAGAATTAGCCAAAAAGACTACAGACAACACAAGAATTGTCATATGATCCAGAAACTGAGTTTAGTTAAGCTATTAAAACTCACTGCCTGAATTAATTGTTCTCTAATGCTTAAAACCACCGGATATGAGATATACTATCCTCTCAGGAGTTGAACTGTAACTTCTGGAAACCCCCATGCTTCAGAGTATCCCCTACAGCTCGAATGCTAAGGAACATGTATGGTTTGGGGTCAACATTTCTGATCTCTCCGTGATCCTTCACCAGAAAGGTCTTACCCCAAGCCACTGCTTATAAACTACAGATACTAGTAAAAGGGAAGGAAACTGAAACAGTGTGCATATTCTCCACTCCAACCATTCAAGTGGCCAGTCAAACCACAGGTTACTTATTACCTCAAAAGAGCCCTACAACACCACTCTTCTCCACTTTTCTCTTCCTCTGCAAGCCAAAGCGTTACTATGCACACGAAGCAGTCATCAGCAAAGCCCACTCTTTCCTTCACTAACTCACAGCACTCTCACGAGCCTACTTGCACACAAACCCTTTCCTACCTGTGCACTTCACACATACCCTTCCCCACACACCCCATCCCTCCACTCAGCTAACATTTCCCCTTGACATATGCTACACCACAAGCATATTTTCCCCCCCTTTACCATGTATTTCACACCATGAAGAAATGCTATTTCCTGGCCACAAGACCACTGTGCTCTTTAGTAAGCCATGCTTTCACTTGTGAGACTCAAACTATCCTTGTATGGTCACGTCTGTTACAGAAACAAACTCCTGGGAGCATTAGCTGCCAGTCCACATGGAGCTCCAGCCTTTGGGTCCCAGCTATATGATTTCAAGAGAGCAGGTGGTACTCTTAGTGAACTGTAGCAACAGTGGCAAATTTCAGAAACCAAAATCCTCTGCTGATCAGCAAAAGCAGAAGTAGCAATATCTACAGGTCTGAAATGTGACTTGGACGAATTATTTCCTAAATGAAAAACATCAGTCTCTATGGAAGTATGACACCCACAAAAAGGCAGGAGTAACCAAGGTTCTTCTATCACTGTTATCAGTGGTGCCTTACAGCTGGGCCAAGGGCTGTAATTTCTGACCTTGCCCCCAGGGCTTGCACAACCTGCAGCAGGGTGGCTCCTTACTCTCTGCACATGGGAAAGGTAAGCACCAAGCAGACAGGAATGGCTCTGTGCCAAGGGACTGTAGTGGAAACAGACCTTTACACTGGTCACAGCAGCTCACCCTGAAGGCCCTCAGTAGATGCCTGTGCCAATCCATTAACACTTGACTGATAACACCAGCTTTGGCCACTATAAAACAACCTATGACTATCGGGTATTGTCACTACATGTGAAATTCAGAGCAAGGACTAGGCAATGCAGGGGCTTGTTTGCCATTCCTAAGCCAGCCAGTCTCCTCTAACATGGCCTTTTGGTCCAGGTATCCCAATGACTCCATTAAAAAAACAAACAAAAAACCACGGCACAAAATGTCTTATTGGCCACGTCTTTGTGTGAGTGCATAAATTGCTGAGGTATTGGATGTAAATCATATTCCATGACACATGAAATTTCAATAACAGTTAATAACTGGACCTCAGAAAATCTGAAATGTCACTTTTTTTCCTGAATGGTGATTTTAACTGTCTTTTAAAAAGAAAAACAGAAAAAAAAAAGAAAGAAGAAAAGGGAGGGGAAGAAAGAAAAAAAAAGCTAAGTTTTCCCCCCCACAATTTTCCCAGCAAGCCCAGAGATAAAAGTTTCTTCTCTTCAAGATGCTCTTCAGCTAAAAAAAGTAATGGAAACACCACGCTGGTCTGTAAAATATATAGGTATTTGCTGAGAAATGAATGTTAACAATCATAATTTGGACATAGAGAGGATGTGGACAGTGGCAACTTTCTGCTTAACCGCCTCAGAATAAACAACTCTGAACAATCAGACCTCTCACTAGATTGTGGCAGCCAGCCCAAGAGTTAGGACAATTCCAGTGCACACCAGCCAGCCTGGCTACATTCAAACCCCAGGATAGGTGGCAGAGAGGTCACGATGGCAACTCCTATCAGCCCTCCTGCATGAGATTCCTAGTAGAGACTGGCATTATTTGGTACAGTTGAAAGACAGTCCACGACTCCAGAATTTCTGTGCATAGCTCAGCGGAATTTCAGTGCAGGTTTATTTACGTACACAACTTAAGTCCTTCCTCTCATTTGTGGTACTCTCCTGAAAAAAGTGTTTGGGCTTAATATTTGCTTTTACTTTCCATCAGGGGATGAATATCACTCAACAGCACCTGAACATAGACACTGTATATGTATGCAGTAAGATTTCAGTTCCTGTACAAAATAGGCTCATTGACCTTCATAACAAAGCAAGTCTCCTGAACACTGCCCCACTGGTAGCTGTTATGTGAGTTTTATCCTCCCTGAAGGAGAGAGAGAAGCTTCTGTGGACTGTACGCTAGGAAAACTTGGACCCATGGATCCAACCAGCTTATAGGAGTAACAAGACACGCTGTTTTGCAGACACACTTAGGCAGTGCCTAAAAATATATGGTAAAATTTTCTGGGTTTGTCTCTGTATCTCTACAGAAGCAGCACAAGTAAAAAACACTTCGAATTCTTCATGTTGTAGTGATCAGATAATTCCTTCCCATTTCTATAGGGTTAGCAGGACTTCCATCTGAGCCTGCCAATGGGACAGTAACTACACAGTGCAAGCTGCAGGAGTTCTGGTGGAAGTACATACAGTTTTCAGCAAAACAGGAATTAGACTAGCTGTTTCAAGAATCTGCCTTCCTTTCCCCAAAACATATACTTAACCCAAAAAATGCAATTCTAGCTAGAGAGAAATGACTGGGATTTTTTCATTTAAAGAAAGAAATAAGAAAGAATAAAAGTCATCCAGTTGGTCATAGGACATCAGAACAGCTTGTGAGATACCAGGCCTGAATGATACAAGTTGCACAATGAGAAAGAGAAAATTAAATCCAAAGCATTACATTCATATGTTGAAAATTGCAGGATAAGTCAGTGACCCGTGGCAGTGCTGGGAAGATACATAACACTGCACCAACCAGCTGAGCGAGTTAACTACAGTGTCTGATCTTTCTAGTGCTGAAGTACAGCGTAGTACCAGGCTGCATCAACATGCAGTAGCAAACGGAGTGCCACCAGTGGTCTCACTGACTCAGGAGCAATGATGTGTAATTACAAGATACCACCTGACTGGAGCCCATTCATCTTTACTGGAACTTCCAAGATCCTCAGCAGAAGATGTATGGTTAAATCCTTTGCACTCCCAGAGGCACAGGAGCACCTCCCCTCCCATGGGTTAACTACACAGGCAGCTGTAAACATCCGTTTGCTGCAAGTGCAGAGCACAGACTGCAAATCAATAAAGGGCGATACTATTATATTTTTAAACAATTAAATGGTTGGGTTTGGTTTTTTAGGTGTTTTGTTGTTGTTGGTTGGTTTTGGTTTTTCCAAAAGAACAATAGCCACTCAGAATTCACTTGCATTGAGGGAGAGTCACTAAGAACTAAGCACTGCTTGTAGGTGCAGCTTTGAATGCAGTGATGAGTATCCTGTACTCAGTAATAGCCCTATGAACACTTGACAAAATACCCAGAGCCCCGCTTTACAGTGACATGATTATGGCTGTTCCTGGCTAGAGGAGCAAAACTCCTCTACTGCAGCAGCAGATTTCAAAGTCCTTGCTCTATTACAGTACAATAAGCAAATAGCTGGATGACAAAGTTTTACTGCTTCCCCATCCAAACACTATTTATACCTCCTTCTTCTCACCCCTCAGTTGTATATTGGAAGAGTCACACATGAGAACGGTTGGATGTCTTTTCTCTTTTTACTTCATAATTTTTTCCCAATAAATGCTAAAAAAAGATAAAAGAAAGAGCTTTCTTAAAGAGCTGGAGTCAAGCCCTTAGCTAGCAAAACCTGACTGGCTTCAAATCCCATTTTTCATCAGCTGAGGATCTAGTCACAGTCTTTGATTTGTTTCCTCAACAAACATGACCTAGATTCAAGGAACACACCATGCAGCTGCCTTATAGAAGGCATGCAATTTACCAGCTAAAGTGGCAAATGTAAGTAACAAGACTTTAGGAAAACAAGTTTCTTCATATCTTCCCTCCTCAAAAAACCCCAGATAAATACATCAGGCTAGCGTCTCAGGAACTGGATAAGTACAAGGTGAGTACCACAAAGCACAGTTGCTTGTGGTGTCCCTCAGCAAACGTGCTCGCTAGCCAGCAGCTCCCACTGTCCCCTTTGGGAACAGCCAAGTGTTGAGAGTCTTGTAAAATGCAGCCCTAGCATTTTGCACAAGCTTTGAGGTAAAGCCATGTAAGCACCCAGCCAGGCCACCAAAGACAAGCAAAACTTTGAAGAAGTGACACAAAGCATTTCAAATTTCTAACCAGTACTGACTTGCACAACACTGGTAGTTCCAGGTTGAAAGCAAAGAGACCTGACGTGTTTATCTTAGTACTCTGCAGGAACAGACCTCAGACCTTATGGGAAACCCCTGAGCCTCCAAGGGCCCTTTTGAAATTATTGGCTTCAGTTTTATGCCTGTGGGTCCATACTGCAAAATGGTCACGTCAGCAGGCCCCATAATGCACAAGGACCAGCACAAGGACTGGCCAGACTCTGGTGACTGAACTCTTCTCCCATGCCCAAGAACCAGGTGTCCTCACTGGGAATTTACATTGGCTCTTCCTGTGCTGCTATAGCCTGCAAGAAGGAGAATCTCACCCTTAGACTGTTAGAACAACACTTTTTCGCAGCACAATAACGCTTATGAACCAAAAGCAAATCTGGACTGGCAAACTGAGGTAAAAATAGAAACCAAAGTTGTGCTGTCTGGTATGATAATGGCTCCCAAATGATTACAGCTCCAGGAAAAAGTGTTTGGGTTGTAACCTGGCACTGAAAAGGCAAATCAAGAAGTAAGGTACTTAAAACGCAGCATCATTTGATCACCTTATGAAAAGGCAGTATTGTCTACCCTGTGCATTTGTAAAGGGAGAACTATGCTTTGGAGATATTTGTATTTCCTACTTTTATGGGTTTAAAACACTCACTGTAAACATTAGGAGCATTATACAACCTGTAAATATACTATTTGCCCTTGGTTCTCCTGTATTTTCTGGTACATCCATATGCTCCTCACCTTAAGAGGTCAAAATGCTTTTCACATACTCTACTGTGCCTCACTCCTGGGGAGACCTTTCTGGCAGTCAAATATTTGCTCTTCTTTGGAGCTCAGAGTTTTCCAGACACTTAAAACCTCACCTCTTGTATTTAAGTTTTAGACTTTCTGAAGCTATCTCCTGTTGAATGAAATACTGTTCAACTCAGGACAAATTTTCACAAATATAGCATTTAACAAGATGTCAGTGCATTTCTTTAAACGAGGGATGCCCAAAACTAAGTACTATCTGAGAGCTTACTGATCTGACAGAGCACTGTACTATGTATCATTATAGTTTTGCTGTTGAAATATCATTTATTTCCTGGTTGGATCAGAACTGAAGTCCATTCTGATGTTCTGTCCTGCTAGCAGCAGCCGGTACCAATGCTTCAAAGGAAAGATGTTAAAAAAACCTTAGAAACAATAACAATGTCCATAACACTTTCTTCCGCACCTCAAAGAGGAGTTAGGTTATGCCTCTGAAGAATACAGATAGAATAGCCTTCTAAGTATTTCTCCCATATCATTTAATCTGAAGCACTTTTAATATCCATGCAAGCAGATAATTTTTTTTGACCTGCTGAGCTCTTGTTCTCAGCAGGAGGCAACTGCAGTGTTAATTTTGTGGTGTGTGTTCTTCATTAACTTTCTACCCAAATATCCATGTATCAGAATTCACTCTCTGTTGCTATATTATCCTTTTCAAACATGCAAGTAGCTCGGTTCTCTTTTTAAAACTGCAGCTATACACTTCATTAAGTTGTCTGTGATAACATCTACCCTAATGTTCTGCCTTCAGAGCAGATTTCAAAGTCAGAGCCAGGGCAGGTGAAGAGAAACTTGGATTAGTTTTGCCGATGGGCAATTTTATAGCCTTATCCATGTCAAATTTCATCTCTCACTGCACTGCAAAGATGTTTAATTCCTTCTGGAGCATCTAACAAACCTCAACAGCTTTCACCAGCTGAAACAAATTACCATGATCAGCTAAATTCCCTAGTTCACTTTCTCTCCTCCTCCAAACCAACCAGACAGGCATCAGCCTGCAAAGAAGTAATGAACCAGATCCTCCAGAGTCAGCACACAATGAATTTGGCTTTATTCTGAAGACTATTCAAACAGCTAGCTGCAAGCATGTAGTGTGGTGCAGAGGATACAGAACCAAAGAAAAGAGAAAATATTAGAAGCATCTTGCCCTATTTTGTATTCTGCTGGCTTTGCTGTGGAGAGCTGCAAGACCGATGGATGACTAGTTAGATTAAAATGGATTGAAAGAAGTTAAGAAGAATTGATGTTCATGAAGACATTAATGCATTTGAGGCTGCAGGTATCCAAATGATCTGGCCCTATATCAGGTGGTCATTTCTCTGCAATTCCTAGGATAACTTTCTTCATCCATTTTCAGAGAGATACAGACACCATGTTAGTGAAAAGCTGTCATGACATGATTCTGAATAAGGCTTTTCTTGCCAGCTATCACATCTGAACAGAAGCATCTCAATTCAGTGTTTCAGAGCAGTGGTCCAATGAGTTCTCCCTGTGTCTTTGGCACAGCTATGATTTTACAATCCACTGCATATCCTACTACATGCAATGCCTTGCAAATTTAGGGCTTCAGACCTCAGTAATGAGGCAAAGTGCACTGCAGTGAAAGAAAGCAAGCATCCACTTCCCTGAAACAGTGAAAGCCTTGCTCTTGACAGGGGAGAGGATGTGAGCACACTCTTCTCCTCAGTTTCCACAAGCTGTTTCCATTAAGGATTACTTTCACCTCCCCTGGGTAACCCCATATCCTTGTAAAAAGATGACCCACTCTATATGGACCCCATGCACACATCCAGGAATGGGAGTCAGCTTTGTGTTGCTCAGTGTGTCTAAGATTTTCAGTTTGCATTTCCCAGGTAAATGGTTCCTGGGCTGTGACATTTAAAACAGGATGTCCCCAGAGAGGCTGTAAAAAAAAAAAAAAAACACAACAAACCAAACTGTATCACCACTCTTCTCATGTGATGACCCCAAACTCAGGAAGCCCCAACAAGTTCATATTTGTCATCAGAAAGCAAAGCCTTCGAATCAGCCCTTGCTAAATCTGATTAGCAAGTTCCATTTGTCACAGCCCCATCACCATGTAAGATACAGCAGCTAGTGCTATTTTAGCACTGCCTCTTATCCAAGATCTCTGTTGTTATACTACGTTGAAGGATGTCTTGTTGTTCCTTTAGCTTATCTATTTATCATAAACAACTTAAGAAAATGCTCCACAGTTCCACAGAGTGTTTTTCCTGAACAAATAAGAGTCCAGACATGAAGTGGCTTGTTCCTGTGACTTTTGTGGCTATCCCACCACATAATAACCCATGACACTTCGCAAGTGTTTCAGAAGCATATCTCCACAGAAAAACTGGCACTGTGGTCCTATCACAACATGCTTGCCAAAGACGTCATTGTTCACAGCATCAGGATGTCAGCTAGTACCCATCTTTTCAGTAAGCGTCCTCATCTCACTCAGTACCCAAAGCCATAGAGAAGCCCTTCAAAATCTGTATGGAGCCTTCTGTGAAACCTGTGAAGCAGCAGAGATGTAGCACCTCAGTCTGCTCCTAGACCATGTTGTTTCACCACAGACACCGAGTCTGTCAGAATGGTAGGTACAAAGCACAGGATGAACCCAGAAAGGCGAGACTGAGCGGCTGGTGTGGGAGAGGGGAGATGGCAGGGGTGCTTTCAGCTGTCTTGTCTTTTTGACATTCGAAGGCCCCCAGCACAGCCAGCGGCCAGGAGAGGGAGCTCCCCGTTAACTTCTCTACCACGCTGAGCCCCCGCCTGAAAAACGCCCTTCCCGAGGGTTCCAGGAGGGAATTGCTCAACCAGGAAGGATGCTAAATCCCGCACAAGGTACCTGCTGGGGTTGGCCAGGAGACCTGAATGCCAGGCGCTCACTTCCCGCTAAAACGAGACCGGGTTTAGTAATCAAAGTCACTCAGCGCTGGCATATCTGAAGGCAGGTGAAGCAGCAGCTCTTGCTGAACATGTCTGTACCTCTGCTGGAGGCCCACCAGCCTGTACATGCTTTGGCCATCCTGCACCATGCTCCTGTGTACCAACTGTGCCTTACTGGCCCACTGATTCCCCATATTTCCTCAAGTCACTCAAAAAAAGCCACAAGGATTTACTTCTGCCATGCTACACACCATCCTCACTTTTGTTAGGTTGTCTCCTAAGTTTTCACACTCTTCTCTCTCTCTCCTCCCTTGTTCACCTTCTGGATCAAAACTGCTGGCTGCCCATCTAAGAACTGTCTTGTTTTTACTTGCCTGTGGAAAAAGAGATTGACATAGGGAGAGCATAGTCGAAGAAGTGACTTTGCACTGATACCTCAGAACAGGCTTGTGGTCAGGGAGGAAGGTGAACAACCTCTCTCCTGAACTCCAGATACCACAGCCCTTGGCCATCACTGCTGTCACGGAAAGGAACTACAAGAAGAGACCACGACAAGGGCGGGTGATGCCTTGTTGTGAACAGAAGGCAAAGTCCTCATGATTGTGTGGGGACCCACAATCTTGCAACAGCAGCAGCCCTGCTACAGGGGATGGGTAGCAATACTAACACATAGCTAACAAACATGGCTATTTAAGGTCCATTTTTTTACACGGCAAAGCCTGGAAAAGTCAGCATAGGCAAAAATCGACCTGCAAAAAAAAATAAATCAAAAAATCCCTGTGCAACCACAGGGAAGTCAATATGGGAGCAAAGCTCTGCTGCAATATCCTCTAACTAACCTGAAGAGGACACAAAACAGCAAAGAGAAAGAAGACACTTCCACTCTGGTTTGTTCATCATTAGTTGAAGCATAAATCAACCAAGTTCCAGCAGCCAAATCTTTATTATAGGCTGTGAGATAAAAGACCAAAAAAAAAAAATCCAGAACAAGTTAAGCTTGTAGTGCAATAATTCAGAAAGTGTCAACTATTCTTGACTTTTGAGCCTTCAATCTGACCTTAAATTTAGTTTGACTTTCAGTTCTTACTAGTTGCTAAGGATGCTATAAACAAGTACTAAGATACAGCTAGAAGCTACAAGGTTAGCTTTAAGGGTCTGGAAAAGCACTTAGACTTGAACACTTGAGTAAACTTCCCTGACTTTCACATTTCCTGAAAAATAGCTGTCTCACTCAACTGCCAGAAATTTCTTCTATCAGCAGTGCTCAAAATACTCCAGTAGATTTTTATCTAGTATTTTGCTTTGGCTTGGGAGTTAGAAGGAACAGGCTTTCTTAAAAAAAAATCTTCACTTTCTCCAGAACTGAATACAGGACAACAGGCATCAAATTTGTGCTCTGGGAACAACAGAAGAAAAAAATTCTCAACTTTTAGTCCACCCCACAGGAGTTGACTGTGGTGAGCTGGTAACAAACAGCAATCATCCTCCAAACAAGAATGATCGCCTCATAATCTGTGTTTGAAGGCATGCAGCACACAGAGTCCTGCATCTCAGCTGAAGAATGTTTTAACACTCCTACTTTATCATTTGGTACAAACCTATCTTGAAATTTATAAAGACTCAACAACAGGCAAATTTTCCAGCAAACGTATATCCACAAGTAGGAAGCAATACGTGATTTATAGCTGAAATAAGATCACTAAAAGTTATTCTTTCAGGAAATTCCTATGTAATGAGTTTCACACTTTCAGCATGGAAAACTCCCTCCATCCTCATAATCATTAATTTTTATTTCTGTTTACAAATATTACTGAAGATTATAACATGTAGCTTTGGGATTAAAATGAGTGATTACTCTCCAAATGAGTGACAGCCCTTCAAATGAGTGACAGATGAAACAAATACCTGAAATTGAAGGATAGAGAAAATCCATCTCTTTTCATCAGTGCAAGCTCAAGAGGGCTCAGAAGAGATGACAGCAAAGCAGTAACATAGACTGAAATATTTAGAGCTTTTGTATAATTAACTTGTAACACTGAGAGGAAACTCCATTATTAAACCTAAATATGGGAAAGCAGCTTCAGGCGCTTCAGGCAAGTGACAGAAAAATTCTCCAGAGTTTCATTGCACTTCAAAACAAGAAATGGGAACGAGAAAGAGAAGACATGGGCAAAGAAGCCTCATAGTAAAGCTGTCAAAGATAGATGACCTGCCCAAGCATAGTATCAAGGGAGGACACATTACTCTATTATAACAAAAGGTATCACCAGGTCTGAAAGAAAGAGGCAAATTTCAGTACAGGGAGCTCATGTGCCAAATACATTATTGCTTTCTGACCTCTGACAAAGTGTAAAGCAGCAGGCACCTCTTGCAAAAAGCGCTAAGTTCCTGCAAGATCTTTAAAAGCATGTAACAAGACAAATCTCCGGAAGATTATGGTATGTTACAGGTTAGTAGCAAAAACAGTCAAGCCCCAAAGGACTTTGCACTACCAAATGTATAGCTGGGGATGTGGGCATCAGTCAGTAGTCTTCAATAACAGCTGGAGTTTAGCAAGAGCAGGTAACAATTCTACTACTGAGATCATTACAGTAAGAAAGAGAATAGAATATTCCAAAACCTATCTAGATTAGTTTTCTTGATATTGCCAAGGTCTGTTCAATACACTGTTGAGTAGAAGGGACTCCTGCTAGCCCATGAAACTTAATAAAAGAGCTGATTTATCAGTAACAGCAAGACAAAATATACAGCTAACATTGTCCCAAAGGCACCCATCAAGCGTAGGCAAAGATGTAATTTTACCTGCCTTGTAATAAGAGAAAATACCATATTAGGTGCTAGGTAACAAGACAATTATAAAAAGCACAGCAAACAAGGAGCGTGGTCAGCACTGGTACAAAAAAAATGAACTTATCATGGATTAACATCACAAAAAATCTGCCACAGTTATTGACAGGAAAATTATATCATCCTCAGAGGTCATCAGAAAAGTTCCTCAAAAATATTATAAATTGATTTATTGTTAAGAAAATTCCCTTCCCTGGCTACATCAGTCAGTCTTTATAGTATGACAGTGTATTAAATTTGTTAATATATAGTTTAGGTCTCATTTTACACTGCAGTGTAATGAGGTAGTGGAGTTTTACTGGAGGCTTAAGTAAAACATACCAAAGTACAGCCTGGCCCTGGAAATAAGGGGTTTGCTTCTTGGAAGCTTAGAGATGTCCGTGAAGGATAAAGGATAACCCTGGACAACCAAGATAACACCAACATCCTAGCCCCTTTAACACATCTCTGAAACCCTCCCAGTTATGTATGATGCCAGACAACACTAACTACAGCAAAACTGACTCCAGGGACATCTGGATCAATAGACAAGCAGCAAGAATGCTGCAGAAATAGCTTCTTTGCAAAGTTTTACTATGATTAGTAACTGGTAGTGTGAGTGATAGTGATAAGTCAAATCATGTTGTACCTGAATGCTTGAAGGGTGTGAGAATGTGTGTAAAGCCACATTTGGGGTGCCCCAATTTGTCTGGGAAACCTCATGCACATGAATAAATATTTGCCCTTGTAATACCATATTTTGCATTCTAGCCTCTCTCTTAACTTGACAAAGGCCAGTTACAAATTTTTCTAACTTTATCAACATGGAACTGTAGTTCCTGGAACTACACTCCATTCCTGGAACAGAATTACTACCTGTACAACTCCCTTATCAAGTGCTAGCGTGCTCTAGAAAATAGAGGAAGCAACCTAGAGAAACATTTTACAGAACAACGGTACAAAAAGCCCAGTTCATCCACATTACATTCATAGTCCTCCACAGGCTAAATTTGTGGCACTGTGTGACTCCAAGTCCAGATTAAATGGCAGAAACTGGAGAAAACCTTATGCATTAGCGATTCTGGGAAGATGAAATGAGAAAAACAGGCAACCAATTGGTATGAGATATGACTGCCATACTGTACAGTAACTTTGTAAAAGCCAGCAAAAAAGGTTAGAGATCACCAAGTGATGAAGCACTGTACCTGTTGTTACACGAGCAATGAGAAAATCCTAGTTTGTTCTCAGTTCACTTACTTCAGACAATAAAGCTGCTCTCCAGACAGTGTGAAAGAAAGGTTAGATCCGTGAATAACATAAGTCATTAAACAGAAAAGTCATTTTTATATCTACTTCTAAGGAACATGCATTAACTCCTGTAGGAGACAGCTGTGCTGCTCTTCACAGTGGATCAGTGCAATAGCTCCTATGTTTGCACACAGGACATGCACGTGAAGTGCTGGGGCCTGAGCTGTGGGCCCCAAGCTGGAGTTGACCTGTGAATGAGCCACAAACTGTTTTGGTTTTCTTATTGGCTTCATGTTCCAGAGGCAGAACCTGGCCCACCTGTGTCTCTGTGGCTCTGCCCTCACCCAGGCAGTTGTGGATGGGGTGGTGGGCAAGGCCAGGGCTATTTTAACCCTGGAGCTTCCTTTTGGGTGTGGCTTCTGTTGGGGCTGGTTTTATCTTGCTGAGCTCTCTGGGTGGTGTCCTTCCATATGAAGGGCCACTGAGGGAGCCATCTCTGTCCATTGTGTCCAGCAGGTGATGCTGGCACCACTGTGGGCAGCAGAGGAGCTGGGCCCACAGGAACTTATGGCAGGACTGTCTGAAAGAAGACTTTTGAGGGGATGTTGCTGAGTTCAGCATTGGCCTGTGTGATCAGGCAACTGATGGCAGCATAAAATGATGATGGCTGAACCAGCACAGCAGCACACAACATATGGTCTGCTTCTGTACCTGCACAATCAGAATTCAGTAATACTCATCAGCTTTGCTGTTCCCCAAGAAAACACATTCTAAAGCAGTAAGAGAGTGCTATAGTACCTAACTGCAGATCTCTGCATGAATGTGGATGGTGTGCTTTCTATCCAGGAATCAATGTGGAACAAAAAGGATATGTGGAAATGTGTCTGTGTTGCTCATCTAGTGCACTAATTTGTTTAATCAAAACTAAGAAGCCAGACTATCAAGAAGGCAACATTATATTAACTAGGATATGGACTACAGTAGGGGAAGAAAAAAAAAAACACCACCAAACTTGAAAGAGTTGTTTGAATGAGACTAAGATTGCCCTGTGTTAGGGAAGCACATCACTCTCCAAAAATTTTATCTTTTTATCTTCTGACATTTTGTTACTTTCTGATCTATCATTTATTGTTCATGTATAGCAAGTTGGATGCTTCCAAGAAGGGAAAAAAAATTTCAAAAATAATAAATGCTTCCCTGTTAAATGGTTGTGTCTCATTCCACTTTCCTACTGCTTTCAAACTCGGTAGCTTTTTTACCTAATTGGCATTGGCCCTGATTTCCACCTGGGTGGTAAATTATCTGATATTCAAAGCCTGTTTCACTCAGTGGATCAATATGACTGCACTGATTATCTTGTGGGAAGGAACAGAGCTGAAGCTCTTCCAAGGAAACTGGGGACTGAGAGATTTCCTAGCAGTGGGTGAGCTAAAGGAATATGATCTTTACCACCTCAGAGATGCAGTCAGGTAACCTGACTTTAGATCCCCAGAATTTCTTCCCAAGTGCCTTCCCTTCCAAATCTCCAATCTTCACTTGTCATGTGAAGAAGGTCTGAGCACCTGGCTCTAGTTTAGCATTAATCCCCCCAGAAGTTTCCAGGAATGAGGAAGAAACTGCAGTTTATACAAGCCAGAACTGGCTCAGGCTATAAGGAAAGAAAAAGGAGATTCACAAAAGAGCCAGAGGAGTTGCTGTAATTCCCAAACTTCATCAAAACAAGCAGAAGGAGAGGGAGATGCTTTAGGGCAAAGAATTGCAGTGTCTACCTGCTGCTCTTCACACACCTGATCCAAAGCAGAGAAGCAAGTACTTGCCTTTGCACAGCCAGATCTGAAGTCTGAACAGCCTGTGTTTCCTCCCTTGCTACATCACTGCACAGCCATCAAATTCTAACATGCAGTGCAGCCCTATCCTATTCCCTACAAAACCAGTCTATCCAGAGTGCTGGGACTCTCTCCCACCTCCCTTAGAAAGCAGAACACAGGTCTCGCTGCCCAGAACATTTCTGCAATGTTCAGCCAGCATTTTGTACACTTGTTTTTGTTCCCTTCAATTTGCCTGTGCCCTTGTGCCCCACTTTAGAAAGCAGCTTGTTGTCCTCATGGACTAGCAGTTGTCATCATTTAACTGAGCTCTGCAGAATTACTTCATTTTTTGTTCTTCAACAGGAAGAACACCATAAATATTTGAGTGACTCAGCCTGCTGCTTCCACCAAGCATACACATGTCCTCTACAGCTCCTAACACTGGAGCACCAAGCCCACTCCATCTGTTGAGATCAGAGCAGGCTGCTGGGAGGGCTGGAACAACAGCGACACAGCCATCTGTGCTAATCAGTCGCTTTCAAGGTTACTCCCACCTGAGAAGGAAAGAAATAGCAGGCAGGCATAGTAGGATGATGCACTTTAAAGCCGTTCACTGGAAAAGTGCATTACCTCTGCCACTCTGGACAAAGATCAAGTTGGATAATAATGTTCTGCCAGCAAAAAGTCAGCCTGAAGTTTAATTTAGCTAGCGATCTAGGCACAAACTACACTGAAGGAAGAGATCCAGCTGTGAGTGATTCCTGGTTCTCTTTGACTGACCACTGGACAACTTTAGGTAAGTAAATTTAAAAACCCAAATCAAAAAGAAAACTCCATGCTAGCAGGACAGCAGTAATGAATCACTAGCACTAGTGACAAGCTTGGCACCAGCAGAGCTTTGAGCTAGTGCCAGAGATGAACTTACTTGTCACTTAACACAGAAAAGTTTGCTATGCTCAACCATATACCACAACCAAGATAACAGCACATTAACCTTGGACTTCAGTTTTTAGATACTTCTGGAAGTCAGATAATTAAATAGACAGTAAGCACCCCTCCTTCAGGTTAAAACAGAGAAGTCATACCTGCTTCTGAAAGCGTTGGCACACAAGGGAGCACAGTAGTTGTCATGATTTCCAGTCAGTTTTGACTTTCCTATTCAGAATGGTGACAGCCTGATACTGAAACTCATGCTCTGGATCTGCTGCAAGACATTAAACTCTCCATGACTGTGTCTGCCTTTCATAATGAAGTGCTGGGGCTTGAGCTGTAGGCCCCGAGTTGGAGCTGACCTGTGGATGAGTCACAACCTAGCAGACTGTTTTGGTTTTCTTATTGGCTTCACGTTCCAGAGGCAGAACCTGGCCCACCTGTGTCCTTATGGCTCTGTCATCACCCAGGTTGTTGTGGATGGGGTGGTGGGCAAGGCCAGGATTATATCAACCTGGACCTGATTAGTTGGAGGAGCTTCCTTTTGGGTGTGGCTTCTGTTGGGGCTGGTTTTATCTTGCTGAGCTCTCTGGGTGGTGTCCTTCCATATGAAGGGCCACTGAGGGAGCCATCTCTGTCCATTGTGTCCAGCAGGTGATGCTGGCACCACTGTGGGCAGCATTGGAGCTGGGTCCTCAGGAACTTATGGCAGGACTGTCTGAAAGAAGACTTTTGAGGGGATGTTGCTGAGTTCAGCATTGGCCTGTGAGATCAGGCAACTGATGGCAGCATAAAATGATGGCTAAACCAGCACAACACTTACACACAGAGAAGAGTACATTGGAGGGGACTGCTGACCTGCCAGGTGTAAGATGTGGCTCAAATGGATTTCCAAGTATTACTGTAAAGCAAACAGCAATAAGATCACACAACACCAGCTGATATTATCATGGAGAAGCAGAATTTGGAAATAGAAGATGAAAATGTCATAGTTACATAATCCACCAGGATGTCCCATCTCAACTCTCAGGAAGATGTGGCCTAGCCTCTTGAGAAAGCAGAGGCTTTAACACATCCAGTCTTCACACCAGCTCCTAAAGACAGCAGGTGGATCCCAGCAGTAGTGAAGCCAGAGGGGCTCACTCACTGAATGTACCTAGCAGAGATGATCAATCATAAGACAACAAGCACAGCCAGGTTGGTAGCATCAGGTTGGCAAACAGGTTTTGGAGGTTCAGTCCCTGGCTTTTTGGTTATCTAGTTTCCTTTCTTGGCTCAGTTTCCTCACCTCAACTAGGAATACTAATACTGACCTCATCAGTAAAGCATTGAGATGTGCCACACTCCAAACACATTTTTGGAAAGTATAAAGCCAAGAAAGAAAGCAAATGGGCAAGTGTTGAAAGGGACCACTATTAAGAAAAACAAGATGATAGCAGGAAGAAGAAAAGAAAAAAATTACTATGAGGAAAGAAAACATGGATGACCACTGAAACAGCAAGAAGTCTATTGCTTTGAGAATATCAAAGCTAAATCAGCTATCTCATGAGGAGCAGATTTGTCAGTAGATTAGGTGATATGGTCATATATCTCACCTCAATATTTATAAAGTACTGACATCACAACAGCTTTTACCTTGAAAGACTCAAAGAGGTAACATGAAAGCCAGAACAGAAGAGTCTAACCCAAGGATAGCAGTACATTCTTCTTCCAGGAGCATAAATTCATGACCAAGAGACAATATTGAAAACAGAAGGGAATGAAACAAAATTTAAAACCTGGTAAGGAAGTAAAATTGGTAAAATTCTGTTTAATATTTGAAGACAAGGAGAATAGTCTCAAAGATGCCCAGAGAAAGCATGGTTCCTGCTAAACCAGTAGCACACCTTCCTGTAGTAATTCCAAAGACTTAGAGACAGGTCATCCCATGCTGAAGAAAGTAGGTGACCCAAAGGACAAAGTTCCAGGTCTGGTAGCAGGAGCCTAAATTGTTGCATAAACCATAAGCAACTTGTAATGTGAGCCTGAGCACATCACCACCTCTCTTGGTGTCTGTCTTTCCTTCCATTTTACCTTAACTCTCACTTAGGAGCATCCTTATTGGGAGTTTATACAGCACCCAGAACAGGCAGTCTCTGACATAGCCCTACAATAGATGTTAGCTTCAGCCAACCTAGCTTCTTGAGAGCTGCTGTGGAATAGCATCCTGGGATTTACCAGCAATGAGGCCCATCCAACACTGCAGTTTCCAAAGTTTGAGACTGCTATCATGTATTCAAGTGAATATTGAGGACTTCAGTGGAATATGCAGCCCTATTTATAAGTTCTTCCTAGTATCCAATGTAACCTTCCTTTTCCTTGCTTCAGTAATTTACCTCCACTTTTCAGTCCTCAAAATGGGTCCTAAATAATTTTTCTTTCTTAGCACATTTACAGAATCACACAGAATCGCTATGGTTGGAAAGGACCTGTAAGATCGAGTCCAACCCTTACCTATCTCTATTAGGCCCACTTCTACACATATCCTAGAGCACAACATCTAGACAGCTTTTAAATACATCCAGGGATGGTGATTCAACCACGTCCCTGGGCAGCCTGTTCCAGTCCTTGACAGCCCTTTCAGTGTGAAGTTTTTCATAATGTCTAACCTAAACCTTCCCTGGCATAACTTAACGCCATTTCCTCGTCGTGTCAGATGCAGTTGTAAGAAGAGACCAACACCTGCCTCCCTACAACCTCCTTTCAGGTAGCTGTAGAGAGCAAAATCCTTTTATACAGACAAAACTGTTTGTTTTGTCTCTTCTCAGCTGTCACTTATTCTAGCCTAACATACTGAGCACTTTAACCATCCCTATATATCAAACCTTCCAGTCCCCTCCTCACTTTTTTTTTTCTGTGAATTCCTTCCAGCTTGCCAGTAGCTCTCTGCACCCCCAGCAAGGAGCAGGCCATTGCTCATTAGAATTCCTGCAGCATCCTCATTCAGCAAACAGCTCTGCAATAGCTTCTTGCCTGCTTGCAACATTGGTAACATTCACATTTTAAAAATATATCAAGTTTTAAGGTCACGGCCATCCACTAGATGAATGACAGATGCTCTCTGTTCCCAAAGGGGAAGGGAAAGGGAATAAGGGAGCGAGACCTATGGACTGGAAAAGAAAACTGAAACAGCTTTAATGAAAATAATAAAATGGAATATATACAAAACCAATACCGAACCCAATCCCCCTGATAGCAATTACATCACTGTTACCACTGATGCTGTGGAGCAGGCACCAGGGAAGTCCCGGAGCAGACTCAGCACCAAATGGGAACCAGATTAAGGATCTGGATTTTGGAACCGGATTCAGGAACACACAGATAGGGATCAAAGGCAGAACTGACAGAGTCCTCCTCAAACACCAGCTGTTGAAGATGAGCTTGAGCCTCATGATCCCTCAGCTTTATACTGAACATGACATATATGGGATGGAATACCTCGTTGGTCAGTTTAAGGTCACCTGTCCTGTCTGCTCCTCCCAGCAGGTGTGGCCTTTTACTTTCTGTACCCCCAACGTGGTACACAAGAGTTAGCAGTGACCCTGGTCTGCACGCCAATCCTTGGTAATAACCCTAAACATCAAACATTATCACTGCTAGAAGCGGACATTGTCTGCAAAATTACACCATTAACTTCAGAAAGTGCAGTTACTTAGAGACTCAGCTGAAAAGTAAAATCACTGAACAGAGTTAGTTCTAACTCAAGCCAGGAGAAAATACTATCAGACTGAAATATATCAAGGTTCCTCTCATAATATCACAGCAGTCACACAGGTTCCATTCAATGCTGTTGTCAGAGTTCGGAGACCAGAAAGCATTAAACAGCAGCTCAAGCCTGCACTGTGTGTAGGCACTGAAAAGACTGGAGTACATCCAGCACCTCACTGGTAGCAAAGCGCCCTTGGGCACCTTGGTTGCAACTAAGCATTGCCCTGCCATCTGTGTGTGACTTTCTTCCACCTGCCCTACTCTTCTGCAACAAGAGAAAGAGCTGCCCAGCTTTAAGTAGCCATCGCTTCTCTGCAACACCACATGTCTCTCCTTGAGCTGACCAGGAGCCTGCAGGTGTCCCTCCCTACTTTTCCTTGAGCAGTGATTATCTGAGACCATGGAGAATGTCTGGCAAGCATTTAATTTTGCATGCCATTTCTGGGGATGGAAGGAGGGAGGAAAATGTTTGAAAATAAAGAGCAATCAACTGGTAAGACCCTTATATTCCTGAGGTATCCAGCATCCCTTCTGCTGGATGGTGGTCAAGCCAGAAATAGCTGAAGAATATATAATGCCCCTCAGCCTTAATTTCTGAGGTAAAGAAGGGAGGAGCAAGCACTGAATATTATTTCAGATGGAAAACGGCCATTCTTTAGGTTACAATTAGGCAATTTACACATAAGACAGAAAAGACTGCTTATTCACACAACCCTTAACTTTTCTCAGCAATATCTATCATTAAGAATACCATCTTTCAGTACAGCAAAAAGCTAAAACTATTCCTCCTTTACAGCAGTTCACTGCAGCTCAGGGAAAACTGAGTTTTTCTACTCCCAAGATGAAGAGCTGGGCCCTTACTCCATAGAAAGGGAAGAAGCAGAGAAGGGAGGGAGGACCCAAGCAGACAGCACACATCTTCAGAGAACTGGGTTACTGCTTCCATTGATTTCAAGAGTATCAGAAATCAGTATCAGCAAGCAAGGGCTGCTGCTGAGAGATGCCACTTCTCCTCCATTCCACTCAGCAGTGGCTGCTGTCCCACGCACAGTATTCCCTTCAGGCAGAATCCACCATTAATGTAATTTTTCAGGGCTTTGGCTGAAGCAATAGTGCTGTGATGATTTTGCTGTCCCTAGCAATAAAGCAGATGGCTTTGGACGTGCTGGCAGTCTGGTGCGGGACAGGCAGTACCACATCCAATCCATGTGCTCCAACCCAACCAGCTACAAGCCAGCTTATTTCCAGAAGCTGCATAGTTGCTTTTGCACAGCGCAGAGTCCTAGCTTAGAAGTCCTGCAAGAGACAGGGCACATTAGCTTGGCCTGAGCATTACCCAGCATTTGGATGCAAGATGGCATGCCTCAGGCAGCTCAGAGCATGAGTAGAACAAACAGGACCTGCCTGTATAGTACAGTGGGCAGTAGCGTCACCTCCCCTCCTGAAAAATTGGAACAATACTTTTCCTCTCAGACATCATCAGTGCTTTTATGGCTCCTTCTGCCACAGTATCTGGGGACAGATTGAGCCCTAGCAACCTGGTTAGCTCCTGCTTTTAAAGGAATATGTCATATAGCAAGATAGAGATGTGTGACAGGAATTAAGTCTGGGAAAGAGATGACTGAAGAGAGAATGAGACAGGTCTGGAAAAACCTGAGTTTTACGGAGACTGCACGTGGAAGACATTCAGCTCTGCACTGTGTCTCCCAGTACAAAGATTTGCAGACATCAAATGAAACTTGTAGGAGGCAGGCTGGAAACAATCCAGAAGAGATAGCTCTTTGCTCTGTATGGAACTCTCAAACCCCACTGCACAGGGTACTTTGGTTGGTACAAGTTCATGTGGATCCAGGAAGAGATTAGACAAATTCAAAGAGAAATGAGGATTACTAGAATATAAAATCCATTGCCATGTCCAAGACAGTACCCTGGGGAAAGGGCCACCCATACTAGAGCTGTTCTGCTATACTTCCCCTGGCATTCAACTTTGGTCATTGTCAGAAACAGGTACTAGTTTAGATGGCATTTGACCCTGTACAGATATTTCTATATTCCATCAGATTTGGGCTCAAGATATTTAGTATATGCTTAGCTGCTATGTGTAAGAGCAGCCTCTACACTAGAAAGAGATCAAAAGAAAAGCTATGAAGCTCCATGCCTCACTTAATAGCATGAATTCACAGTATTGGCCATTCTGCATTAACACTACAGCACAGAAGAGAAGAATCAGACCCCTCCATACACAAGGATACTGGGATTTTAAAACTATCTGTTCCTCCCCCATCCTGATACCAAACAATTCACTCCCTGCAAATCTGGCACTGCCGTCAGTTGCTCTATATAGTCATTCAGAACAGCTCCCTCCACTGATATTTGAAAAAGATGTCTAATAAAAAAGTGTAAGTGTTTGTTTTGTAACTTTATATTAAATTACTTTTCCAGATAGTTCTGGCATCCAAAAAACTTCCACATCCCAAATATATTAGCCAGTATCTGATTCAATTGTGGACTCAGCTGTTCACATGTTCAGTACAACTGAGCAATTATTCATATTTCAGGCTCATTCTGTTAGCATAGTTCTGCACCATTCCACAGCTTATTACATTAGAATTTTTCCAAAATGACTTCTGCATTCAGTAATACACCAAGAATATTGGTTGCCTTAAGGCACTGAGACTTATTAAAACACACATGTATGGTCATTTCATTGCCTTGTGGATAAGAGCTAAAACTTCACCCTAAATTGATCCTTCATCTATTTAAGAGCTAGAGGCTGAAAATCTAGGACTAGCAGAATTCCTCAATGCCAGATCCTAGGTGAAAAAAGAAATTAGGTTTCCTCCAAACATCATCTCTCTGTATATGAAATGGGGTTTTTTCTACTTTCAATGTTTTTATATTAAGAAACATTTTTGTAAAAGCATATAAACCTGTATTTTTTTTTCAAACAATGTTGCTAAGTTGAACTTCTATAAAATTAGATTATATCAATTTCTATATGTTTGTCCACACAACACAAAAGTATTCCCAGTTCCCAAAGCAACTCCTGACAATGAAGCTGCACTGTGTCCATGAGCTGTGTCACATTGCTCCACACAGTTCTGGATGGTGCCCATCTGATCTTCATACTGACAGCACTTTGCCCCTTCCCTCTTTGCTTCCAAGGCCTGTAATTCTGCTTCCTGGACAGTATGCTTTACTGTACGTAACACACATAACAAAGGCAAACCAAACAGGGAAAAAAAAGTACATCTGAAAAAATGGTGGGTTTACACTTGGTTTCCAAAGTTGCAGAGTCAAACAGGCTATACTTGAAAAGGGGAAAAATACCCAAGCGAGTGTACAAATATGGTCCAGATCGAAAAATGACCAGAAAGACATTAGCCACATAGTTCTGGGTACTTTCCAGTGAATCCTTCTGGAAGCTGGAGGGGGAAGAGGAAGGAGAGCTGTCTCGCCCGTGACGTGACATAATTCAACTATCCAGGGGCCACAAAAGAAACATGGAGAATATGAGCAGTCATGTTAGAGCTAGTCATTATAACTGGAATGATAGTAGCCAGAATCTCACTTTCCTATCATGCTTTTAGGAAACGCAGTACAAGATACTGCTTTGTTCTGGAAACAGTATCCAATTAGAGGGACCAGTGGATCTTGAGGAATGCAGAAAATTCCCAAATTGCAGGTTTTCTTATGTGATTAGAGGCACTGAGTAGCAAGAGTATGGGGAAATCCATCCAGGTGCTGCTTCAGCAAGACCTGCTAAGCATCCCACTTTGCAGTTTTGATGCCATAACTCTGAAAGCAAACTCCAGCCAGAGCAAGTTCACAGCAGCAGTGCAAACTCAGACTGTGATGCATCTACAGGAGATGCACAATAGCCCTTCTAATACTCGTCTGCATTTTCCATCAGTAATGCTATTTGTTACGTTTCCTCCTTCAAGCCTTCTCCATCCCCCAGCCCCATTTACAAGGAGACCTCATGCACTAAAGTATGCTGGATTTATCATATCAAATTTGCCAACTAATCTCTTCCTTTGGGTCTCTAAAGGTATACATTAAGATAAAAAGGAAATTTTAAAAGGCTTTACATGTATAACAATACATCACATTCATATATCCTCACAGCCCCATAGGATCAGGTACAAGTCAGAAAGAATTTCCCACTGTGAAATCAGAAGAGACCAAAGCAGAAAGGAACAAAGCCTGAGAGAAGACAGAGCTCTGCTCTTTCTGTGGCATGTTACACTGCACCACAGGTGACACTTCTGAGCTGCAGAGGTGCAGATGGCTGACGTTCTGCCATGGCACAGTATGGCCTTTACCTAGGGCTCACAGAGGCTTCAAGACGGCAACAGAAGCTGGAAAAAAACCCTGCAGCTGTGCCTTCGGTGTGCAGGGTCACCACACATACCATTAGCTGCTCTTCACTTTGCAAGCAGAAGAGGTGTAGCTTAAAAAGGATAGGAATGAAGGGTTTTCAAGCAAGGTATGAAGCCCAGTTGAGCAATTGTCCCCAGTCAGTTAGAAACTGGTAAGCACAATCATTTCCAGCACCAATGATCCCATCATTTCTTCAGGTTAGTAATACTGACGCAGAATGACAGACTGCTCTGCCTGACACAGACAAGTTCTTTTCAGGTTGCTACAACTTCAGTTCGTGTCAATGTGGAACTGTATCAGCAGTGACAGTTCTGTAGCTGCTTTATGTCCCTGCTCTTGGGCACACAGCATGGATGCAGGGTCCAGACTACCTTAATCCTTGTCAAAGGCTCTATCTGAACAAGATGACAAATAATATTATACTTAATACAGAGCCCAGGTCCTTTTCAGCATACAGCAGGTTGCAGTAGTTCCTTGGATCTGGACAAAATCAGTCTCAAGTGTAACTCCAAGCAGAAGCAATTTTATTTTAATTCTTGTACAACTGTGCTTGGAAAACAAAGGTGATTTCTAATGTCCTCCATCATGAATATTAGATGCATTTATTCTGCTGGCATATTAAAAGGACCAACTTACTCAGGACCAGAACATTCTCACAAAGAATGGTGCAACATGTGCACATCCACAGAGATGTATTAGCAGCGTACATAGCTGATGCCATATATCAACAGTAAGCTCCTTGAGGGGGTGAGAACAAACAAAAAAATGCAAAACAAACAAAAGGGGAGATAGAATTATAAGGGGAAAGGAACACTCTCCAGTGACTGCCACCTGTCCTGGTTTTGATGGAATAAAGTTATTTTCTTCCTAGTACCCGGTATGATCTTAAAGGTCTCTCCCAACCTAAATGGGTCTACGATTCCATGATGGTGCTGTCCTTTGGATTTAGGATGAGAATACTGTTGGTAACTGTGGGAAAATAACAGAAGATTGGCAAGGAGGATTGTAAAACACACTCAAGTACCTTGCAGCTGGGATATCTATCTATCTATATATATAAAAGAATTACACACACAAAAAAAATACATAATTCTAATTGTTGTCTGCCTTTGTGTGTTTGACAAGTAGAGCACCTATGTTGAGATAACATAGGTCTGTGATAGAGGCACCTTATCAAACACGCTCAAGTTTCCTGCCCTGCTGTAGGAAAGATCAAAACACAGTGGAAAACTACACCTGCAAAACTCCCTGATATACAGGTGAAAGCAGCTGGTTTAAAAGGCTTTTTCTGCTCTCCAGCAAGTACTGAGCCCCACAGCACCTGTATTCCAGCATGCATGCCTCCACCCAGTTGCTGCTGCAGAGATCCCCCAGTTCATGAGGTAATGAGAACAAGTTTTCTCTTTGCATTTCATCCACAGTTTTATGGTTGTTCCTGTATCCTGCCTGTGTGGGCTCACACATTAAGCAGGTTTATACCAAGTCAAGGACCCTTCAGCTTGTCATACTTCCCTGCCAGCAGAGGCTGAGTGTGCACAGGAAGCTGGAAGGGGACACAGAAAGGACAGCTGACCTGAACAAGCCAAAGGAGTATTCCATAACATATGACATCATGCCAGGTATATAAACTGAGAGGAGTTGGCCAAGAGACATTGGAGCTTGCTGACTGGCTGAGCATTGGTCAGTGGGTGGTGAGCAATTGTACCTCCCTAGGGAAACGAAGGCATCTCCAACATTGGACACACTTAAGATTCAGCTGGATAGGGTGCTGGACCATCTTGTCCAAGCCATGCTTTTCCCAGGAAAGTTTGGGCCAGATGATCTTTGAGGTCCCTTCCAACCTGGTATGCTATGATTACAGTGGGTAAATTCCCTGGAGAGCCTAATCACTTATTTGAAGTAAGCATTGAAGTACCCAGCACATTCACTGCACGCTCCAGTTAATTAAAACAAGCAACATAGCGAAAGTAAACAAGAGCTGTAGCCTGAAAAAGAAACGTATTTCTTAATTCAGCATTCCAATGAAAAGTAAAGTAATCCACCACTCTAATATTCTCCTTTGATAAGTTTATCTCCCACAAAGCAAAGCCTAATTAAGTCCACATTTATCTGCAAAAATTATCTTCAGTTAGGAAAGGCAAAACATGTAGTAACTGCTAGTCAGAAAGATTAAGGCTCCTGCTGCTTTCACAAACATCTCAAAATGAAAAAAAATGCCAATGGAACAGCAAACAACTCAGAAGCTACTGACCAGTGAAGACCCTCAGCTATCAGTCTGTCAAAGAGTGAAGCCATAGGTACTCCTGGATATCTGGTTAGCATATTCCATAACATCTTAAGACCAACGCTTGTACATAAACAAAGTGATAAGACTGAGAAGTCCTTTAATATCTTAGTATCTTTCTGTGTTGAAAACTCCTTGATGTTTGGGGAAAATAAGTGTACATGAGTCCATATGGCTTTCCAGGAACTGATCCAAGCTAGGTGCTTGGATCAGCAAGATTGTTTTCCCCATACCAAGAGTACATTTAGCCCCATTCATGCTTTGTGCCCACTTGAGACTAGGCAGAAATGCCACAAGAACTCACAGCAAACTTGTGATGCATCTAAAATGTGTCCTTTGGAGACACTGGGCATTCAGGGGGTGTTGCGTGTCCCACCCAAGCACTAGTGCCAGCCCACAGAAAGGGGACTGAAAGTAAGCCATGTTTGAAGCAGCAGCTTGCCAGGTCACTAGTCCCTGTGACAGAGAGCCCTCTTTTCCACAGACAGATGGAGCTATTCCTCATGCCAGTTAAAGCACCATTACCATCTATTCACTCTAATTGGGCTAGTGAAGGCCCAGCCAGAAAGGTCAGGTTAAAAATGAGACCATTCTGTTTGGCTTTTGACAGCTTGTCAGTCTGCTCCATGTGAAAATACACCTTAATAAGCAAGACAGCATTATTCAGAACCATTTGCCTGGGTGTGACAAACTGCATAAAAAGCAGGAAATTACAGCCATTAAGATATGCACATAAGCAGCATTATCATTGCTTAGTGCATTTAGAGTGATGTGCAACATCCAGCTCCTGCTGCCCACAGAGAAGCATTTCTACACCTTCAGGAGCTCAGATAAGCCAAAATATTGACACTCGTGGTCATTGCGAACTCTATCCTGCTGCAAGGCCTGGTTATCTTACTGTACAGGCACACTCATCAGTTCACTATGGCTACCAAAGGAGAAAAAAAATTAGGCATTTGATCTCAACAGCAGCTTCAAAGATTATGACTCTCACCCCTGCGTTATGGCTCTCTGCTGCGAGATGCGCTCTGCACCACGGAAGACAAACCCTCCCCTTGCTCCATGTCTTTCATCCAGACCTCTCCTAGTGTCAGAACCCAGAATACGTTGTTACACATCCTCACACATTCCCATCTCATTGTGCTTGCTGTTACTTAAGCATCGCAATAAGAAATCATGCCTTTCTCCTAGAAAACTTCCAGTCTTGTATCTGACCAGAAAAACTCATCTCTGGGTGAACAAAAAGAAATGAGAAGGTCATGAATACTCAGAACCCAGCATTGACTTTCCAGGGATGCAAACAGCAAGGCACAACTAGGCTGAAGGATAACCACACGCTGCCCTCTTATTTTTATAAAGAAAGAGGCAGTTTATGGCCATGTAGGTAGCTAAATCATAGAATGTTTCAGGCTG